>CAKKNJ020000184.1:17500-339990 GCA_918808275.2 Dolichovespula sylvestris
AAGCAAAGCTATGGGAGTGCCTCTCGAAGCAACGCGACGCACGGACTTTGAAATATTCCGGCGAGTCGAAGGAAAGCTATGGGAGTGCCTCTCGAAGCAACGCGACGCACGGACTTTGAAATATTCCGGCGAGTCGAAGCAAAGCTATGGGAGTGCCTCTCGAAGCAACGCGACGCACGGACTTTGAAATATTCCGGCGAGTCGAAGCAAAGCTATGGGAGTGCCTCTCGAAGCAACGCGACGCACGGACTTTGAAATATTCCGGCGAGTCGAAGCAAAGCTATGGGAGTGCCTCTCGAAGCAACGCGACGCTCGGACTATGAAATATTTCCATTGGAAACCTATGCGAATGGGAGTTAATTTCGCAATAAAGGGATCTTGTTAAATTATGGCGATACAGTACGTCACTCTTGCCCTCTGTCTCTTCCACATTAAAAGAGACCACATTCTTCTCATATCGAAAGAAACTTGTAATTTGGGCGATCCGTTAATTTTGGACATATCGTTAGTTTCGATCGTACATCCATTATGGTCGATTCGAACATTCTGAACGATACTTTCATTTTGGACGAATCGTGCATGCAGACCGGGGTGCCCCCCTATATATACCGATTATGCGGCCGAGTGGTCGGCGACACCCGGTGAGATACACGGTGCCATATGGGCACAAACCAACGAACGAATCGACCAATCGGTTAAATCTACAAAACATTGTTTATTGAGATTCAACACGCTTATTCACGGTGATTCCAATAAATTCCATAAGTAGATCCCGAAAATTGCTCTCTACATCCATTTGTTAATGTTCTTCAAGACGGGTTTAACGATTGGGAGAGCGAAAACATCGTTTTCGTCGACTTATTGTTCGTAACAATTGTTTTTGCAAATTGATAAATTTTCAAATTCCAACAAGCGTCGTATCGACGAAGGGACTCCAAATGAAGCCCATAAAACGATTTTTTTCGAAAAATCTTCAAAACTGCCTTTTGTATCCATTTGTTAATTAAGCGAACCAAAGAAGAACGTTGTTATTTCTCGTTAGGTCGTTCTTCAATACTGGTTTAACGATTGGGAGAGCATAAAGCATGACATCGTACTGAAAAGTGGGACGTCCATTGAATCGCTAAATTTTTTGGTACTTGAATAACGATAATGGATTTGGAGTTCAAAAGAGAAAGCGTGAAATCAACGACATTCAATCTCTCATTGGTAATAATAAAATCTGAAATAGAAATGTCAGCACGTCCAGTATATAATTCTGCAATTCCACCAGACCAAGTCTTTTTTTCTGGATCCCATCTTCCAAATTCATCAACTTCTGAGACAACGTCGATACTATAATTCAAAGTGTTACGAAGTTCTTTTAATATTCTACCGAATATACCGTCTAATTCGCCATCCTTGTTTTTAATTGAGAATGATGAATCCTAAAGAAGAGAGAGAGAGAGAGAGAGAGAGAGAGAGAGAGAGAGAGAAAGAAAGAAGAAAGGAAGAAAAAAATAGAGAGACATTTTATTAAATTAAGAAAAAAATGTTTACAAAAGAATTTTACCTTAACTATAACACCTCTCATGACTAGTCCCTGTAAATTATATCTCCTTCTGTAAATAAACTCTGGAACCATTTGAATGATTCCTCTCTCTAAGCTCCAAATTGCTACGTCATTGACCTCGGTGTGATTCGTATCGATCGAATACCATTCTCGTAAAATACCTTCCGTGCCACAACGGACCATCATCTCGGAGTTGAATCTCAAATGAAATATGTTTCCTGGTGGATTGTGACAATAATCGAAACTATGTTTCTCATAAATGAATATCACTAGCCACACAGCCGAAGACATGTCGAATGTACTTGTTGCTAAAGAGAACTCATTAATCGCGTCGTAATTCGAGATTACCGCTATATAATACGGTCGTACAATTCCCTTCAAATAGTATGATGATTCGTGCAACTGTGAAAAGTACAAATTCGTGCTTGGAATCCCTTCGCGAGAAAGTGCTCGTCTCCATTTGAACATCAGCGTTGTCATTTCCATTCCTGAGAGAAATGAACATAAATATAATAAAAATGAAGAAAAGAAATTGAAAAATACTTTTACCTTCTATCGATTTGGCATATAAAAATATGACAGATTTCGGTCGGTTTAATTTACACATATCTATGATAAAAGGAGTTTGTTCGATAACGTTAGAATTAAAATCTGATGAACTTTCGATCTTCGTAACAAGAATAAAAAAAATAAGAAGTATCTTTAATACCACGATTAATGCCATTTTTTCGTCTGTCGTTTGAAGAATTATAGGGCAATTTTCCAATTTGAACTAATCGACAACTATTGAGAAAAATGAGCATTAGTGTATCCGATAGCGATTGAAGATCACACGAAACTAAATTCTTTAACCATTGATAGGATTATTATCACGTCGTTTGTAATGGTTGTTGTAAAGATCGGAAGTCACGCAATGTTCGTGTGCATATTAGAGCGGAGAAAATGATTTTATCCATTTATCTAATTGTATTACGATCGTTGATTTGAAAGCAGTACCCGCGCTCAAGTTCATACGTTCATACTATAGGTAAACAGTACGAACGATAGAACGTCTGTTATTTGTTATAATTATTCATGCCTTTCGCATTAGCCATCGCACGCATTAATCGTATATGATAGAATGTAACAGGAGAGAAAATGCGGAAAATATTATACACTTCAATGAACTCTTTTTACCCTTAGGTGACCTTCACGATAAATTGGCGTTGATAATACGACGAAAGTAATGACGTAAGAAAAAATTACAAATTTTAAAGCATATTACATAGATATACATAAATTCGCAAGTGTCAGACGAAGAAATGGACAAAAAACATCACAAATCACACTTATAAACACAAAGCGTAATAATCGAAAAATAATAAGGAGAAAGTTAAACGAAAACGGATTGATCTTCTTCAATTGTAGTAAAGTTGTCAGTTTGTACGACAATTTTTTAATATATATTGCACAGGTGATTTGGGTTTCGATTAATCTATTATTCTTTCATTATTAAGGTTCAAAGTAAATGAATCAAACCGATTCAGTTGGCTCTTAGCGTCAAAATCACTTCACGTTACTACAATTCTCTTTTCATGACAAATACGATAGGTTTTCGTTCGGCCCAGTATCAACATCAATTTAGTATGCTTTCGGGAAGGAGAGATTGCATTCTAAGCGACAGTTGAGATACTTCAGTAATTCGATTTAGTATCACGTAATATTAAAATCTTTACAGCCATGTTTGATAGCTATTGAAACGAACTCTGAAGCTCATAATTTTCATTGCCACATACAGCGAAAGATTCGGAATTATTCCACGATGACCGAATTTCATTCGTGCCATCATGGATGTTGAACCCCATAGCCTTTCTTCGAATACACTTAACTAACCAAAGTATATTTTGGGGGTATATAATTCTTCTGTGTATTCATCGAATAATTTGACGAAGATATTTCTTTTCCATTCTGTTACTATGTTGGTTGTTGTCCAATAAGACTTCCTCTGATAGGATCGTTTTGATTTTCTTGACCTCTCCGTATTTCAGTGTCCTTTGTATTATCCAGGAAAAATTGATACATTGTTATATTGTAATAATTGTAGTTAACGGTTGCGTTAAATGTCGTAAACAATCCTCAATATTTCGTTTGAAGTATAATGTTGAGTTATCGCATTTGAACGATTAACTTCTTTGAGCACTTTCAAAATTAAGCGATCAAATGTTATAAGAGATGGAAATAATTATACAGATTATTGCGCGTCGTCCAACAATGTGTTCGTGAAATTGTTGCAAAAGTGTATAAGGAAGATATATAAAAGCTCCACTTATATTGACAATAAGTATTTGAATAGTTGTAGCAATTATATTGAAAATATATACTAAAGTAAATAGTGAACAAAACTTCTGAACATATATTTGCATGGTCGGAATTCCGTAAGGGGATTAATTGTCTTAATTACTCTCGTATAATTGTTTATATGAATATAATGATTTACTTATTCCTAAAAAGCAATCGCGAAGTTATCGCAAAAAATGATTATAGTGATCAAGAATATGGTTATATATTATTAATAAATATATATAATATATTCTAATATTTAAGAAAATAATAGAATAATTATATATATATATATGATTAAGGTATGTCTCTATGTATGTTTGTTTATGGGTGTACAACGTGTTTATTCATAGTGGTTGCTATCATGGAAAATTTAACAAACTAATACAATCACATTGACTTCAATTTGAAAGCATAATATGTTAATTTAAATTTTTAAGAAAACGTAATTCAGTTATGCAAACAACTTACTAATACGTTCGATAAATAAAGGAAATATGTTCTATAGAGGTCTACACCTATACTATAATGAAAACGTTCTGTTTCAATTTAAAACTGCTATATACTAGTAAATAATGCGAAGACCTTAATATCCATACGCGCTTTATCTATTCCATTAGGAGATATTAATCAAAAAAGGAAGATTCATTAAAGCCAACATTACAGTTGTAGGTAAATATGTATTATACGCATGCACATTAACGTTTCGTGTAATCTTTGATAATATTTCTAATACCTTTTTCCGTTTTTATATAAAATCTAGACGATTTAATCGACGAAATATTTTGTACCAGCGACATTTTCTTCATTTTACGAAGGAAAATATACTTTTCTATGATGAGAATACAAATACTCAAAATGATGCCATTTGACCAGAATCTCTCTCTCTCTCTCCCTCTCTCTCTCTCTCCCTCTCTCTCTCTCTCTCTCTCTCTCTCTCTCCTTCTGTCAATAATAATTAGTAATCCTTATTCATAAGGCGATATTATTAATAATATTGTTACACGCCAGCCTAGAGGAATTCAAAGTGATCTCAGAACTTGATGGCCGTCTCCAGGCATCTAGAAATTTTGACACATAAACACCGTCTGTCATTTGTCTTTTAAGGAACCTCGGCCTGAGAGAACGTGACTCGGGAACGTTATAAATAATACTTATATCTGAAATATCTAAATACTTTATTAAGAGAGTTAATCCGTTAAGTTGTTAATTGTAATTATGTTGTTCTTGGTTCGGTTATTCATGTTCTTTTCCGTCTAAACGTTTGGTTGCGCGTAACAATATATAGTCTATAAATTATTTACAATATCCGCCTTTATTACCAATTAAAAACGAGAACTTTTCATTTTACTAATAAATAAAATAATACTTTTAATGCTTACTACATTCCCTGATATTCAAGTACGTACATATTACATGATTTGAATTATTTGTCATTATTTATACAGTCATTAATAATAGTTAAATATTTATATTATTAGAAAGAAATACATTAACCATGGATCGATTTGCTAAATTGCTGTTTTATCGATATTAGGTAGCACAGATGTAATTTGTATGAAAAAATCACGTGATAAGTACATGTAGAATATTTGTTTTTAATGAATATACAATATAAAATAAGCTCATAATGTCCACATTTTATTAATGGAGAGTAAAGAAAGAAGAGATTATTGAATTAATAGTTCATTGAGGTATATTACTAATCAAATTTTGAAACCTTCTCTAATTCGAACAATATCGAGTAAGTCAATATTATTCAATGTGGTTATGTATCTATGGTCGATAATATCTTCAGTGACGATAACTACTGCAGAAATAATAATTTAGATAGAATTGAGTTTGAACTAGGAAGTTGTAATAATTAATATAGTTTTATTAGTGAAATACCAAACAAAGGGAAAACACGTCTTCATTCGTCAAACATCTTATGGCTTCTCTAACTCGACAAAATACTCTCGTTTTAAACAAAACATAATCTCGAAACGAGAAGAAAATGCTCTCGCTCTAAACAAAACATCATTTCAAGCCAAAAAGAAAACGCTCACATTAAAACTCTTGTTCGAGAAACTTCTCGAAAACTCTCGTATAGTGCACTACTTTAAAATTTTACAAAATAAATGACATTTAATTCGACGTATATTGACGATCAATTTGAAAGTATTATTAACTAATATGGAATTAAAATCGATCGATAATAATTTCGGTTGTGAGATTATACATTACTTGATTATCTCGTAGATTTCTGGCAGACGTGAGAAAAACTTGTAGTAACAACGAAAAGTTAGTATTTATCGTAATAAAATAGTTATTCGTCTTTCTTATTAAAATTACAGATATTTGATGTAATTTTTAGACGAATTCTTCTCGTCAATTTTTCCATTAAGTTTTATTTGTACACTTATTAATGTTTATTCATCAAGCAATTAAATATTTACCTGACACTTCATAGTTAATAGTTTTTTTTTTATAATGTAAAAACATCTTTCCACTATATCAATATTTTATGAGAATAGCCATTACGGTAGCTTTTCCACTTATAGCTAAGCACAGACAATGATAGGTTACTCAATGTTTTTGCATTCGTCTAGAGTGTAATACAAGCATATTTGTATTATTATAGTAATGACTCTACAATTCACACATCCACTCATCTTCCATCGTCTTTGAAGTCGTGTCGATTAGATTGCTAGAAAAAAACAACCTGTGGGAAAGAGAGACACTGTTGAGATGTCTTCTCAAGAAATGATTCGATAATAACTGACGGTAGAGTAAAATGATAATTAAGATGAAATGTCTAATGTTTTGAAATATCGAAACCTTGCTCTTTATACACCCGAAGAAATAGTCTACCTTAACAAAACATATCTTACTTCAAAAATATAAAAATAAAATTAATGAAGATAATTAAAAAAAAAAATATTTTATGCTATGATTTATGGTTCATTTCTATATAACCATACGTTAGGTGTTCTGTGTCCGAATATTTACATATGATCGAAGACTATACGCGAATAAACCGATCCTTAAATTATTAATCCGTCACTCATGAATGTATAAGTTCACCAAAACGACGGACCCAACATGAGATTATTTTACCATTTTGAATGAACAATAAGCGTCATTCTCGCCCTTTCCATAAACATTCTGGCTTGATCTCCTCCCATTCCCTTTCGCTTTTCTAAATTTATTATCGTCTTTGCGGATAATCCGAGAGAAACCAACATAGGAATCAATCTCTACGTTTGAAGATAAATATAATAATACAACCGAGTTAGCAATATTGATCTTACCTCACTCGGATGTAGCATATACTACTGGCCATTTTTGCCCCGCGGGGCGCGCCGCTCCTTAGGATTTCTCCTATATCGGCTTTGGCCGCTAAGGTGGAGTTAGGCAACCTTCTAGCGAAAGCACTACCGAGCGAACGTCGCGGAAGGTGTTATCACGACGGGCTTGGAAAAACCCTGCCCTATCCCTCGTAGGGGGTTATCGGACAAGTTGGATCTACCCCTTGTGGGAGACGACTCATTTTGTCACGGTTATGCGGCGCTGGGCGCCACAGAACCGCGTCCAGCGGGGGCCACGGGGAGGCAGAGTCGTCCGCGACTTCGATAGTCGCGCGATCCCCACTCGGATGTAGCATATACTACTGGCCATCTTTGCCCCGCGGGGCGCGCCGCTCCTTAGGATTTCTCCTATATCGGCTTTGGCCGCCAAGGTGGAGTTAGGCAACCTTCTAGCGAAAGCACTACCGAGCGAACGTCGCGGAAGGTGTTATCACGACGGGCTTGGAAAAACCCTGCCCTATCCCTCGTAGGGGGTTATCGGACAAGTTGGATCTACCCTTTGTGGGAGACGACTCATTTTGTCACGGTTATGCGGCGCTGGGCGCCGCAGAACCGCGTCCAGCGGGGGCCACGGGGAGGCAGAGTCGTCCGCGACTTCGATAGTCGCGCGATCCCGGCAGGTTTGGCTGGCGCGGTTCACCAGCCAATTTGGCGGGGGGGTGTTGCTCCCGCTCTCCCGCACCGTCACAGTGGTTTCCCACCGCCTGCATGGACGGTCGCGGTTGTTGCCGAACCTGATGTTTTAATTGGTGGTATCCTAGGAGGCGCCGTTATCCGGCTGGTCTTTCACGGCGATTTTCGGTCGCTTTTTCCGAAGTACTTCCTTCGCGAACCTTGCGAATGGGCCGTATGCCTTTTTGGAAACGAGTTCCCTTTCCGTAATGGGCCAGGTTATCGATTCCTTTCTCAGGCTTTCTCGCAGCTTTTCCCTTTCCCGGTCGTGTCGCTCACAGTCATAAATGACGTGCTGGACCGTTTCCGGGGCCCCACAAGCGCAGTTTTCACTACTTACTAGTCCGAATTTGTGGAGCTTCTGATTGAAGTCCCCGTGTCCGGACAGGAATTGTACTGCCTCGTGTGTCAGGTATAACCACTTTGCCGCGGCGCGAGCGTGGACGTCCGGGAAGAACACTTGTGTGTGCCTCCCCTTGGTGGAATTGTCCCACTCTCGTTGCCATTCTCGTTCGGTGAAGTCTCCGATTTCTTTGCGTGCCGATGATTTTTCCGCGTCCGCTGGAAAAGAGTATCCGGGGAGCTCGAATGATATCTTCCTTCGAACTTTATACCGGAGTATTGCTTCCTTGATCTTCAACTCGATCGGCAGGACTCCCGCGATGACTGGAAGCGCATCCGCGGAGACTGTGCGATACGCCTTTGTGACACGCAGGAGCGCGTGTCGTTGTATCGCTCGTAGCGCTTGCGTTGATGTCCCGTTTAGGGGGTCGGCCCATGCTGCGGCTGCATAGGTGACCGTCGGAACGAACAGTCCCCTGTACAGTGCACGCATGCACCTGTGCCCGAGTCCCCACGTCGATCTTGCGACCTTCGCAAGGGCATTATATTGGCTCGTGCACTTCTCCTTCAGGGCCGCAATGTGCGCGTTTACGCGTAGTCCCTCGTCGAAGTGAACTCCGAGATATCTCACCGATGTCCGCAGGGGTATGTTCTTCCCGCGGATTTTTATGATGGGTGGTCTCTCTTTGTTCAGCTTCCCTCTGGCCAGGAGCATCTCTGTTTTGGAGTCCGACAGTTTTAACTTGTTGCGACCGCACCATGCGTCGATGCGGTCCGTTAAACGTTGGCCCCGTTCCTGCAACTGCTGGCGGCTGTTGCCGTACACGACGACGACCAGGTCGTCGGCGTATGCGATTGCCTCGGCATCTTCTTCCTCTAGCTCGTTCAGGACGCCGTCGAAGACGACGTTCCAGAGGCTCGGTCCGAGAATCGATCCTTGCGGACATCCTCTCGTGACCGACTTGCCTACCTCCCCATAACGTCCGATTAATTTCACGTAACGGTTCGCGAAGTAATCGAGGATGAGACAGTAGGCGTTGCGTGGGCATCGTCGTTGCTTCAGCGCATCCATCACGCTGGGCCACCATACGTTGTCGAACGCTCCAGAGATGTCGTAGAGGATCGCCAGTACGTACTTCTCCTCTCTCTCGCGGACGATCGAGCGGAATTTCAGTACCGCGTCCTCAGTGGATTTCCCCTTACGGAATCCGTACTGCCGATCCGATGAGAATCCTTCCCTCGAAAATGTTTCCCGCAGACGACTCGAGATTAACTTTTCGAGTACTTTCCCGAGTACTGAGAGTAAGCATATCGGCCGAAACGATTTCGCTTCAGATTCGTCTTTTTCCTGGTTCTTAAGGAGCGCTCTGACCGAGCCCGTTTTCCACGGTTTCGGGAAGACGCTCCACCGAAGACAACCGTTCATAATGACCGTGAGTTCCCGGAGAATGTATGTGGAAGACCTTTTCAGGACTTCCACCTCAATTCCGTCCAGGCCCGGTGCTTTTCCGTTACCCAGGCTGATGATTGCCTGGGCAACTTCGATCTCCTTGAAGGCCACACAATCCTCAGTCTCGGGTTCCTGCCTCATGGCTTCGCGTGTGCTTCGCTGCCATTCGCAGGTGTCCTCTTCGTCGTCGGGAACAAGGGCGTTGAGAAGTTGAAGCGCTGCTCTGTTCCATGTCGGGGGTAGATCGTCGCGCTGTCTCACGCACAGCGCTTTCTCGGGGGTTATTTTTCCGACGCACATTTTGTATACTAGTCCCCATGGGTTTTCATTTCCCTTCTTGGTGACTGTATTCTCCCAGCTTTCCTTCCTCGTGCGGTGGACGAGGAGGTCGTAACGCCTTTTGACACGGTGATATTCCGTTTTCTTCCGCTGCCTTTCCGCTGGGTCACGTTCTATCTGGAAATGCTTCCGCGCGCGGTATGACTTTTTCTTAAGCCTGGTGAGCTGCTCGTTCCACCAGGGGACTGACGCCGGTCTGTGGCGTTTTCTCCGAATGGAGGCGTCGCAGGTCGATATTACGATTTCCGTGATCTCGTCCACTGCCGCCTCCACCCCTTCGCGGTCTATGCATTTCCTTTCGATGTGATTATCTCGCGCTCTTCGCACGATTTCCTCATCGAATCTTTCCCAGTCGGCGTTGGCGACGGAGAATCGCGGCTTTCGTGGCATGTAGCCGTTACTTTCGCTTTTTTCGAGGGAGAACAAAATGGCATTGTGGTCGCTAGAGGTGTGACCCTCCTCGACTCTCCAGTTCCTTACGAACGGCACTGCATTTTCCGTTGCGAGGGTGACGTCAATGTTTGACGTTCCTCTTGGCGAGCTGTATGTCGGTGGGTTATCCGCCTCGTTGATAACGCTGAGGTTCAGTTCCGCAATCAGGAGCTCGAGCGATCGTCCTCGATCGCTCCGAGTGTCTTCACGTCTGCTGTGCCAGATCGTTGATTTGGCATTCGCATCCGCACCGATGATTAACTTCTCGCCTCGAAGTTCCATTGCGATCTTCCTCACCATATGCAAATGGGAGTCGATCGGCTCCGATGGTGGAAAGTACATGCTTGCCATGTACACGCTTCCCGCCGCGGATGATAGTTGCACGCAGGTGCAATGCGCGTTCGATATGTGTCCGAGTTTCACCACCGAGATATCTCTCCTCCCGATGACAATGGCTGCCCAGGGGATCTCACCGCTATTGGCTCCGTGGATAGTCATGGCCCGGAATCCGAAGCCCGGAATGTTGTTCCTACATACATATGGTTCCTGTAACAACAATACGTCAATAAAGTTCTTACCCATAAAATGCAGGACTTCTTCCGTTACGGCTCTTGCCCTCCTCATGTTCAGCTGTAAAACCCGAAGTTGATTTATGGTCGGGTTTACATCCACCTCTGTTCGGCTTACGACCCCGGCCGGATTAGGGGACTGTTTATTGACCATAATCAGTCTTCCCAATGAGTGCCTGGGTTGCCGCTTTGTAGGCAAAGCACTCCTTGTCTTTTATGCAGTGACCCGCTGGTTTTCCCGCACGCCTACAGTTGACGCACGTAGCGGGTTTTTCCTTGGCCTTACATTCTTTGTGTGAATGTCCGTCGGCTCCGCAGTGTCCACAAGTTTCTTTCTGTGCCTTGCAGTGCTTCGTTATGTGCCCGTAGGATTGGCACTTGTAGCACCTAGTTGGCACGATGTAATCCTGGAACTTGCAACAAGCCCAGCCGACGTATAGCCTCTCTCTCTTCCTCATAATGTCACGGGCCTCTTTGGTAACTTCTAGGACAATGTTGCAATTGTCCTTCGTTTTGTCGCCCGTCTTGAATGCAACTTTGCTGTACTTCGTCAGCGTTTTTAGCTCCTCGCCTTCGAAGTTATGCCTCATTATATCCATCCGCGTCTCCTCGTCGTTTGAGGGCCTCGGCACAGAGAAGATGATTATTCGCGGGTTTTTCTTCGCTGGGAGCGCAACTTCCATCCCGGCTGCCTTTATTTTCTCATTTTTTAATATAGACTCAATGTCCCTCTTCTTCTCCGTTTCTATTAGCAGTCCATTATTGTTAATTTTCCGGACATTTCTTATGCCAATTCCCTCCTCTCGCGGAGTAACAATCTTCTTCAACGCCTCTTTGACGTCGTCGCTCGTCTTCAGTTCCTCATTTTTGCCGGGGAAGATCGTAACCAGGTTCCTCGGCTCCTTAATAGTAGACACCGCTATATTTTTAGCCTTTACGCCTACTCTCTCCGCGTACGAGAGCGGTTTTTTCTGCGGGATAGATTCCTGGATACTCTCTTGCACCGTTTTCGCCATGCTTTTGGTGTTCTCTATCACTTCTCTTTGGAGACACTCAATTTTCCCCTCTAACCTGCCATTCATGATAAGAGCCTCGTTTAGCAGCTCTTTCATTTCCGACGCGACTGCAAGAAGTTTTCTCGTTAGAGAACCCTCCATTTCCGCGCCCGCTACTAGATCGAGCATTCTTTCGAATGCTTCGCGCGACTTTTCCTTGAGGCTCCAGGGGCCTTTTCTTTCTCTTTCTTCCGCAGTTTCCTGCACCTCTGCAGTCCTCTGTTCTTTCTTCTTCTTCTTTTGGGCCACGGTGATTGCTAGGGCCTTAGGATCTCTTACTGGTTCGGAGTCCGATTCTATCACTCTCTCCACTTTTCTCTTCTTTTCTTTCTTCCTCCTCCGCTCAACAACGGAGAAACAGCCCGTTTCGTCCACAGCCGACATTTGGTCGTCTGTGGCGACCATGGTGTTTGGTTCCGTAATTGAGACTACACTTTCTCAAAGATTTTACAAGTCTTCGCGTTGGTAATACAACTCACAACTTGCCGAAAGCTTCGTTACTTCCCAGGTACTACGTCACTCACTCGCACTCTGTACGGCAGAGGTCGCTCAGGTAGCTACGAGAGAGCTCCGATGTGTACCCTACGACGGTCAGCACGCAACTCCTCGGATGTAGCAAGTACAATGAATGATGGACTGTAAATAAACGCGATTACCGAAACCTTCGTATCTGAAATAACTGAATAATTCCGAGCCTTGGGCCCCCAATTTTCATCGCGACCAGTGATTCTATAACACCGATGTAAGTATCCTATATGCAAATTGACCGTTATCGCAGGCCACGGTGCGAGAAGAGTGTACTCGAAACTAGAAGGACTTTTTTAAACAACCAAAGAATTTGACGTATAACGACGGGTTGTCATTTGTATTGAAAGGGAATTCGGCCTGAGAGAACGTAACTCGCGAAAGTTCCTGGATATCCGTATATCTTTCTTAAGAGAGTTTGCGAAGTTGTTTATCGTAAATAAGTTGTTTTCTTTCTGTTATTAAAGTTCATTTTCGTTCGAACGCGTGGTTACGTGTCATAATATATGTTGACGCGTGAGTGTGCAAAATCGAATAACGAGCGTTTCTCCGTTTCGTTTTAAATACTATTCCTTTCTTAAGATTATCTTATCTTAGAAAGTGAGTCTCTAAAAAGATATATTAATGATAATCCGATTATCTACTTTGCCCTACTCTTGCTCGATGTTTATTTTTCCGGTCATTTCGACATTTGTTTATTTCCGTCCAATCAAGACCTCGAGGTTGACCTGACATCACGAATTAGCGCGATAATCGTATATTGTTGTTGGTCCATGAGTTTATAATATCGATGAGAATTGAAAATATAGCCGATGCGATCTATTCTTTGCTTTTTAAATGATGAAAGCGTTCTTTCAAATGGTCGTCAAATTACACCTGTGTATACGTGATCTATAGAATTACACGGGAACTATCCCGCTGTCTCAAGTTGTGCTGCTCTTAGAAGGCTAATGGTCGTCCGTACAGTTTCTCGATTGTTTAAAGTTACAAGAAATTTGCATGGTTCTTAGTCAGCTATAAAGTACAAATAAACATCCTTTTTTAACCGCGATCCTTACAATTTATGAAGATCAGCATAGTTTTTTATTCTATAGATATATATAATTTTTTGTGTATTTATATAGTGTAGTAATGGTAATTTGAAATCAAAATCATATATAATAAAAAATTGCTGATATCCATCGTTCGCGAAATAATCGGCATTTTACATATTAAGGTAGTTACTTTTCATATCACAATTTGAAAAACAAGCGTCAGACTACGTAATATTCAGAAGCCTTTAACGGGTATTAACTTTCGACACGTCAAAATACACGACTGCTTGGTTTGTAAATAATATATACATATATATTTGTATACGATGAAATATGAAATAGTATGATTCCATAAGATGACAATCAATTTCGTAAATGATGCATAGAAGCAATTTTTAAGACATACGATTTAGATTGCAAATGAATTGTAAAATGAACTACGATAAAAATATACAAGAAAAACTATAGATATCTATATATAAAACTATGTTGACGTTCATAATTCGAAGAAAAATATTTACATATACTTTGTGGATGTGTCAGAACCCTACAAATTTATTTTATTAAACTTTCATGCTACTGAAATCAATCACGATATATTCGCTCAAATATCCTTGGACGGTTACCATGTATAATCAAACACTAAATAGAAAAAAATCAATAAAATAGGAAAATAAAACTAGCATTTATTAATCGATATCATGCTACCAAAGATACAATTATCGCGAATATGCACAGTCCGAACATACATCGCAAGCACTCTGATCTATACTCATTCGAAATAACAGAATAACCCACTAAAATAGTTAACAATAATTTCTTCAATAATTTAGAAATACAGACACTTTACCTTTACGCATACTATTTTTCGTGACATATGAATAACCCAGAAGCAACCAATGAATTTTTATTGAACGTAGTAGTCGATCCTTTCAATTTGAGAAACAGTCCTATCGATAGTGAAATAATGTTCGTTGTGCGATTAAAGATACTCGTCCTTCTCCTTCTTCCGAAAATTGCAAAATCGCATGATCGTTCTATTGGCGACGAACAGACTCCTTTTATCTTAGACATTTGCAAATCATACGGCTCAAAATCCGCAATTTTCTTATACTCTGAATCGATAAAAGGTAAAGATATTTCTCATTTCCTTCTCATCATTCCTATAATATTTAATTTCTTTTTTCTCAGAAATGGAAATGACAACGATGACGTTCAAATGGAAGCGGGCACTTTCTCGTGAATGTATTACGAGCACAAGCTTGCATTTTTCACAATTGCACAAATCATCGTACTACGTAAATCAAATTATACGACCGTATTACGTAGCGTTGATCTCTAATTACAACGCGCTTCATGAGTTCTCATTGGCTACAAGTAGCCTTGACATGTTTTCAGCTTTCTGGCTAGTGATATTTATATAGAAGAATCATGGTCATGATTATTGTCACAATCCATCAGGTAATATATTTCATTTGAAATTCAACTCAGAAATGTTGGTCCGTTGCGGTACGGAAAATATTTTACGAGAATGGTATTCGATCGATACAAATCTAATCGAGATCAATGATGTCGCTACAAGGAGTTTAGAGAAAGGAATCAATAAAATGGTTCCAGGTTCTTTTTACAAAGGAAGATATAATTTAAAGAGATTGATCATGAAAGCTGTTGTAGTTAAGGTAGATATGATATATTTAGATATATTTTCTAGATATATTTTAGATATGTCTAGATATATTTTCTACTTCCTACTTGAAAAAAAAATAATTTTGCGTTTTTTTCGTTTTTCTTCTTTTTTCTTCTTTAGGGATCATCATTCATTAATGTAAAAAAGGATGGCGAATTTGGCGGTACGTTTGGTGAACTGTTAAAAGAACTTTGTACCATTCTTAATTTTAGTTTTGATGTTTTCTCGGAATTAAAAGAGTTTGGTAGATGGAATCCAGAAAAAAGGACTTGGTCTGGAGCAATATCCGAATTATATGCGGGACATGCTGATATTTGTCTTTCAGGTTTTTCTGTTACCACTGACAGATTAAACGTTGTTGACTTCACGCTTCCATTTTTGAACATCAAAAACTTTCTCGTTATTCAAGAACCAGAAAAATTCGGGATTAAATGGTCGTCTTACTTTTTAGTACGTTAATGAATCGAATTTGTTATTTTCTCCTTCCTCGTGCTTTAACTATCATGAATTATGAAGTTGTTTATTTTATAGACTTTCACAAATTCTGTTTGGATTGCTATCCTTGGAATATTAATAACTTCATCGATTTTACTTATTTTTCTCAAAATACATAATGGAACTTATCGTCAAATAAGATATTTATTCATTGATAATTTTTTAGAGATTTGGGGTATATTTTGCCAACAGGGACTGGCAGGTTTGATTCAATATTCCTTGATTTGCATTTTGTTCCATTTTCTTAATAGTTGTATTTACATCCTTTTGCTATAGATTCCCCTGATAGATCTTCGCTAAAAATAGCATACTTCTCTATATTTCTTTTGGTTACCGTCTTATTAGCTGCCTATTCGGCGGGTTTGATAAGCATTTTAACGACCAATATGTATGTCTTACCCTTTCATTCATTAGAGAGCTTCGTTGAAGACGGTACTTACCAACTTGCTGTTGTTCGTGATACGGCTTATTATGATAAGTTTGCAGTGAGTATAATACGTACGTAATGCTATATGCATATGTGTGATGTTCGTTATTGTGTATGTGTGTGTTTAAAACAATAAGTATACTATGATGAAAAAGGATGAAGGAAAATATTTATTTGTAGAATTCGGAAGATCCGCTCGCAAAGAAATTAATGAAGTTGATGTTAAAGGACAAAGAGTTGCCTCTTACTGAGCAAGAAGGATATAAAAGAGTATGATAAAATGTTATAAAAAAGAAAATTAAATAACATTTATATATACAAAGTGTAACGAAATCACGCGGCGAATCTTCAAGAATGGATTTCTCATAAATACAAAAGAAATGATAGGTTTTGTCGACATGAATATCGAATTGCTTAATTTCTACTTATTTTCAGTATTTATTCACAAATTTATTCACAATTACTTCTCAGATTTTCATATGAGGAACTATTTCTAAAGTTTTGCAACTTAGTTTGTATTCTATTAATAAATCATTTTAATTTTATTATAAATATACGTTATTCATTTATAGATATGTAAAAATCGGAAACTAGCATTCTACACGGTTGATCAAGATGCTATAGCAAATCTGAAAATACCATGCAATGTGGTTCATATTGCTACGGGACATGTAAACAATATTGCTATGATTTTATCTAAGCACAATCCTTTCACCGACCTCATCAATTTTCAGTAAGAATCATAGAATCTCATAATTGATTTTTGTAATAGTCTCTTTTTAATAGTTGATTTTTTATTTAACGTACATTAAAACACTAACTCGTTCTATTATAGTTTGCAGAAATATGTTTACAATGGTATGATGAACCATTTAAAAGAGACGACATTTAAAAAGAAATCCGACAATATGATCAAGCATCAATCAGTTCCCCTAATCAGCGTAATATCACTTCTTATCTTCATCCTTATTGGTATCGTTTTGAGTACTTGTATTCTGATTATAGAAATGCTTATTTTTGCTTGTAAAAGGAAGAAAATGTCGATCGTACGTCATATTCCGTCGATTAAATCATCATGAATTTATGTAAAAAGGGAGAGAAGGTTGAGAAATATTGCAAAATATTACGCGAATCGTAAATGTGCACGTGAAAATTATTAATTAAAACGCCAATGTTCGTTCTCAACGATTATTATCTTCTAATGGAATAGAAACACGCGCGCTCATGTCTTGTCTTTTGCATTATTTAGTACGATTTCATATTGAAATAGAATATTTTCATTACAATATACGAGTAGACGTGAATATATTACACATATTCTTTATTTATTGGATGTACGTTGGTACATATATTTTAACTCTTTCGATATCTGTTTCGACTTTACCTATTTGCACGAAGTATAATTTAGCTGTGTATTTCATAGTCAGGAAAAAACTTTCATTCGTCATGTTTTATGAATAGTGATACAGCGATACAAATGAATTACGCTTTCACCAGTTTTTCAATAATCATAGCTTTTTATTTAGAACTTAGAATTTTCTATTTTTTCTTTAGAATTATTCTATTATTTTTACTTTAGAATTAATCTATTTATTTTTCTATTCGATTTGATCGGAACGACCTGTCAAATTTTCCAAAATAAAATTCAATCGTAAGATATAAATGTTTGAAATGTTTATGAAAATTATTAATGAAAATGTTTCAGAAATATTAGTTTTTTCGATATTACATTTGTAATGGAGAATTGAGCCTATTCATATAAATTTTAAATTACATTAATATAAACATATCATGTAATAAATGCTCTAATCATATTCGTATACTTCATTAGACATATTCTCAATCGACTACAATAATTTTTTGCTATATGCTTGCGTTTCTGCTTAAAGAATAATTGAAATATAATGCTTACATATATGTATATACGAGGATTGTTTAGACAGTAATATCCGTATTGATACTACGACAATACACATATGTATTTTAAAATGTTTTCTTTATCTGTAACAAAACGTTATTTGTGTAAATATGTACTTACTTATCTTTTTTGTATATTCGCCTTACTTAGTAAAACTCTTACTGTAACGTGGGATGAGTTTTTTTGTTTTTATATCTTTATCATACACATTCGCTGCAAATTCATTTAACCATTGTTAGGCAATTCTATAAAGTATTTTTTTCTTTTTCTAATTTTCCATTTATTTATTTTGATAATTTTCAGAAAAAAAATTAACACGGGCACATTTAAATGTTCAGGTAAAAATGATCAAAGTGAAGCCAGCCGATTATAAAATTTGACTACTACAAATAGTGTTACATCTTTTTCTGTTAGTTCTATAGGCACAATAATGTTTACTTCTTTATCGAAATCTAAATTATTTGTACCTGATAACCAAACTTGGACTAGTTTATTTGTCAATCCTAACGTAAACATTTATTTTCAATTCTGTTTTTAACAAAATTTAAAAATTACGATAGATACATAATTAATATAGTTCTGGTACAATATTTTTATATGGATTTCCGTTCCATTAGTTTCCAACTAATTTCTAACGGTATAAGTGCGAAAAAATACTATTATTTAGACGAGTCGACTGGAGCAAATACGTTACAAATCATATTGAAAGCTGTAGGTCAGATGAAATGTAAAGTAAATAAGCTACCATTTTGGTTTCTGGTATCTTGAAAAAGGTTATCCCCTTTTGGAAAAAGTTGGAGCGGCGTCACTTAATTTGAAATAGCCGGATCGAACCTACCGATGCTGAATATTTCTTGTAATATTACTTCTGCCATTATTTCCGCCGAACTTAATCTTTATTGGTGTACCGTATGAAGGTCTCTGTCCGTTACCTTGTTTCACATTCTTGAATGCATATCATATACCTATGTAATGCACTTCTTAACTAGTAAGTCTACTAAAATTACTTTATCACTGTTGTCTTATCCTCGTTGTTATGCTGTTGTGTAGGTCAGGTAAGAGTAAGGTTAGATTGTGGAAATGTTAATTATTTTCTATATTTTCTCTTCGGTGTCTTACTCTATTCACCATACAGGATCAATGCGATCGGTGAATAATGCGAAATTGTATAACTAAAAAAAGCAACGCACGTCCTACTGCTCGTAGTGTTTACCTATCGTATGGATATGTGCTTTTCAGTGCAGACCCTTCTTTTAAGTTAGCCTGTATAAAACAATTTATATGATTTTTATTTTCTACTAGATTATCTTGAGAGGGCATAAAAATTTTGGAGATGTTGAAGCGGGATATGATTCAAACAAGTTTGGGAAACATCGTATTACAGTTATGCATTTTGTATTATTTCTTGTAAACACAATGTGGCGCAGTGGAAAATAAACAATTTTTATGCATGAGAATGTTTTCTTATCCTATTTCTTACTGCAAAATATAAAATTAAGAGTTATGGATTCGACAAAATGCACATTATATAAAATGAACTGATAATATTGTCCAATTGAAAAAGTTTAAGAACCGCTTATTTATGTCAACGTATGAGTAAGGTTAAGTAAGCTTCTATAAGAGAAGCTTATATTTCCATTACTATAAATAGCTTCGATAATTAAACAGGTATCGCTTATAAAACATCACTCATACACACTTGATTAAACGTGTGATGGTCGAAATTCATTTCGTAAAGTGCTTGCCTCACTTATATCGATCAGTATATCTATTAAATTATTTCAGTGGAAGTGAAATTTAAAAATTTTCTTTAACCTTGTATTATTGTATATAGAAAGATATAATCGTAAAACTCGCATATGCAGATGCGTAAATGACAAGCATAATAATCGAGGTGACAATATCTTTCTCATTAGTTCAGAAATTTAGCATCCTGCGATCTGCTTTCGTAGTCGGATAGAAATTTTCTCATGTTCTTTAGAACGTAGACACCGTTTCGTTTAATTTGAAAAGTAAAACTCTTATCAATCGATCGACAAAAGAAAAAAAAACGTTCGTTATGTCATTAAAGATACTTTTTCTTTTTCTCATTCTTTTCATTTCGAAAGCTGTAAGATCGTACGAATTTCTTTCTATCAGCGACGAACAAATACCTTTTACCATAGACGTTTGCAAATTATATCGACAAAACTCTGCAATTCTCTTATACGCCGAATCAGAGAAAGGTAAAGATATTTTCGTTTTCATTTTTTTTTTTCATTTCTACTACATTCGTTCTTTTCTTCTTCAGAAATGGAAATGGCAACGATGATGTAGAAATGGAGGCGTGCACTTCTTCGAGAAGGCATTGCGATAACGAACTTGCGCTTTTCGCAATTGCACGAATCATTGTACTACGTAAAGCGAATAGTGCGACCGTATTTTATCGTGATAATCTCTAGTTACAATGCAATTAAGGAATTTTCTTTAGCAACAAGTACCTTTGACATGTCCTCGGCAATGTGGCTAGTGATATTCCTATACAAAGAACCTGGCTCCGATTATTGTCACAATCCACCAGGTAATATTTTTAATTTAAAATTCAATTCTGAAATGTTGGTCCGTTGCAGTAGGGAAAATATGTTACGAGAGTGGTATTCGATCGATAATAATCGGACTGAGATGAATGACGTAGCTACTTGGAACTTCGAAAGAGGAATTATTAAAACACTTCCAGATTCTCTTTACGAAAGAAGACATAATTTACAAGGTCTGATCATGAGAGCTGTTATAGTTAAGGTAAAATATTTTCGTCCAGATTTCCTACTTCAAACTATTTTTTCCATCTCCTTTAACTTTTTCTCCTTTAGGATTCACTGTTCGCAAGCATAAATAAGAATGGCGAATTAGGCGGTATATATGGTAATATATTCAGAGAACTATGTGACACTCTTAATTTTAGTTTCGACATTGTTTCGGAAGTCGAAGAGTACGGAAGATGGAATCCAAAAGAAATGACTTGGTCTGGTGCAATTGCAGAAATATATGCTGGGCGTGCTGACATTTCTCTTTCAGAATTTTCTATGACCAATGACAGATTAAATGCCGTTGACTTCACGCATCCTGTTTTGATCTCTAAAGACTATCTTTTCTTTCGAGAACCAGAAATATTCGAGATTAAATGGTCATCCTATTTTCTAGTACGATAACTTGCAATCGAATTCGTTACATTTTCTTTAGCTAAACCTCTATTAATTAAGGCAATCTTTTTACTGTAGACTTTTACTCATTCTGTTTGGATTGCTACGTTTGGAGTACTAATTGTTGCATTGACTTTATTGATTTTTCTGAAATTAAAAAATGGATCCGATCGTAAAATCGAACATTTATTGTCCGATAATTTTTTGGAAATTTGGGGTGTATTTTGTCAACAAGGAATCGCAGATATGATTCAATGTTTTTGATTTGTGTTTTTTAGTTCTTGATTTCATTTTCTTCATATTTATATTTATATATAAAAGCCGTTACGAATAGCATACTTCTCTTTATTTCTTCTGGTTACCGTCTTATTGGCTGCTTATTCTGCGGCATTGATAAGCTTTTTGACGACCTGAAGCCACTCTTACCCTTTGGTTCATTAGAAAGTTTCGTTCAAGTTGGTACTTATCAACTTGCTGCCTTTCGTGGTACAGTTTATTATGATAAATTTGCAGTGAGTATCATACCGCTGTTATCGTATGTTGATATGTGTATACTACGTTATTCTATATGTATACACCCACACACACACATATAATTTATAATGACATTCGGAATACCCACCTTCTGCTAGAAAATAGGTCTGAATTAGTCATCTCACTGCATTACGAATACTGAGATGTACCTACTTACTATTGTAAGTATTTTCGAGTAATAAAGGTATTCAGAATAACAAAAAGTATTTAACTCGTTTCTCAGATTTCATTCGAACAAATAAAGTAAACATTATTGGATTGCATTAATTGTAAGATCAATCTTATAATTCAGAAATTAATCATCTCCGAACATATGCTGATAGAATCTATTTTTTCTTCTTTAGAAATGAGGAATTCATTTCTGAAGTTTAGCCACGCAGTTTTGTTAAACCTGTATATAATTTTATTAATAATAACAGTTATTAAATTATAGATATGTAAAAATCGGAAGTTAACAATCTATGCGTTCGACGAAATGAAAGTATTAGTAGATCATAAAATACCGTGCAATGTGGTTCGTTTTGGAACAGGACATGTAAACAATATGGCTATAGTTTTATCTAAGAACGATCTATCTACCAACGTCATCTATTTTCGGTAAGAACACAAGAATCTTATAATGTAAATGTTTATTTACTGTACGTTAAAATATTAACTTGTTCTAGGTTGCAAAAATTTTACGAGAATGGTATGATGAATCTTCTTTTAAATTCGTAATTTAAGAAGAAATCCAATGATATGATCCAACACCAACCGATTACCATAATCAGTATAATATCGCTTCTTATCTTCATCCTAATTGATATCGCTTCGAGTACTTGTATTCTGATTATAGAAGAGCTTATTTTTTCCCGTGAAAGGAAGAACATGTTGATGGTACATCATTGCACAAAATAACATGAATGATAAATGTATATACATAAAGTGTTGACGACAACGCCAATACTTGTTCTCAACAAAATTTATATTTTGATTATAACCTTCTAATGGAATAGAAACACGGGCACGCATACCTAAGTTCGTATATTATTTAATACAGATTTAAATTTGAATGGAAATTTGTCATTATATTATATCTGTAGACGTGAATATACATTTTCGTTATTCATCGAATGCATATACACGTATTTTAATTCCTTCGACTTGTTTCGATTTTTCGTACTTGCACGATGTGTGAGATAACTACAGATTTCATAATAAAAAAGAATATACATTATAAATAAAATGTCGATTTTTGTTGAAGCCAACTAAAGGTGTATATATCACCGGAGCATTTGTTTATCGATATTAAAAATCAACCGGTAACATCCTTTGGAGTGCATTTTATAATCCTATAATTATGAATTTTGTTAATTGTATAGTTTTCCTTGTTAAGTTACTTAAGTTTCTTGTTAAATAATAAAATACCAAAGTTTTTGTTGCATTTTAGTGTTAAACATATTTTCCACATATTTTTAGACGTCTCATTATTCTATTGGACATGATTATATGTGACTAGTCGAGTAAATTAACATTATGCTACAATCTGCTTGAAAAGGAAATATGAAAATATCTCGAGTTGAATTTATCTGGACTCAACTCTTCCTTGTGAAAAGTTAGCGTTATGATGACCATATAAGTTGATATTTCATTTATAGTTATGCTTTACTTCATAGTTTATAATAAAATTTTAGAATTTGTGAAAATGTAATGTCAATTGATTTGCATGGAAAAATGTTTATCAACAAATGTGTATAGTGTTACATGGAAATAACATCATCCAGGTATACTTGTATAAAATTTTATGTATAACAAAATATATGTATATACATTTTTATACATAACATCCTGTATTGTATTTTCTAATATTAATATAGATAAAAAAAATATAGGACATATAAACTTCAAAATATAATCTATTGGAACGAATACTCTTTCGAACTTTTATTTAAAAGTAAAGGTATTAAACCTCAAATGTGGCAGCTTAAAGCACGGAGAATGATTCTATTATATCCTGCAGACGATATTAAAAATATTATTATTATAGGATACAGAACCACTTCATCCTTTCTTACAATATACTTTTGTAAAGATAATTTTATTACATATATACGTAATATATTTTAGTTTTAAATAATTGCGTTTATATATAAAGACATTAATAATATTATAATTTAATAGGATAAATTACTATCTGGACAATAAAGTAACGATTATTAGATCTATGAAATGCAAAAGAAGTATTATTTTATTAGAAGAAGATAAGTTTAGAAAAATTGGCATAGAAGTAGAAAATGTATCCATCAACAGTCTGTTAGAAAATGTTCTTACTCGATCTTCGTATGTATTCGAAATAATCTATTAGAATGTATTATTTATGTTCATAATATTTTTGTGGATTTGAATATTACAGGAACTGTCCCGAAAATCCAAATCTGTATAACGACAAAAGTCAGGAGATTTATAATGAAAGACCACCTATTTGAATGTTTTATTAGAAGATGAATTTTGAACTCAATTTGAGAGAAGTTACGCATATTCAGCAATGAAATTAGGAAATAGATAATGTATTGAATGTAGACAATGTAGACAACACGTCATGAATAACTCGTCTAGTATAAGAAGCGTTAAACAACAAAAGTGTGTTCATGCAAAAGATCCATCTAACAAGTATGACTAACAAAAAAGGGATAGTATTACTAAACTTAAGAACGGGTGATGAGTTGATAGAAATGATAGATAAAGATCAATTTATCGCATCTACCTCATCTGCATTTAAGAGTATTAGAAGTACAGGTAGGGATAAAAAGAATCTCGAGCAATGCTTAAGAATGATAATGAACATAATTTGGGAGATGATATAGTAAAAAGTAAACGTAATACATCGAAATGTCCTACTGGAAGAGAAAGTATTAAAAAAATCAAGTGACATTTATTTACCAAAAGATATTTTTAAATTTTACGATGTTACGGAGTTAGGTTTCGATACAATAGGATTCGATACAAAAGAATAAATGATCTAATATGAAAAGAAAATTTTCAACCAAGTACATTATTCTTGTAAAAACATACAAATTATACAAATTACATAAAAGACAAAATCTCCTTTGAAACATCAAAACTTAAGGAAAATAGCATTGATATAACCGGAGCATCATCTAATGCTCAAATTGATCCAAATTGGCAAAAAAAAGAAATTAGGTATGGAAGATCTGCTGTATAGCGTGATATTAATATTTTCAACGAATATTAGTGTATGATAATATGTAGAATTATATATAAAGAATAATATTTGTATTTTAGGTATTGATGTCACCACCAACTATTAGTTCATCAAAAATACGTTGTTGGAAAGAAATATAAGATAATGATAGAGATGCATGTAAAGAAAGGAATCGGCTAAAAGATAAGAAAAATTCTTCGTTAATTTGGTTGAAGCTATCAACGGGAATATTCGTTTTCGTAAGAGAAAAGGGATGTCGGTCGAAGCAAATTCAAATCTGAAAAATCAGAAAAAGCTGCATCAAAGGGAAGAGAGAGAGAGAGAGAGAGAGAGAGAGAGAGAGAGAGAGAGAGACAAAAGGGATTTAATGAATTAGTCATTGCTTTTTGAGAGGGTAAGAGTGATGAAAGGGAGGGAGTGGTGGTTGCGTTTAGGGGGTAGTCTTGCTGCATTTTGCTTTCGTGAACTTTTTTTGGCCTTAGATGGCCAAAGGGAGAAGAATCGAAATAATTTTTTGTCCGATTGTATATGGATAGTAAACATGATTTTGTGTCATAAAATGCATCTGGATCCAGCTCTCGATGACAATTATTATTATATAGTAATCAATAATATATTAATAAATATATACAAAATATAAACAAATAAATAAAATACACGGTAGTAATATTACGATATATTAATCATCCACTCATACATCATCTAATGCATCCTCATAGTAAAAGTTAATGACAGAGAGAAAAATAAATTAGTCCGATTAGATCTCAATGGGGAATCATCTTGAATATTATCAAAATCCAGTCTTTATAAAAAATAAATACTACTATAGCGAACATTAAAAAATAAATACATATAGTTTATCATTTTAATATTTACGTATGCATTCACAAATTTTACACTTAAAAAAAAATTTTTTATAAATCGAATTCATCCTTTTGCAGATCACATGCACCTGTTTCCAAATCAAATTAAATATTTGTCAAATAAGATTTTTCTTATAATTTTTCCTTCAGATCATCGTCTTTCAATTTCTGAAATGAAAAATAACGAGGAGATATTTTTTAAAAATGGATTCCAAAGTAGAATTTCAAATCACAGGTAACCAACGATATGATGTTGATGCAAAAAAAGAAATCTTGTGGAAGAGCTGAATGACCAAGATGATATTAAGTTTGATACTGATGTAAGTGCGAGTAATAGTTGATTTTTAACTATCATTCCGGGCATTTTATATGATAATTTATGTGCTTTCGGTACATTTATTTATTATTGCTGTACAAGAGAATAATCTCTCGACAGAAGCTGAAGTTGGCAGCGGCGTGTTAAATAAAATAAAAGCTTCTTCTTATCACAATGGATATATATGGGGAATATAGTTATTTACACACGATATTGTGTAATATATTTATATTACATATATTTTTATACTACATATATTACTAGTCAATAATAATTTCAATTCTATTAATTCATAAGGCACTACATAATTAAAGCGATATTAATATATTATGAAATATAAATTAATTATTATTATATATATATATATATATATATATATATATATAACTGAATTCATGCGTGATCATGCATTATGCTTGCAATTATAATATATTTGACACGTATATGTAATCAAATTGACTTGTACTAGATAGAAAAACATGTATATTAATAAGTACGAGAAATCATGATTCAATTATACCGTTAAATTTTGATTTATATATGAAAAACTCCGTATGTAATTTTTTTCTGACTATGGTATACGTATGTAGGTATATCTTACCTCGTGCAAATAAGATAATTCGAAGAAGCTAAAAAAAATTAAAATATGTGTACGTGCATTCCATAAATAAAGAAAATGTGTCATACACATATCTACGATAATGAAACGAAAAATTTCTACTTCAATTCATAACCATATTAAATAATGCAAAAGCTTAGATATGCGTACTCGTGTTCCTATTCGATTAGAAAAGAATAATTAAAATACAAATATCGTTAATAATAAATATTGGCGCTGTCGTTAATACTTTAAGCCTGTACATTTTCGATTCGTGTAATGTTTTGTAATATTTCTTTTATTGTTTTTTCTTTTTGTATAAAATCCTCAGGATTTAATAGACGGTATATGATGTACCATCGACATCTTCTTCCTTTTATGAGCCAAAATACACTTCTCTATGATCAGAATGCAAGTACTTATAATGATACCAATTTGGATGAAGATAAAAAGTGATATTACGCTGGTTAGGGTAACCGGTTGAGGCTTAATCATATCATTGGATTTTTCTTCAAATGGTGAATTTTTTAAACGATTCACAATACCATTGTCGAAAAATTTCTGCAACCTAAAACGAGCTAGTGTTTTAACGTACGATAAATTAAAATTTACTTTATTAGATTCTTGTGATCTTACTGAAAATTGAAGACCCCGGTGAACGGATTGTGCTTAGATAAAATCATAGCAATATTGTTTACGTGTCCTGTCTCAACACGAACCACATTACAAAGAATTTTAGAATTTACTGACTTTTTCATTTCGTCGAACGTGTATAAGGCTAGCTTTCGATTTTCACAAATCTGTAATTTAATAATCAATATTACTAATAAAATTGTATACAGTCTTATTTCTAATGTTATTTAATTTTTTTTATAATATTTCATCCTACACTCGTAAATCCTTCCAATGCAGTTAAGGGCAATTTGTCCTCTTGTAGCATCAACTTCATCAACTTCTTTGCAAGCGGAGCTTCCGAATTCTATAAAAAAAAAAACGTTTCTCCTTGTCTACGTATATATATAATGATGTAGGCTACGCATATAAACATACAATAACAGCGGTATGATACTCACTGCAAATTTATCATAATAAGCTGTACCACGAAAGACAGCAAGTTGATAAGTACCATCTTGAACGAAACTTTCTAATGAATCAAAGGGTAAGATGTGGTTTCCGGTCGTCAAAAAGCTTATCAATGCCGCAGAATAAGCAGCCGATAAGACGGTAATCAGAAGAAATAAAGAGAAGTATGCTATTCGTAACGACGATTTATCAGAAAATTCTGCAGCAAAGGTATACTTTGTTAATGCTTTTGTATATAAATATAATTATGAAGAAAATAAAATCAAGAACTAAAAAACGCAAATCAAAAACATTGAATCATACCTGCGATTCCTTGTTGACAAAATACACCCCAAATTTCCAAAAAATTATCGGACAATAAATGTTCGATTTTACGATCGGATCCATTTTTTAATTTCAGAAAAATCAATAAAGTCAATGCAACAATTAGTACTCCAAACGTAGCAATCCAAACAGAATGAGTAAAAGTCTACAGTAAAAAGATTGCCTTAATTAATAGAGGTTTAGCTAAAGAAAATGTAACGAATTCGATTGCAAGTTATCGTACTAGAAAATAGGATGACCATTTAATCTCGAATATTTCTGGTTCTCGAAAGAAAAGATAGTCTTTAGAGATCAAAACAGGATGCGTGAAGTCAACGGCATTTAATCTGTCATTGGTCATAGAAAATTCTGAAAGAGAAATGTCAGCACGCCCAGCATATATTTCTGCAATTGCACCAGACCAAGTCATTTCTTTTGGATTCCATCTTCCGTACTCTTCGACTTCCGAAACAATGTCGAAACTAAAATTAAGAGTGTCACATAGTTCTCTGAATATATTACCATATATACCGCCTAATTCGCCATTCTTATTTATGCTTGCGAACAGTGAATCCTAAAGGAGAAAAAGTTAAAGGAGATGGAAAAAATAGTTTGAAGTAGGAAATCTGGACGAAAATATTTTACCTTAACTATAACAGCTCTCATGATCAGACCTTGTAAATTATGTCTTCTTTCGTAAAGAGAATCTGGAAGTGTTTTAATAATTCCTCTTTCGAAGTTCCAAGTAGCTACGTCATTCATCTCAGTCCGATTATTATCGATCGAATACCACTCTCGTAACATATTTTCCCTACTGCAACGGACCAACATTTCAGAATTGAATTTTAAATTAAAAATATTACCTGGTGGATTGTGACAATAATCGGAGCCAGGTTCTTTGTATAGGAATATCACTAGCCACATTGCCGAGGACATGTCAAAGGTACTTGTTGCTAAAGAAAATTCCTTAATTGCATTGTAACTAGAGATTATCACGATAAAATACGGTCGCACTATTCGCTTTACGTAGTACAATGATTCGTGCAATTGCGAAAAGCGCAAGTTCGTTATCGCAATGCCTTCTCGAAGAAGTGCACGCCTCCATTTCTACATCATCGTTGCCATTTCCATTTCTGAAGAAGAAAAGAACGAATGTAGTAGAAATGAAAAAAAAAATGAAAACGAAAATATCTTTACCTTTCTCTGATTCGGCGTATAAGAGAATTGCAGAGTTTTGTCGATATAATTTGCAAACGTCTATGGTAAAAGGTATTTGTTCGTCGCTGATAGAAAGAAATTCGTACGATCTTACAGCTTTCGAAATGAAAAGAATGAGAAAAAGAAAAAGTATCTTTAATGACATAACGAACGTTTTTTTTTCTTTTGTCGATCGATTGATAAGAGTTTTACTTTTCAAATTAAACGAAACGGTGTCTACGTTCTAAAGAACATGAGAAAATTTCTATCCGACTACGAAAGCAGATCGCAGGATGCTAAATTTCTGAACTAATGAGAAAGATATTGTCACCTCGATTATTATGCTTGTCATTTACGCATCTGCATATGCGAGTTTTACGATTATATCTTTCTATATACAATAATACAAGGTTAAAGAAAATTTTTAAATTTCACTTCCACTGAAATAATTTAATAGATATACTGATCGATATAAGTGAGGCAAGCACTTTACGAAATGAATTTCGACCATCACACGTTTAATCAAGTGTGTATGAGTGATGTTTTATAAGCGATACCTGTTTAATTATCGAAGCTATTTATAGTAATGGAAATATAAGCTTCTCTTATAGAAGCTTACTTAACCTTACTCATACGTTGACATAAATAAGCGGTTCTTAAACTTTTTCAATTGGACAATATTATCAGTTCATTTTATATAATGTGCATTTTGTCGAATCCATAACTCTTAATTTTATATTTTGCAGTAAGAAATAGGATAAGAAAACATTCTCATGCATAAAAATTGTTTATTTTCCACTGCGCCACATTGTGTTTACAAGAAATAATACAAAATGCATAACTGTAATACGATGTTTCCCAAACTTGTTTGAATCATATCCCGCTTCAACATCTCCAAAATTTTTATGCCCTCTCAAGATAATCTAGTAGAAAATAAAAATCATATAAATTGTTTTATACAGGCTAACTTAAAAGAAGGGTCTGCACTGAAAAGCACATATCCATACGATAGGTAAACACTACGAGCAGTAGGACGTGCGTTGCTTTTTTTAGTTATACAATTTCGCATTATTCACCGATCGCATTGATCCTGTATGGTGAATAGAGTAAGACACCGAAGAGAAAATATAGAAAATAATTAACATTTCCACAATCTAACCTTACTCTTACCTGACCTACACAACAGCATAACAACGAGGATAAGACAACAGTGATAAAGTAATTTTAGTAGACTTACTAGTTAAGAAGTGCATTACATAGGTATATGATATGCATTCAAGAATGTGAAACAAGGTAACGGACAGAGACCTTCATACGGTACACCAATAAAGATTAAGTTCGGCGGAAATAATGGCAGAAGTAATATTACAAGAAATATTCAGCATCGGTAGGTTCGATCCGGCTATTTCAAATTAAGTGACGCCGCTCCAACTTTTTCCAAAAGGGGATAACCTTTTTCAAGATACCAGAAACCAAAATGGTAGCTTATTTACTTTACATTTCATCTGACCTACAGCTTTCAATATGATTTGTAACGTATTTGCTCCAGTCGACTCGTCTAAATAATAGTATTTTTTCGCACTTATACCGTTAGAAATTAGTTGGAAACTAATGGAACGGAAATCCATATAAAAATATTGTACCAGAACTATATTAATTATGTATCTATCGTAATTTTTAAATTTTGTTAAAAACAGAATTGAAAATAAATGTTTACGTTAGGATTGACAAATAAACTAGTCCAAGTTTGGTTATCAGGTACAAATAATTTAGATTTCGATAAAGAAGTAAACATTATTGTGCCTATAGAACTAACAGAAAAAGATGTAACACTATTTGTAGTAGTCAAATTTTATAATCGGCTGGCTTCACTTTGATCATTTTTACCTGAACATTTAAATGTGCCCGTGTTAATTTTTTTTCTGAAAATTATCAAAATAAATACATGGAAAATTAGAAAAAGAAAAAAATACTTTATAGAATTGCCTAACAATGGTTAAATGAATTTGCAGCGAATGTGTATGATAAAGATATAAAAACAAAAAAACTCATCCCACGTTACAGTAAGAGTTTTACTAAGTAAGGCGAATATACAAAAAAGATAAGTAAGTACATATTTACACAAATAACGTTTTGTTACAGATAAAGAAAACATTTTAAAATACATATGTGTATTGTCGTAGTATCAATACGGATATTACTGTCTAAACAATCCTCGTATATACATATATGTAAGCATTATATTTCAATTATTCTTTAAGCAGAAACGCAAGCATATAGCAAAAAATTATTGTAGTCGATTGAGAATATGTCTAATGAAGTATACGAATATGATTAGAGCATTTATTACATGATATGTTTATATTAATGTAATTTAAAATTTATATGAATAGGCTCAATTCTCCATTACAAATGTAATATCGAAAAAACTAATATTTCTGAAACATTTTCATTAATAATTTTCATAAACATTTCAAACATTTATATCTTACGATTGAATTTTATTTTGGAAAATTTGACAGGTCGTTCCGATCAAATCGAATAGAAAAATAAATAGATTAATTCTAAAGTAAAAATAATAGAATAATTCTAAAGAAAAAATAGAAAATTCTAAGTTCTAAATAAAAAGCTATGATTATTGAAAAACTGGTGAAAGCGTAATTCATTTGTATCGCTGTATCACTATTCATAAAACATGACGAATGAAAGTTTTTTCCTGACTATGAAATACACAGCTAAATTATACTTCGTGCAAATAGGTAAAGTCGAAACAGATATCGAAAGAGTTAAAATATATGTACCAACGTACATCCAATAAATAAAGAATATGTGTAATATATTCACGTCTACTCGTATATTGTAATGAAAATATTCTATTTCAATATGAAATCGTACTAAATAATGCAAAAGACAAGACATGAGCGCGCGTGTTTCTATTCCATTAGAAGATAATAATCGTTGAGAACGAACATTGGCGTTTTAATTAATAATTTTCACGTGCACATTTACGATTCGCGTAATATTTTGCAATATTTCTCAACCTTCTCTCCCTTTTTACATAAATTCATGATGATTTAATCGACGGAATATGACGTACGATCGACATTTTCTTCCTTTTACAAGCAAAAATAAGCATTTCTATAATCAGAATACAAGTACTCAAAACGATACCAATAAGGATGAAGATAAGAAGTGATATTACGCTGATTAGGGGAACTGATTGATGCTTGATCATATTGTCGGATTTCTTTTTAAATGTCGTCTCTTTTAAATGGTTCATCATACCATTGTAAACATATTTCTGCAAACTATAATAGAACGAGTTAGTGTTTTAATGTACGTTAAATAAAAAATCAACTATTAAAAAGAGACTATTACAAAAATCAATTATGAGATTCTATGATTCTTACTGAAAATTGATGAGGTCGGTGAAAGGATTGTGCTTAGATAAAATCATAGCAATATTGTTTACATGTCCCGTAGCAATATGAACCACATTGCATGGTATTTTCAGATTTGCTATAGCATCTTGATCAACCGTGTAGAATGCTAGTTTCCGATTTTTACATATCTATAAATGAATAACGTATATTTATAATAAAATTAAAATGATTTATTAATAGAATACAAACTAAGTTGCAAAACTTTAGAAATAGTTCCTCATATGAAAATCTGAGAAGTAATTGTGAATAAATTTGTGAATAAATACTGAAAATAAGTAGAAATTAAGCAATTCGATATTCATGTCGACAAAACCTATCATTTCTTTTGTATTTATGAGAAATCCATTCTTGAAGATTCGCCGCGTGATTTCGTTACACTTTGTATATATAAATGTTATTTAATTTTCTTTTTTATAACATTTTATCATACTCTTTTATATCCTTCTTGCTCAGTAAGAGGCAACTCTTTGTCCTTTAACATCAACTTCATTAATTTCTTTGCGAGCGGATCTTCCGAATTCTACAAATAAATATTTTCCTTCATCCTTTTTCATCATAGTATACTTATTGTTTTAAACACACACATACACAATAACGAACATCACACATATGCATATAGCATTACGTACGTATTATACTCACTGCAAACTTATCATAATAAGCCGTATCACGAACAACAGCAAGTTGGTAAGTACCGTCTTCAACGAAGCTCTCTAATGAATGAAAGGGTAAGACATACATATTGGTCGTTAAAATGCTTATCAAACCCGCCGAATAGGCAGCTAATAAGACGGTAACCAAAAGAAATATAGAGAAGTATGCTATTTTTAGCGAAGATCTATCAGGGGAATCTATAGCAAAAGGATGTAAATACAACTATTAAGAAAATGGAACAAAATGCAAATCAAGGAATATTGAATCAAACCTGCCAGTCCCTGTTGGCAAAATATACCCCAAATCTCTAAAAAATTATCAATGAATAAATATCTTATTTGACGATAAGTTCCATTATGTATTTTGAGAAAAATAAGTAAAATCGATGAAGTTATTAATATTCCAAGGATAGCAATCCAAACAGAATTTGTGAAAGTCTATAAAATAAACAACTTCATAATTCATGATAGTTAAAGCACGAGGAAGGAGAAAATAACAAATTCGATTCATTAACGTACTAAAAAGTAAGACGACCATTTAATCCCGAATTTTTCTGGTTCTTGAATAACGAGAAAGTTTTTGATGTTCAAAAATGGAAGCGTGAAGTCAACAACGTTTAATCTGTCAGTGGTAACAGAAAAACCTGAAAGACAAATATCAGCATGTCCCGCATATAATTCGGATATTGCTCCAGACCAAGTCCTTTTTTCTGGATTCCATCTACCAAACTCTTTTAATTCCGAGACAACATCAAAACTAAAATTAAGAATGGTACAAAGTTCTTTTAACAGTTCACCAAACGTACCGCCAAATTCGCCATCCTTTTTTACAGTTATGAACGATGAATCCTAGAAGATAAAAACGATAGAAAGATCAAACTTGTAAAATAGACAATAAAAAAGATAATTTAGCCAAAAATATTTTACCTTAATTATTACAGCTCTCATAATCAAACCCTTTAAATTACATCTTCTTTCGTAAAGAGAATCTGAAACCATATTAGTGATTCCTTTCTCTAAGCTCCACATAGCGACATCATCGATCTCGGTTCGATTCGTATCGATCGAATACCACTCTCGTAAAATGTTTTCCGTACCGCAACGGACCAACATTTCTGAGTTGAATTTCAAATGAAATATATTACCTGGTGGATTGTGACAATAATCGGTACCACCTTCCTTGTAAATGAATATCACAAGCCACACAGCTAAAGACATTTCAAAGGTACTTGTTGCTAAGGAGAACTCATTAATCGCGTTGTAATCAGAGATCACTGCTATGTAATGCGGTCGTACAATTTGCTTTAAATAGTTCGACGATTCGTGCAATTGTGAAAAATACAAACTTGTGCTCGCAAGACCTTCACAAGAAAGAATACGTCTCCATTTAAACACCATCGTTGTCATTTCTATTTCTGAGAAAAAAGAAAATAAATATCGTAAAAATGATGAAAAGGAAATGAGAAATATCGTTACCTTTTATCGATTCAGAGTATAAGAAAATTGCGGATTTCGATCGGTATAATTTGGAAATGTCTAAAATAAAAGGAGTCTGTTCGTCTCCGATAGAAAGATCTTGCGATGTTGTGATTTTCACAAGAAGAAGGACGAGTATGTTTAATCGGACGACAAACATTATTTTAATGTCGATAGGACTATTTCTCAAGTTAAACGGATCGACAACTACGTAATATAAAAATTCATGAGAAAATATTGACACGTCAGAAAAAGTACAATGCACAAAAAGTATAGAGTCTGGATTTCTAAACTATTGACAAAATTATTGTCGCTTATTTTTGTCACTTATTCGGTTATTCCAAGAATTGTACAGGTCGGAGTGTACGCGACTTATGTTCTCAATGTGCATATTCGCGATAATTTTATCTTTACTAGCATATTATCGATTAATAAACGTTCGTTTCATTTTCCATTTTTATTACTTTTCTTTTTCTTTGGTGCGTGAATATACAGGGTGTCCGTCCAGAGATGATCGTGCAAATATCTCGCAAATGCTTTTAGTTACAAGAAAGTTTAATAATAAAAATTTTCGGAGCTCTGAATCGTCTATAAAGGGTATGTAAACATTTTTTATTTACTTATGACGTTTTTGAGTTATGAATATCAAAAGAGTTCATATATATATATATATATATATATATATATATATATATATATAATTATTTTCGTACACTTTTATAGTAGTTAATTTTGTAATTCATTTGCAATCGAAGTCATATGTAATAAAAAAATTGCATCTATACATCGTTTACAAGATAATCGGCACCTTATCAAACCATACTGTAGTGTAATTCATATTCCATGGTATACAAATATATTATTTAAAAATAAAACAGCTGTGTATTTTGGCATTTTGAAGATCAGTACTTGTGAACGGTTTCTATATTATGTAGTCAGTTGACTATTGTATAAATTGCAGTATGAGAAACAACTACTTTAACCTATAAGATGCAGTATATCTCATAAACTATACATAGTTGCAATTTTTTATACGATATGATTTTGATTGTAAATGACCACTACAATATAAATATAGAAAAGACTTATAGATATCTATTAAAAAAAAAACTATGTTGATCTTCATAAATTAAAATGGTTACGAATAAAAAAAGATCTGTACATGTATGCTGTAGTTAACTCAGAGCCATGTAAATTTCTCTTATTAAACTTTCTTGTAAGTTCAATCAGTCACGAGATTTTTGCTCAGACATCTGTGAACGAACACCCTGTATATCGTCCGTGTTTGTTATCTCTTTATATACACACGTTTCACGATTGTATTATTGTAGATACGATTGTAAAATATTAATAAAAATTATAAAAATTTCACTTGCATTGAATTAATTTAATGGATGTTCTAATCGATATAAACGAGTAAGGACTTGATAAAATAATGTGGTGCGACCATTGCACGCAAAGCCTTAATTGAACAAATATATTATATATGAGAAATTCACTTCCATTGAAATAATTTAATAGCCTTTCCAGTCAACATAAACGAGTGTGGACATCATAAAATGTGTGATGCGACCACCACATAAAAGGCCTATTTTAACATATATATACAGTAATCATCTAGAAAGTAATAAAGCTGTTCACATACATATTCTATATAAGTAAGATTTTGATCAATCGCGTTGCTCGATTCGGCCATCAAAATAGTAGCTCTAGTAATAACAATAGCATTCGAAGAATTCACCATATGGAATTTTGGTGACATGCTTCTTAGCAACAACCAGTCAGATATATAACTGAAATTATTTAGGCGAATAACTTAAGAAATTTTGTTTTATTAAGAAAATCGTAAAGTGGATTTTACGTACGATAAAATGTATTTTGTGCCCCGGTCGGTTTATATATCCTCACTTGGCATCAAGAAAAATCGACATTTGATTTATTACATTATTATTTTTATTATTTTAAAAAACTATTTGCGCAGATTATACAAAGTCCACAGTATATCGACTGGGATAAAAGATTTTTTTCAAAAATTGCATTCTCATACTTACCTAATAATAAACTTGTTAGTGTCTTATAATGATCAATGATATAATATATGATATAATTTATTCTAATATAAATAACTTTTAAAAAAATTATATATATATATAGGGTGGGGCAATAACTATTAGCACCTCAGATATCTTCGAAATTATAAGTATCACAGAAATATTTACTGAAATAAAATTGCACAGTACGAAGGGGGTCATCCGGTGGCGGTAATAGTTTTTTTGCAGGTGCAGGTACTTTGGGCATTTAAAGGTGACCTCAATTTTTTTAAATGGATCGGTATGTTTTTGCTTCCGTATTACGATAGAGGATCTTAAAACGAGTTCAACGACCTATTACAAAAGACCATTGAAAGTCACAGAAAGTAGAGAAAGGCGATAATACTTACGGTTTTGGTAGTAAATGAAACATACTTTTATAGCAGGTGTTCGAAATGATGACCGTCACTGTCAATTCACCATTGGATTCTTTTTATGATTGATTGACTTACAAGTCTTACAACGTCAAAAATTATTGACGCACAAACTGCAATAATTTGCTGTTGCGTGTCTTAAAGTGTAGTTGGTATTTCTTTGTACATTTTCTTTTTCAGCGTTTCCCACAGAAAGAAATCTAGAAGTGTTATGTTTGGTGAACGAGCTGACCACGATATTGAACCGCCGCGTCCAATCCAATGATGTCGAAGTTTTTCATCGAGTTCGCTTCGCGCAATCAATGAATAATGTGCTGGACATCCATCATGTTGGTAACACATGGTTTGTCGTGTAAGTAAAGGTAACTCTTCTAACAAAAAAACCCAATGAGTGCTTAATAAAATTAGCATAGACGTTACCATTCAAATTTCCATTGATAAAATAAAGACCAATAATTTTATCACCTATGATACCGCACCATACATTCACTGTCCATTGTTTTTTATGTTCAACCTGTTGCAGCCAATGTGGATTTTCCACTGCCCATAAACGCATATTATGTAAATTAACATTCGCGTGATTTGTGAATGTTGCTTCATCAGTAAATAAGACGGTATTAAGGAAAAACTCATTATTTTGAATCTGACGTATAACCCATCGACAAAACTCAACGCGATTCATGAAATCGTTCCCATGTAATTCTTGGTGGAGACTAACATGGTACAGATGAAATTTGTGACGGTGCAAAATGCGAAGTACACTCCTCATACTAATGCCAGATTCGCGTTTAATTTGTCGCGAACTAATATGAGGATTTCCAGATACACTTGCGAGTACACCGATTTTCATTTCTTCGTTAATTACACGTTTCTGGCGTTCACTTTTACGAAAACCCAAACTACAGGTTTACCTAAGTTTATTACACACATTTTTAAATGTTTTTAGGCTGAGACCGACGTTGATATCGTTCGGCATTCAAGTTTTTCGTCCTTACAGAATTTTGTTGGCATTCGCCATAAATAAGAAGCATATCGACTTGTTTTTCAAACGGATAGATAGTGCCGGATTGACCGATTTATCGATACTAATGGAGGTGACCTTCAAATGTCCGAAGTACCTCCACCTGCAAAAGAAACTATTATCGCCACCGGATGGCCCCCTTCGTACTGTGCAATTTTATTTCAGCAAATATTTCTGTGAAACTTATAGTTTCGTCAGTAGATATCTGAAGTGCTAATAGTTATTGTCCCACCCTCTATAATATTATAGTATATGCATGATCATGATTGCTATCATAGCAAATTTGACACACAGGTGCGATCAAATTAATTTTTGTTCTAGATGAAAAAAATATGTTAATTGAAGAACTCGAGGAGAAAAAACCATTCTATTATACCACTGAATTAGGATATAATTTCATATACATAAAAAATGGAGAACGAAATTTTTTCTAACTATAAAATACATAACTATATCATACCTCATACTAAAAATCGGAAAAGTTCGAAAGAGTTAAAATATGCGTGCATGCATTCGACGAATATGGAAAATGTGTTATATACATACGTCTCCACGTGTAATATAATAACAAAAGTCTATTTTAATTTAAAACTACTAAATAATGCAAAAGCATAGACACTCGTGTTTTTATTCCATTAGAATATTATAGAATATAAATATCAAAATGAAAGAATTCTTTGGAAACGAACAATAGCATTTATTATTAACACTTTATGCGAGCTCATTCACAATTCATGTAATCTTTCTCAATATTTCTGATATTTTTCTTCCTTTCTACATAAAATCGTGACGATTTAATGGATGGGAAATGATGTACCATCGATATTATCTTCCTTTTACGTGTAAAAATACACTTTTCTATGATCAGAATGCAAATACCTAAAATGATACCAATTAGGATGAAGAAAATAAGCGACATTACACTGGTTAGGGGAACCGGTTGATACTTGATCATGTCATAGGATTTCTTTTTAAATGTTGTATCTCTTAAACGATTTATCATACCATTATTGACAAATTTCTGCAACCTAGAATGAGCAGTTAGTGCTTTAACATACGATAAATGAAAATTTATATTATTAGATACTTGTGTTCTTACTGAAAATTGATGACGCCGGTGAACGGATTGTGTTTAGATAAAACAATAGCAAAACTGTTTACACGTCTTGTTTCAACACTGTTTCTTATTTCGTCGAACGTGTAGATTGCTAGATTCCGATTTTTACAAATCTGTAATTTAATAACGGATATTAATAATAAAATTGTATACAGGGTTCAACGAAATTAAGCAGCGAAACAGTAGAAATGAATTGTAGAGGATACCTTATATGCAGAGAAGAAAAAAATAGGATCTCTCAAAAGGGGTCCGGAAATGATTAATTTACAAGTTATGATATAGGTATATCTTATAATTAGTATATTCCAATTACGTAACAGTGTTCGCTGATTTTTTTGTATTAATGCGTATCTTTAGGACAGTCATAATGGACTATCAATATCATAATTCCAGTTAAAATAAATATGATTGAGAGTACATCAAAATATACTAAATCTTGAAAATTGTATAAATCAGAAATTAAGCATTTCAAGATCCATGATGATAATACCTATTCTTTCTTCTCCATATATATGACGAATTAATTACTGAAGACTTGCGCCACCTGATTTCGTTACACCTTGTATGTATAAACCTTATTTAATTTTTTATTCTATACTACTTCATTGTACACTCTTAAATCCTTCCAGTGCAGTTAAAGGCAATTTTTCTTCTTGTAGCATCAACTTCATCAATTTCTTTGCAAGCGGATCATCCGAATTCTACAAATAAATGTCATTATTCGTCTTCGTATTTTTATTACTTTGTACACACGTATAAAACAATAAAAAATATATACGTATCATACTCACGGCAAATTTATCATAATAAGCTGTACCACGATAGACAGAAAATTGATAAGTACCATCTTCAACGAAGCTCTCCAATGAATGAAAGGGTAAAATGTCGATAACAGACGTTAAAGAACTTATCAAAGCCGCTGAATAGGCTGCCGATATGACGGTAACCATAAAAAATATAGAGAAGTATACCATTCGTAACGAAAATTTATCAGAAAAATCTACATCAAAAGAATGATTTTTTGTAAATATAACTATTAAGAAAATGAAATCGAGAAACGCTTAATTAAACCTGCGATTCCTTGCTGACAAAATATACCCCAAATCTCCAGAAAATTATCGGATAATAAATTTCCCATTTTACGATTAGTTTTATCTTTTGTTTTGAGGGAAATCAATAAGATCAATGCAGTAATTAATACTCCAAACATAGCAATCCAAACGGAATGAGTGAAAGTCTAGAATAATAACAATTTTTTTAGTTAATGAAGATTGACGCATGAAGAAGGATAATATATTACAAATTTGATTACAAGTTATCGTACTAGAAAGTAAGATGACCATTTAATCGTGAATATTTCTGGTTCTCGTAAGAAGAGGCAATTTTTGGAAATCAAAACAGGAAGCGTGAAATCAACGGCATTCAATTTGGCATTTGTAATAGAAAACTCTGAAAGAGAAATGTCGGCACGTCCAGCGTATAATTCTGCAATTGCTCCAGACCAAGTCTTTTCTTCTGGATTCCATCTTCCATACTGTTCTACTTCTGAGACAATGTCGAAACTAAAATTGAGAGTGGCACAAAGATCTCTTAATATCCTACCGTATATACCATCTAATTCGTTATCCTTGTTTATATTTGTGAATGGTGAATCCTAAAGAAGATAACGGCTCTTATGAAAAAGAAGAAGAGAAAATCTTTTTAAACAAAAAACAGAAAGAATATCTGGAGAAAAATATTTTACCTTAACGATAACGGCTCTCATGATCAATCCCTTTAAATTATATCTTCTTTTGTAAAGAAAATCCGGAACCATTTTATTGATTCCTTTCTCTAAACTCCACGTAGCGACATCATTGATCTCAATTCGACTTCCATCGATCGAATACCACTCACGTAAAATATTTTCCGTACCGCAACGGACCAACATTTCTGAGTTGAATCTCAAATGGAATATATTACCTGGTGGATCGTGACAATAATTCTGACCATGTTCCTTGTAAATGAATATCACTAGCCAAACAGCTAAAGACATTTCAAAGGTACTTGTAGCCAATGAGAACTCATTCATCGCTTTATAATTAGAGATCACCGCTATGTAATACGGTCGTACAATTGGTTTAAAGTACTTCGATATTTTGTGCAATCGTGAAAAATGCAAACTTGTACTCGTTATACCTTCACGGGAAAGTGCACGTCTCCATTTGAACATCATCGATTGCATTTCCATTTCTGAGAAAAAGGAAAATAAATATCATAGAAATTATGAGAACGAAAAGAGAAATATCTTTACCTTTTATCGATTCAGCGTATAAGATAATTATAGATTTCGGTCCGTATAATTTGCAAATGTCCATGATAAAAGGGATTTGTTCTTCGCCGGTAGATTGATATTCGTAGGATCTTATAATCTTAGAAGAAAAAAGAAGAAGAAGAAGAAGATAAAGAAAGAGTATCTTTAATGGCACAAATAAAGTCATTTTTTTCGTTTGTCGATTAATTATGATGCTATTTTTTTTAAATCGACGACTATGTTCTATAGAAAATGGGAGAATTTCTATCCGTCTGCGAAAGAAGATCGCACAAGACTAAATTTCTAAACTATTAAGAGAATTACGGTCACTTCGATTATTACGATTATCGTACAGATCAAAAGTCACGCAACATGTATGTACATATTCGTACGAAGAAAATGATTTTATCTATGGCATTGAGTTATTATAGATGGATTAGTAACCATTTTTTTCATATACTTTTTATATCTACATACACATATTACATGTTTATATTATTGCACATATGATAGTAATATAATAAAAGAAATGGTTAAAATTGTATTTCTATTGAAATAATTTAGTAGACATCCCGATCGATATAACTGAAGTAAGCACTTCACAAAATGAATTGCGACCATCACACTTTTAAACAAGTATATATAATTGTCGCTTAGCAAATAAAACCTGTTTAACTATCGAAGCTATCTAAAGTATATTCATAAAATATATTATGAAAACTATTTATTTTCCACTGCGCCATATTGTGGTTACAAGAAATAATACAAAATGCATAACTGTAATACGATGTTTCCCAAACTTGTTTGAATCATATCCCGCTTCAACATCTCCAAAATTTGTATGCCCTCTCAAGATAATCTAGTAGAAAATAAAAATCATATAAATTGTTTTATACAGGCTAACTTAAAAGAAGGGTCTGCACTGAAAAGCACATGTCCATATGATAGGTAAACACTACGAGCAGTAGGACGTGCGTTGCTCTTTTTAGTTATACAATTTCGCATTATTCACCGATCGCATTGATCCCGTATGGTGAATAGAGTAAGACACCGAAGAGAAAATATAAAAAATAATTAACATTTCCACAATCTAACCTTACTCTTACCTGACCTACACAACAGCATAACAACGAGGATAAGACAACAGTGATAAAGTAATTTTAGTAGACTTACGAGTTAAGAAGTGCATTACATAGGTATATGATATGCATTCAAGAATGTGAAACAAGGTAACGGACAGAGACCTTCGTACGTTACACCAATAAAGATTAAGTTCGGCGAAAATAATGGCAGAAGTAGTATTACAAGAAATATTCAGCATCGGTACGTTCGATCCGGCTATTTCAAATTATGTGACGTCGCTACAACTTTTTCCAAAAGGCGATAACCTTTTTCAAGATACTTGAGAACTAAAAAGGTGGCTTATTTATTACATTTAATCGGACCTACGTCTTTCAATATGATTTGATTTCGATTGATTGCGACAAATTGACTCCAGCTGACCCGTATAAGAAAACATATGCAAAGCTTACTTATAAATTACAAGATTGTTACGCATCTACACCGAAATTATAGAAAATTACCGCTTCCGTCTACGGAAACAAGCGGAAAGGGAATCAATACATAATTTCGTAGCGGCACTATATAAATATCTATTACAATTTTAAAGATTACTTTAAGCGCACAGAAAGATCTTTATAATATGTTTACATTTCACAATCACAGCAAATAGTACGTCATATTATTGACGGTTTCCTGTCGCTATGTTTGTAATCGATTAGCCAGTCTCTTCCTATTCCTTCTACGGACCCAAAGAGCCGCATCATCTTGACGTATCATTCTTAATAGGCGAGCCTGGGAACCTGCTTCTATATGACCGCCATTGTGATCTAGGCAGTTTCGTATTCAAATTTCCACATTCCGCTGGATTTTTTCGCCTATGTCTCGTCTTGATTGTAGGAGACGAAAAGCGTATTCAATTCTACGTTTCAAGTGTTCCGGAGGAATTGAATTGATGCCTCGAACTATAGACAATTTATTTGACTGCTCTCCAAAGAAAGAAGTCCAGGGGTGTTAAATCTGGCGAACGAGGAGGCCACATTAGCGAGCTGGTTGGTGTCCTATCCACCGTGTCCCGAACATCTCGTTTAAAAATTGACGAACCGGTCGGATATGAGACGGAGCACCATCGTACATAATATAGATGGAATAACGCCTGTGCCGTGGTATAATTTGTCGTAATTCACTTAGGAGATGTAAACGTAAAAATTGCAGATATGTTACATTTGTTAATGGTGCAGTCAAATAAATAGGGCCAATAATGTGGTCTGCAATGATGTCTGCCCATATGTTGAAACGTCCTCGATTGAATCTTTCAATCATTGCATGAAGATTTCTAGAAGCCCATATTCTACTATTTTGACGATTGAGGATACTAGAGCTCGAAAAACTACTTTCGTAGTTATTTATTCTTCGCACTGTTATGTGACTTACTCCTACCCTACCAACTATTCTACGTAAGCCCATTAGTGAATATGCACGAGCAAGAGCGATAACCTGTTCCTCTTTACGCCAGTACACACGGGAACGGCCCGGCCCTCGGTATGGATTAAAATGCCGTAATATTAAATTGTTGATCCAGCCGCTGAAAATCACGTTGCCTTAGAACCTTTTCCCCACATAATAATCTTCTATTATATCTTACTGTCTCTTGATAATTTTACGCGCTAAACGGTAGTTCCCTCCTGCTTCGTCAATAGCATGTAACATTTGCAGTATATTTCTATGGATTGCCATATTACTACACTCACTGAATATCAATAATAGAATGATTAATCACAAACAGAGCGATAGGAAACCGTCAATAATTTTGCTGTGACTGTGAAATATAAACATATTATAAATTAGGTTAGTCCGAGACATATTGGATTTTTAAAGTCATTTTTCAAGTGAACGGTTGACTTATGACCCATGATTCCTTTGACACTTTTAATCCTCGCAACGAGTAGAATATGATGCAAGCAACAAAAAATTTGACCTTCAATTTCAAGATCAAGTACAATTTTACACGAACTTTTTTTTATGTCCATCAACCTGAAGGTGTAAAATGCCCCTGTGATAGTCTTTACACATATTTTTTATACAAAGTGTACAAGACTATTATACGGAATTTCGAACTTATCAACAATTTAACAATGGGAAATGAAGAACTTCTTAAAAGACATTTCTGGATTTACTATATTCCTCGATGACATAAAAATTATCAGCACTTAATGATAATTATACTTAAAACTAATAAGGAGAATTCTTACAAGTTTAATAGAATACTGCGTGTATATTGATCAATAAAAACGGCATTCATAAAACAAAAGCAAAAATGGGCGCCATTAATAAAATGTCGTGACCGCGAAATAATTCATAATTACGAGCGTTTATCAATTTTGTAAATTACTACGACAGATTTATCGGAAAAATCTTAAGTTTACTGTTATTTCCATTGTATGACTTATTAAACGATCGCGTCCCATTTAAATGGTCTACAGGCTGTAAAGAAGCGTTTTAAGCAAAAGAAACAATTAAAGAGCGATAAAATTTTACTTCATTTTGATCCGAAAACAAATCAAAACGATTTGTACAATACACGTCATAAATTGTAAACAAAAATTCAACAACAGTATTTGTAGATCGACAGTAAAAAAATTGCATCCATAACTTTTACGGAAATTATTTTACATTACACACCGATTACCAACTATTAGTACAAATTTTTTCATCGTCGAAGAGATTATTATCAGCATACAGGGCTACAAGGATGGATGTTGTAAATATATGCGTCTCTGTAGTCTGCTTTAAATTATTATATAGTTCGTTAGGCTATCACTCAATGCTTATAGTTCGATTATTGTTCTGTACGCGCATCTGTGGTACCTGATAACATTTCTTTCTTTATTTATTTTATATTAATCGGCATTGTGTTCTCTATTACCTTAAACCAATACAGGTTATAGGTTCGACACGCTTCCGTTGTTCTAAAATGTTGCGCCAAAACGTTTTCTATCGCGTCTTTCGTTACTCTTGTTCAAATTCATTAGTAAACATTTTTTTCAGTAATATCACGTCGTTTGAACGTTCTTTGCTATCATCATGAAAATAAAAAGAAAATTATTTAATCTTACAAGACTTGTACGAAAGAAGTACGGAATGTTATTCTTTTTTTGAAAGCGTAAGAGTTGATTGACGGAATGGATTCGACAAGACGGATGAGTCTGATAGAACTACACATGAAAAAATATTAATACAGTGGAAAATAGGACAGTCGAGAACCATCGTGATCCCACTTAATACGGTAGATCATATATACAATTATTACGTATAAATCTGGTAAATTGTACGACGCCAGAAACAATATGGAAGATACTGCATGCATGCACTGTATGGCAAAACAAATGAGTATGCGAAACAACGTTGCTGACAGGAATTTTGAGTTTCGCATAAAAGACGAAAAGTTCATCGCAACGTAGATCGAAAATTTTGAAACGGTCTGTAAAAAATTGCATGATGCCGATGAAAAAATCATCTGATATCTCGATTATATTCGAAGCTATTAAACAGTTTACCGCCAAGATTTTCCGCGTTCTCAAGAACGTGGCAATGTTAAGGAATGTTACAACAGAAAATGAGCACAAAGGATGCAAGCGGAGAAAACAGATCTTAAGATAAAGCAAAGTTCGTATATCGGAAAAATGTTTGACAAATTTCGTATGAAAGAAACGAATCGGATGAGCGTATTTGCAAAATCTTCCAGAAAAAAATAAATAAATCCTGCACGATCCGGGTCAAAAATGACTATGACGATTGAAATTGATACCACTGATCTTGAACCAACATAACCCTCGCGATTAATACTGTCTTCTATAGCAAAAATTGGAAAATTTGTTAAATTGAACCATTTTTATTGTCGTGATTTCTAAACGGATATGAATTTTTTAACGACTCTCGTATAAATGTAAATATAAGCAATATATTTTTATTCTTCCTTATGCGCGAAAGTGTACTCATTTAAAAAAAGAAAAAAATCTTATAATCGATCAAAAATATGTTTAACCAAGTATACGAATTTGATTTTAATATTAATTAGATAACAGGTTTCATATAAATTTAATTGATTGATGATGAAAACGTAAAAAAATCCTTAGGCTCGCAAAGATGCCTAAACACGGACAAAGGTGGCAATGTGTATTTTTTATCTATACGTTTTCTTAGCGAGTATCCAACGAATTCCCAAGGGCAGATATTCTCGATAATAATATATAGTTCTTAGCAAAAAGTACTGCGAATTGCTGAGGGTGCGCACATGTGCGCACGTGTGCGTCAATGAAAGTAAAATGCATGGGACTAAATTTCTAAACTGTTGAGAGAATTATCGTCATATCGGTTTACTCCGAGTGTCATGCAAATAGGCGTGCACGTGATGTATGTTTGTACTGTACATATTAGCGCGATAAAAATATAATTTTATTTGTGATAGCATGTTATCAATTAATAAACATTCTTTTCTTTTTCCTCTTTTGTTGTTTTTTTCTCTCTCTTCTTTGATGTTTGAATATATTTTCGGCAAAGTGATAGGTGGATTTTCCAAAATAATTGCGAACCGTATGTAGATGATATTAAGATTATTAAGAAAGAGTGCATTGGACATTTAAAAAAACGAACCCGAAATAATAACGAAAATATCCGCTAGTTGATTTGGAAAATCTTTCCTAGCGAATTACACGGTAACAAAATTATTATTGAAATTACTGCTAATATTACTATTCATGAATTTAATGGAGGCGCAATAAATCAATATTACTAAAAATACAAGTCTTGAAAAGTTTTCAGTTAGATTGAATGCGAATTTTGGCAGGACAACTCAGGCAATTGCGATGACATGGTGGCATCCCAGGCTGGTGTGCACTGTCACATTCGAAATATACATCCTCCGCAATGCACATTCGACGGATGGTAAAATACTAAGATTCTCCGTTATTGCAATGCCCTTTCCAGTTTCTTTTTAAATTAGAAGAATTTTTGTACGTGAAACTCGCCATTTACTTAATAACTTAATCGCCATGCATTGGAATAGAATTTATTTCTAGTTTTGCTTTTATTTCTAACTCGAGTTATCTCAATGAACTCACTTTGTCCTTTGATTTATATGTTAAATCATTAATTCATATATGACATTGATTTATTATATATTATATATTACATATGATATACTAAATAAATTTGGTTCATATGTTGAACTTATATGTTATTAAAAAAAAAAGAAAATAACAGAACATTCATGATTACTATTAACAACAGAACTACCAAGCTTTATTTCTATCATATCCGTCAATTTGACAGATCAATTTGGCTTGTACAAAATAGCTTATCCGGTTTTTTTTAATTGATTAAATGTTGAAGCAATAAATAAAGAAGAAGAAAAAGATTTGTAGTTTATATATTTGTAATTATTATAATTTTAATAATTATAAAACAAAAAATTTGAAATTAATCATTTTTATAATTTATGATAGTGTTCTAATGTTCATATAATTATTTTTTTTTTTTTTTAATAGACTTTATCAGAATATAGACAGCATGGCGATTTATATCAACGATCGATAGTTCAAAGTAGCAAAACTTGCATTAAATAAAAGGAACCTTTTCAAGATGGCTAGACATTTATAACTTTTACTTTTAGTTCTTCTAAATCCTAAATACGCTAGCGATAATATTACTATTATCACTATAACTTCACCATTTTTTTATATCTTGTGTATGTTAACGGAATATATTTTAAACTATGAATCTACTTTCCAAATATATAAGAATAAATTAATTTTTTTATCAAAAAAGTCTTGCACACATTTATATAATAATTAACTCATGAAACGTGAATAATGTAATTATTATTGTTTAGACGACAGAAAAGTAACAATATATAGATAATATATATATATATATATATATATATATATATATATATGAGTATTACATCTAATACATAATATATATAAATTAATAGTCTTAAACCTTTAAATTTTTAAATTGTAAGAATTACTTTTTAAACATTGAAGTTCGTAAAAATATTGACTTTAACTGAAATACATTAATCATTATTCATTTTTTAATTGTGTATACAATACGTTGTTATAGTTCATTTACATTTTATATAAAATCTACATTTGAAAATGATCATGCTTTTCTATCAAGCATGATGTTCTTCCCGCTCGTTTTTGCAAAGACATTCGAAAATTCTCGATATTGATATCGATATTTAAACTTTTCACTCATTGAAGGCCCGATAGATGGAGCAATGTTGCATCTCTTTTAGCTTCTGTTGACTCGGATGTGAATCGAAACTTGTTCAAGAAATTCTATAATTCTAACGTAAGTGTTTCAATTATTAACTGTATATTATATCTTTTATATCCTTTTTCTATATTTTGCAATATATTTTTCTGTTACAAAGCAATTTCGTAAAAAAACATTGCAGAAGGTTACTGACGTTTTATCTTGTGCTATTTATTTAACTTTATAATCCAACGTGGATAAACTTAACCTAAGATTATACTTTGATTATAGATTTTGTAAACGATGATTATATTAACATATTCGTAAAGATTTTCGATGTTATCACAGATGTCGGATACAAAGACAAAATCGCCGGAAAAAACTGCGCCAGTAGCTACAATTTCGGCCAAAAAGGAAGGTACAAAGAAATCTAAACCAAGAAATTATGATCTAGGAAATGGTCTTTATAGATTCAGCCGTTCACGCATGTACCACAAAAAAGCCATTTATAAGTTTGTAGATAAAAAAACACCTAAAGTCGTAAGTAATATAATAAAATTTATTTATAAAGTATTTGATAGAATTCATGAATATATTTTTCTATAGGTAAAACTTAAAAAACCATTGACACGCGAAAAAGAAATAGGTGGAGATAAGAATGGAGAAAAACGAGTAGTTCTATTAAAGAAAAGAAGGGCTAATTATCCTACAGCAGATCCTATTACGAAGAAGCATACCAAGAAGTGCTTCCGTGAACATCATCGATATTTACGACCTACTTTAGTTCCTGGAACTATTTGCATTTTATTGGCTGGGTCTCATAAAGGGAAACGTGTTGTTTTCTTGAAACAGCTGAAAACTGGATTATTGTTAGTTACAGGTTGGTTTTGATATTATATTGTTGTTAACTTTATTCATGATAATATATATAGGTAATCATATATGCAAAATATCAGTTCATAGATGTTCGAGTCAATATCTGACATTAAAAGTTAAAAATAAAGTTTAATAAGAGAAATTTGTGCATGCAAACAATTATTTTTTTATTTGTAATCTTCCAGAGTTATGAAGATCAACATAGTTACTTTAAATAATATTCTTTCTTTATACTTATATAGTAGTGGTCATTTGCAATTAAAATCATACTTAGTGTGTGTGTATATATATGTGCATATACACACAGCCACACATGCACACACACACATACTATATATATATAGTATATATATATATATATATATATATATATATATATATCATATATATATATATATATATATATATATATATATTACATATATAGAAGACTCAATAAATATAAATCTTTATGTCTTAGGTCCGTTCTTGATCAATGGTTGCCCACTGCGTAGAATTAATCAAAATTATGTCATAGCAACTTCTACGCGCATTGATCTTTCCGGACTCAAATTGCCAGAACACATAAATGATGAATATTTCAAGAGAAAACGTGAGAAACGGTTGAAGAAAGAAGAGGGCGATATCTTCGCTAAAAAGATGGATGAGTATAAGCCAAATGATCAAAGAAAATTGGATCAGAAAACCTTGGACAAATTTGTAATAGAAAAAATTAAAACACATCCAGACAAGAAACTATTGTTCACTTATCTGTCAGCTATGTTTGGTTTACGAAGCAGTCAATATCCGCACAGATTAAAATTCTAATGATTCAGTTACAACTAACTTGTATGTAACTTTGTGAGCAAAATTAAAGATAATGGGCTTTATCTTTTATGTGTTCTATAATTAACTACCTATTTAATCATTTAGCTATAAAATGGTATGTATACAAAATGCATGTATACCATGCTATATCGGATAAAAAGAAAAAGAAAGAAGAGAAACAAAAAATTCTTTTATGTTTTATTCTTACACAATACATTACGAATAAATAAATTAATCCTCAAAGAAATTGAGAATGAGAATATATAAAGAAATAAAAAAAAAGGGATTGAATGTTAACTAATTTTTTATTAGAGAATATATCACTATTCATCATAAATATATTGCATAGTTATCTATAGTTAATTTTCATTTCTGATAAAAATTCACATAGTCATTGTAATTTCTCAGTTTCTTGGTGTAAATTTTAATAATATTGTTCGGTAAAAGTATTAAATATTTCTCAAAAATATTCTGTTGATCATAATTAACAAATTCGATCAACAAAACGATAATTTATATTAATATATTGATATCAATAAATATGTATAATGTATGATACATGGATCATTTAACAATGGAGATAAAATATAGAAATATAAAACATAAATTATCTACATAAATTAAATTAAAGCTAATTATTATAAACAAAAATATTGTTTATGTAAATTTCAGTATATTAGCTACTAAATGATATAAATTTCTTCTACAATTTCTTTTACTTATAAAAGATTCTTCTACAATTTTTGGAAATTATTTTTTCTAGCATAAATTCTTATAAATTCTATGATTATATCTGGTAATGTTGTCTTCGTATATGCTGCTCAATATTCCTCATCTAAGAAATAAGTATTACATTAATAAATTGAACAATTATAATTAGTTGAAATTTTGATTTATTTCTACCAAAAATATGATTTTTTCTCATCTCTTACTGGTAAATTATCATGCTCAGGAAATATTAATATTTCTCAATTTTATACATTGTAATATTTGATCCTTCTAAACTTGTTAAAATTTTTTTATTGTCAATAAGATCATTTAATTCTCCGTCCAAATTGAAATTGGTGATATGTATTTTTTCAAATATTTCTCTATAGAACAAGTAAAACATAAATATAACAAGATTTAGCATAATAATATAAGCATAAAAATATTTTGAGGAGAAAAATATAAATGCATAATATTTCAATGAGAATTGTATAGTAGATAATTTGGATAAATTTAATATTTGTAGGAAAGTCAAGGATTATCGGGAAAGGAAAAAAGGATACTAACAATGAAATATCCTCATCATTTGGAAAGAGAAAATTCAATTGTTTATGAGTTGGAACACTAAAATCCAAATTCCATATTTTACACACAAACATGCACTAGATAAAAAGAGTTATATATAAAGAATATGGACAAACAAGTTCAAAATTTGATATTGTTTGCATAATCATTATCTACAATTAAAGTTTAACAATTATAAATGATTGTCAACATTTACCATTTCTTCCATCTTAGTGTTTATGATTAGTAGATAGAGTTTTACGATATATCCAATTGAATATCATTAAAATCTTGAATTATAAAAGTTATATTACACAATCCAAAGTCTTCTGAAATAGTATCAACTTCATATCTATAAAATACAAATTTCTTTTCTTAAAAACTTAAAAACTTTTGTCTATATATTGTTATAAGTATTAAAGAACTAAACTATTAGATTTTATTCCTTTATAAATTTAGTACTTTCTTGTCTACTTGAAAAACTTAAGTTAAAACAAATAAAGATTAATTAATCATTAATTAAAAGAAATAATAATTTTTTCAAAGTATATATGATTTGTTTATATAATCAATAAAACATATAATAACTTACTTTGTAATCACATGGTCTAATATAAGAGTATTTCTGTTGCTCTGTAGAGAAGTTGTGACAATAAATACAAGCTAAATCATCTTGTTTCATTATTTTCAATTGGAATTTTATTTATTATTTCCATGCTTGAATTGGTAAACATATAATTAACATATTTCATATGAGAAAAGAACATTAACAAAATATTTAATTTTATTTACCATATTTCACATAAGTTAATTCAATTTTCAGTCAATGATTTGCACATTCGTTCAAATATTCAATCATTGATTGTAGCGACTCAACTTCGTGCAAGTTTTCCCTTTTGTTGCAAGAAAAAAGTTCATCAAAATAGAACATCTCTAATTAAAAAAGTAAAAAATTAGAATATTAAACATTATATATATAAAAAATTGATAAAAGTAATGTTAAATTATTAGTTGTTAGATTATATGATCTTATGAGTTTAAATTCAAGATATATTTATACATATACATACTATTTGAAATTAAGAAAATACTTCGCTTTTCAAAATATGTCGTGTAGCAATTTCAAGGGCTAAAAAAAACGAAAGAACACTTTTTATTGTTTTCACAAAGTAAATAACACATTTATCTGACATGTTGGATGCCATTTTAATTGTGTACGAAATTCAATAGAATTGAAATTTAGTACTGTACAATTATAACAATTATTGTGACATAATTATTCAATTATTCTAATTTCTATTATTTAAAAATTTGTTTATTAATAAGTAAACTCAATTTCTACATTATTTATTTTAAATCATATTTTTACATATAAAAATGTATACTTGAATGTATATGGATATGTACATTTAAATATAAACAACGATGTATTCGTAACTATACAATGTATTAATAAGTTTTATTGTTAAAATAGTAAAAATGAATGAAGATCTTATCTAACGAATCAAAAACACTTTAATATCAGTGAATGAATTTTATGTGTAAAATTTGTTCAAGAAATTTTATAAAATGATTTACTTCAAAAAAATGACAATGTAAGTTATGGTAATATAATGCTTAAAACATTTTTTTAACATAAATGTGAAATTTAAAGACTGTTGATCTATTTATTCATACAAATAAAATAATAATTACATGTAGTAATAAAAATTTTCCAACATTATGATTACCATATAAATTCATACTTCATTTTACGGTTATATTTTACTTTGTATATTATATAATAAAATATCAACATTTGTAAAAACGTAATTGCAATTAAGTGATTTACGTGATATAAATAATGATAATGGATATTTACCAAAAGATCTTAATTAACAAATGTGTACAGTATTACACGGAACTTGTATCTTGCAGGTATACTTATACAAAATTTTATATATACAACATATAATATATATATATATACAATATAAAAAATATATAAAATATAATATAATATAACAGTACATATATACAATTTTTATATATATCATGTTTTTTATTTTCTAACATTAATACAGATGGAAAAAAATGTATTACATATCAATTTCAAAATATAAGGAATGGAACTAATACTATTACAAATATTCAGATAATAAAATATTAAACTTCAATTGTAGGAGCTTAAAATAAGGAGAATGATTCTATTACGTTTAACAGATGGTAAGTGTTGCGTCTGGCGCAACTACGAAAACCTTTGATCGTGGGCGTCTCGCTCGTACCAACGATAAGGGTCGCTTCACACGGAAAAATTGTCTTCCGTCTCTTGCTTTGTTAAGAGATATAGACCCGTTGGCCACGATAAAAAGGGCGGCGATATTAAACTAATGTAGAATTTGTTAGAAAATATCGCTCGCCTGGTGGATCCTGTTGGCTCTTGGTTAAATGCGCATAAAAAAACAATAGCGCCGTTGATGTACTCAAAAATAATTTATTAATGTACTGTGATATTGATTACTTCTTGTAACTGATTGCTCGATGTGCTCGAAAATGCTCTTGATAATGATATCTCGCTGAATGTTCGCTCGATTAAAGTAAGATGGTATATTTAGGAGAAGTGGAGGGAAGAGCGATGTGATTGATTACGCAAGGACAAATATCTTCTTTCGAATCGTTTAGATTTGAAGAAGGCATTTGTTGAATAATATCGGATAAGTTATCGAACCAATGAATTTAATTAAGCCGTAACCGAACGAAAAGCAAATAGGCCAAAAAAAAAAAACGTAAGAAATACCATACATTGAAGCAGGCATAGGTAAAGTCGATAATTGGATCACAATAAATTATCAGATTTAAAAACTAATTATAGACTCAGAAACGACTTATCGACTCTTAAATGCCTCGTTTTTCTTAAGAACGAACAATTGCTACAAGGTCATGAATGATTGGAGGAACAAAAATGTAAAAAAACGTATGTCGTTTGACTTTGCTTTTCGCGTGCTTCAACATTAAGATATCAGCGTTGTAGAATATAGAATCATTTTATTTTTACTCGTAATATATTTTTGTAAGTACGATTTTATTACAGAGATACATGATAAATATAGTTTAATTTAAATAATTACATTGGTTCATAAAGAGATTAAAATATATCATGAGAGTTTTCTTAATTTCTTACAATATTAGATGATTTTCTCCATTCGTAATAGTTGGCTAAGTGGAATCATGCAATAAAATTATGCATTTTTCTATGCGAATCGACATCGATAGTCTTGGAGAATGCTAAAAATTTTTTTGGATAAAAAAATCATTTTGTAGATTAGAAATATAAATATATATTTTGATTGCATTTATCGTTAATAAGGATAATTAAAAAGTTACAAGTTCGTCGTAAAGAAAACAAACGAGCAAGAGAGGAGACAGAACTAAATAATTAGTAATGATTCAAACGTTCGATAAATTAGATAATGAAATATTCAAATACTTAAATCGAATTATGTAAATATTTTTTTTTTCATTATCTAAATATATTAAAATGTCTAGCGTGACAATAGAATATCATTGAAATATATGTAAAGGATTATTTTACCAAGAAAATTTAAGTATAAAAACAAATAACGTTTATTCTAAAGATTTTTTTTTATTTAGCCTCTACTTTGTACGATGTATGATAAAATAATATTTTTTCAACTAAAATTAGAGAATATATATGATAGAATGCCGATAAAAATTGTTAAATACCATTTTTTGATTGCAAAAAATTAAAAAAGGCATTGTGAAAGTGGTAATAGACTTTCCATCCTGTTTGAACTCATCTTCGTTTTTTTTTTCTCTCTATACGCTCGATATCGGAAATATCGTGTCTTTTGTATTATATATTCGCCTTCATGTATATACGTTTCCATATCCGTGCTCATCGAACGAGTACCGTAGAACGCGTGGATTCAAATGTGTCAACGTGGTGATAACAACGCTTTGCACTCCATAGTTTCGTGGACTCGTCTCATAATAAAATCTACCAAAAAGGGTGACTGCTTTCGCGAGGAGAAAAAATTCGATGCTCCGTCACAATCTTTTGCACGGATAATTTCCTTTAGAGAATATTTTCATAAAAAACAAACCGAAATCACGTTCTTTTTCTCTTTTTATTATTCCAAATACACACACGCACACATTACTATAATACAATATATACGTGGAGAATATATGTATATTTAGTCGATCCATTTATTTCTATGGAAGAGAGAAAATCGAAGAGGATGGACCGTCATCAATTACAGTTTTTCACGATGAAAACGCTTTTCGGTGTTCGTCAATAGAGAGACAAAAATCGAAAGGTATGAAGAAGCATCATAAAAAGATAGATACATAGATAAGCGGATAGATAGAGAGGGAGACAGAAAGAGAAAAAAATTGATTGAAAAATACGTGAAAATTCGTACTGTTTTGGTCATTGAGAAAAATTCATTTTTACGTGAAAATTGCCTTCAATATAAAAAGTGTGTGTGTGTGTGTGTGTGTGTGTGTGTGTGTGTGTGTGTTATCGTGAAAGATCGAAATTGGTGAATGTCGACTTACACAGGTGAATGTCAACATTCACATAGTCGCTTGGTGTATGTCCGAAATATTTGCTAAATACCCTTATTTCTGACTTACACCAGTAAATGTCGACATTCGCAATCCAGATGCAACCTAGCAGAACAAAGGATTTGGCAGGAGAGAGCCAGTCACCTCTTTATCGGCTCCTCCCTTTTGGACCTCCACCAGAGCGTATCTGTGATTGTCATGGAGAATGTAGACTTTCACCGGTGAATGTCAACGCATAACAAATACGTCGGTGAAAGATCGAATATTTCATTACATTGTTGTACATTCGGACCCTCACCGGTGTATGTCGACAATCACAGATACGCTCTGGTGGAGGTCCAAAATAGAAGAGCCGATAAAGAGGCGACTGGCTCTCTTCCGCCAAATCCTTTGTTCTGCTAGGAGTCAATCAGCTTTATCAGTCTCATGTAAGTTTTGATAATGCGAGCAACGTTTTCACATTTTTTTCAGTTTGGGTTGCGTCTGGGTTGTGTCTTGAATTACGCAGAAGAAAATATAAATCTCCGACATGTTCAACATTCACCATTAGTGCATGATGACATTTACCGGTGTAAGTCAGAAATAAGGGTATTTAGCAAATATTTCGGACATACACGAAGCGACTATGTGAATGTTGACATTCACCAATGAAAGTCGACATTCACCAATTTCGGTCTTTCACGGTAACACACACACACACACACACACACATATCTTCCTCTCTTTCTCTTTCACTCTTTTGTCCTCTCTACCGGCTGATAATTTTCGCGTGATAAATATATAATTTACCTGAAATTTATAAAAAAAATAAATATATTATTTCCGACGAAATTTGCACGCGAAGCTCAGCCGGTTATTACGCAAGAGGCTTTTACCCTCTATACAAATTAGAATCCGTTTTACGCGATTATTCTGTGTACCACAGTCATTGGAAGAGAATCTAATTTTTTGTAACATAACGATATTTTATAAGTCCAAAAAATGGCAAAACGTATAAAAATCTCGGAACTTTTGCTGAAACTAAACAATACTCCAAATCTGATATCGAGGATGAAGATAGTAAATTGGAAGAAAATGAAATACTTTATAGTGAGAATAATGACAATGAGATTGTAGACCATGAACAAACAAGCTGAGGAGTTCTCGGACAGTGAATTAGAAAGTATTATTATAGATGTTATTATCATAATTATATTGTATTTTGTATAGTTGACATTAAATAGTTGTAATTCCATAACCTTAAATACTTTTTATAGGATAGTAATAATTTAATAAATAAAAAAAATATTCTGTTTTTACGTCTTTTTTTAAGGCCAGTCATTTTGACTGGTTTTGGTAGAAGTAGGTAGGTTTTTTTTCGGTAGTTCTAATGTTAATAGCGATACATCCAATGCGATAAGGACGAATAGATCGTGCAGAGATGGTGGTGATGGTGATAGTGGTATTGCTGCTACTCGTGGAAAGAAGGATTAGGTGATAGCGAAAGAGGAATTAGTTGATAGCGAAGAGGGATAAGGGTGAGGGAGTTGTAGCGTAGTGGCGATACCTTTCGAAATCGCAATTCTGTAATTGTTTTTCATTTCGCGACGATTGATAATTCTTCGCCTGTGGGTAGAGTCGTGAAAGATTGAGACTCTTGAGACTCTACGTCATAGAGTCGTCAAGCCAATTTGCTTGCTCTCGCCACTTTTCGTCCCGATTTCTTCTAATAATTCTAATAATTCTCTAGTTCTGTATCTCCACACTCTCATGTTTCTACGTTAGTTTAATGTCATTTATTTTTGTTTTGTTTTGTTTCATTGATAATGAACAAATCGATAAAATTCATCCATGACAAGTATGCACTTATTGTCCGCAATTTATAAATTAAGAAAGAGAAAAATATATGAGATTATTATGAAATCAGTCCTAACACACAGGTCACATGATGATTTCAAATCATTAGATTTTAGATAAATTTGATTTTGTTTATTTTTTTTTAATTTTAGACTTTTTTGGTTGTTCTTTAACGCAATATATTGTATGATTCATTAAAAATTCGTTGAATTAATTTGTTCGTTAATATCATATCCGGTGGTCTACTCATGTTGATCTATTCATCTTCTAAACTCAGAAAAACTTGATCGAGCCAAAGAGGAAAGAAAAGAATTCTCGGCCGACGGAGAGGATGAAATTCCACGAATGCTATTTCAAAATCGTACGTAATTTCCACGTAGCAAACTTACTAATTAGAAACCTCATACCTAACGCAGTTGCGGCGCTCTTGCGGATATACTGCTGAACCGCCAAGCGAAATATCCTTTGTCAGTTAGTCGCATTCAGATATGAGCCAGCAACAATAGCTAATTTACAACATAAAGCTATTCTCTCTATCTCTCTCTCTCTCTCTCTCTCTCTCTCTCTCTCTCTCTCTCTCTATCTCTCTTTCTCTCAGTCACTCTCAATCTCCAAATAGCTAGCTTCTTTTTCAGACCACCATTTCCCATTAGAACGCGAACAATTTTCAATTAACCAAGGGACAAGACTCTAATTCTCAATCGTCGTAGAAAGTTTTGTGTAACTCAAGGTCGGAACGAGACCTCCATGGAGATTGGTTTTACAAGCTGTCCCAATGAGATAAGTTCGGCCATCGTTGCCTTCCTTTTTTTGAAATATCCCTTCTCCTTCCAATGGCGTCGCGTTACGGCCTTTAACGAGCGAAATATTGTTCGACACTTGCCTTCTCAGAATTTTACTCTTCGTACAAAGTCCACTAGCGATCTCACGATGAATCAAGATCGAATCGATGATTGGATTGATAAATCGATCGATCGGTTGATCAATCGCTAGACAGATTTATTTGATGTATTGATTAATGAACCCTTCTGTTCATTTTCGTTCAATACATTTTTACTCTTTGCCAAGGTTCAACTTTTATTTTTCTCGTTGCGTTAGAGAATACAAAATTTTTGCGTTTCCTTTCGTATATAGATACCCATCGATGTGACCATCATCATTCGATACTTTGATAAAATTTATTAATTACCTGATAAAATTTTAAAAATCGAGAAGTCACATCGCTCATTATAATCTACGATGACTCTTACGTATTACTAGTATTGTCTGATGCTAGTTATACATAGTGCTAATTTTTTAGATAAAAAATTATATAATTTCATAATTTAAGACAATTGTTCTTCTTTATTGATATCTACGTCCTCAAATATCTTTGTTGCTGTACAGCTCCAACATAAAATGAATATCATAGAAGCCGTATGCGTTTTTGATCTATGTTATTTGATTTGTTCTTTAAAAAGTTTGTTTACTCGCTACTATTATTACTCTACTACTGATTGGAAACAATTCCAAAATTAACCTCAGAACAGAAATTGCAATTCTTTAGTTGCCCCAATAAAAAACAAATCATCAGTGTTGAAATTTCTATATAAAATATTGCATTCCGTAATTTCACCAATTAAAGTTGCTTTGGAAAAGTTACAAGTACACAGTAAGCCTTAATTTTAACACTAGGTTTACGGAACCCGTCAATTTGAGGGATTTCAAACTTCAAAATGAAATACCCGAAAACCATAGCATTAATTTTAACCATTTTTGATCGTAAATAAATCATTTCATCCAAAGAATTTATACACACAATTATTTTTTCCTAAGCCTTCTAATTTTGGAAATTTGTATGTAGTATACCTATATCTACGAAACCCGTCAAATTGACGGGCTAGCTGATTTCATAAACAATCCTTATATGTTTGCTTCGTTCGTAAAATCATTCCTCCAATAATAAATATAAGAATGAAAGAAAAATCTTTACTAAGATACCTCCAATTCGTTATCTCAATCGCGCCTCGATAATATAAACTAAAACGGATTTATTGAAACGGAGGCACATAGAGTTTTGAAAAAAGACTGGACAATCACAGTTGCTGAGTTACGTAGTTTTCTAGGAATTCTATATGCCCGGTGCGCAAATGTATCGTAATCATTGAAAGCTTCTTATCTATGGTCGAAAAATGGGGACCCGCTTTCTTCGCTAATACAATGTGCAGAGGTAAATTGACAGAAATTCTGAGATTCATACGCTTTGACAAAAAAAAAACAACGATCCGAGAGATTACGAACAGATAAATTTGCGCTGATATCCGAAATATAGAACAGATATATAAGTAATAGCCAGGCTTATTATAAGCCATATAAAAATATCTCAATATATGAACAGTTATTTCCAACGAAAGCCCGATGCAGGTTTACGCAATATATGCCGAATAAACCTCATAAATTTGGCATTAAGTTTTGGTTAAAAGTTGACGTCCAAACAAAATATATTTTGAATGGTTTCCCTTATATGGGGAAAGATGAAACTCGATGCTCAAAATCGTTGGGCGAGTTTGTAACGTTAAAATTAGCCGAACTATATTTACAACAAGGCAGAAATATAACGACAGACAATTTCTTTACAAGCATCTCGGTAGCTAAAAAATTGCTTGCCAAAAAAATAACCTTGGTTGGGGCCATCCGATCTAACAAAAGAGAACTACCAAAACCAGCAAAGGAAAAAAGGACAAGATGACTTTGTTTTCCTCACATTTATATAAATTAGAAAACTACACGCTTACTGCATATAAAAGTAAATCTAACGTAAAAGTCTTCCTTCTGAACATCAAACATGCAGGTGTACAAGTAGCAGACAATTACTTTTTATAATAAAGCAAAGTTTGGTATGGACGTTGTTAACCAGATGCCACGCAAATATAGTGTAAAAGCAGGGAGTTTCCGATGGCCCCTTCAAGTACTGTTCAATATTGTAGATTTGGCAGCGATAAATGTGTGGATATTATATATAAAGAGTGCACCGGATCGAAAATATCCAGAAAGGAGTTCATATTTTGTTTAGCCGAGGAATTAGCTGGAGAAAACAAGGAGAATATTTGCCAAAGATCAGACGGTTCATTTCTGTCACCTTCAACATCAGAAGCGCGAAAAAGTTGCCAAGTGAACTACTGCAAAAAAAAATAGCAGCAATAATTGTTGTATATATTGCAAAAAGATCGTATGCGACAAATGCACAAACAAAATTCAGTATATTTACAAAAAATATACTCAATGAATGTGATTACCCTATACCGTTAATATTATTATCATTTCCGTGATAATTTAAAAAAAAAAGACTTTTTACTTATTAATAATTTATTCAAACATGAAGCTTAATATTGTTCAATGCAGACTTAATTTGAATAAAACAATTTTTTAAAGAAAATGCGTATTTTCGTTTACCCGTAAATTTGATGGGTGCTCGTAGAGATATGTACATAAGTATATAACAGGGCCGACGCAAGGTGGGTTCAGCGCGTTCACCGGAGCCCGGCCCCGCATTTTGAGAGCCCTACGGTCTACGATAATTACCCAATTAAAAAACATTGATTTTGATTAAACTTTTACAGCCTGATGATACAATTGACAGATGAAAGACATTTTTTTAATATCGATAATTCAGTTTAAAGGAATGACAAAAATCATAAAATTATTTAATATTATTATTGGATTGTATTATAATTTAATATTCATTTTATAAGAAATATATAATATGTAACAGCTTTGTAAATAAATAATTCCTCGTAGTAAAAGTTTAGTTGTAGTATGAATGTGTATTTAGGCCCCGCAAAATTTTTTGAACCCGGCTCCGCAAAAGGTCGCACCGGCCCTGGTATATAAGAAACGCTCATAAACCTAGTGTTAACCCCTTGCCGTACTTTGACGAGTCTGACTCGTGATGGAAATGTCGGGCCGAACGTAAACGTCACGAGTCAGACTCGTAGTCGTAATATCATGCCAAACATATTTATCACGAGTCTGACTCGTATTCAACTGTTCAAAGCAAACACGAATATCACGAGTCTATCTCATGATCAATTCTTCTTCAGTTTTTTTATCATTTCATTGTACGAGTTTGACACGTTCCTTACAGTTTACACTATGAGCAGTTTAATATTCTTAATAATTTTTTATTTTGTCAAACTCTACATCATGTTGAAGGAACAGAGAAAAGATACGATTAAAGCAAGTAGTTCACATGGAGCCAAGGATAATGAAGAAGTTTTGAATGTTTCAAGCTTTGAAATGTTTAGATTCTGATGGCAACGATGTGATAGTGGCAATAGGAAAGCGCATGAGAAGATTAGTTATAGAAGACGAAAATAGTGAGGAAGAAAATATAATACCTAAACGGAGTGGATCATGAGATTGGAAGGAAACGAATAACGTACCAATAATTTGGAATTATTCCCAGTCTTGTGGAAATAATTAAAAAATTTAATATTAACAAATAAAATTTTTGTTTTTAAAGTTTTTGTATCAAGTTCATTTGAATTCCACAAGGGCACAATCGCATGAAGTAAATAAGCATGCAGCTACTTCACAAGTAGTCGTAAGATATAATTTGTTTCGTGAACATTTGTGGGAACCGCTTAAGCACGAAATTGTTCGAGGTAAAAGACAAGGGATTAAAGAAATAATATCGACTCATATTTGTTTTAATTTGTATATACATATACATTTCTTGAAACAGTCACTTTCTGACTTATTATCGACTCTCTCTTATTCATTCTTTCCGATTTTCTTGTTTATCTCGATCGTCCTCTATTATTTTTCTCACATATACTCATTCTAAATACCTTTGTGCTCTACCTGCGTTATACAACGCACACATCCTTCTTTTGCTTTCCTTTATAAATATGTAATATTATATAATTATTTAATTTTTTTCAAATGGAAATTATTCTGTTGTACGTGTTTCTTGATAAGCTATTAATGTCGAAGCACAAGAAAGCATAGTCGAACAACAAGCGTTGTTCTTTACCCTTTTTTTTTGTTCTCTAGTTTCTATTCCTTTGTGAAGATTATCCTTTCTTAGAAAAACGAGGCCTCTAAGAACAGATAATTCGTTTTTGATCTGATTATCAACTTTGTCTACGCTTGCTTCAATGTTTCTTTTCCCATTCGCTTTTTGCTACTGTGACGTCGTCGATTGGGTCACGAACAAAAAATCAATAAATTATTTGCTCGTTTACTCCAGTCTGGTTACTCGCCCCGTATTCGGTCAATATTAGACTTTATCGGGATTGGGGCGTTTTCGTTCCTTTTTATGCAGTCTGAAACTCTTCCGAAATAGCACTATATTGCCCCGTGTTTAACTAATTTAAATCAGGAACTTACCCTTCTTTCTCCGGTTGTAATTATTTGCCCAATGCGTCGTCCAAATAATAATATGACCTTAATTTTATAACAAAAATAATAGAGACTTTAATTAAAAGAAATAAAAAAAAAAGAACGAAAAATTACAAATAAAGCACAAGAGTACAGAATAAAACATTCAAAGTATAAAGTGAATGTAAGAATTTACATACTTGACCGTTGCGTGAAGAAAAGAGGAAGAAAAGAAAAGAGGAATAATTAATAAATTATTCGTCTTCCTTTTCTTGGTTTTCACCGTTTACTCAGCTCTTGCTATGCGAAGATTACAATTGGTTCAGCGAGTTGTGTTTATTCCACGTGGCCATCAAGACTAACAAAAATTGAACTTAAACGTGACTTCGATACTAGTTCGCTATATGACCTTTAGAACTTATTTTATCGACTGACTTTTCGAGACTCCAGGTTTAGACTGACTTCCCAGCGCTTCTCCAAATATCCTGTGAGTTAGAATTTGTACTTGACAGTATAACCGGACGCAAATAAACAAGCAAGAAAACTATTAGAAGCTAAGTATAGAGCAAGAATAGAGCAAAATCGATAATCGGATTAAAATTTGCTTTCTTCCTAAAAGAGATAAGCTCGAAATGGAATTCTAAAGGAATTAGAAAAGACGCTTGTTATTCGACTTTGCTCTCTTTCTTTCTCTCGTATTTTGACAAATCGATGTTTATTTGTCACTTATAGGCGATTTAAATGTCCTAATATTAAACAACAATTTTGTTGCTACACGGCGACGTGATACTACTAATTTGATTTCCACCCGATCACGACTTTAAATTTGTTACCGTAACGCTTTATACGATCTTTTCGACAAAGACTTTCTTCAAAAGCATAAACAATTTGAAAGAAATGTCTTTGTCCTTGCGTAACCAATCAACATCGTTCTTCCCTTCCCTTCCCTTCTCCTAATATTCCAATATACTTAATATTTGGAGAAGCGCCGGGAAATCAGTATCGAACAATCAGTCAACGAATAAGCAGCAACTAAAAAGAGCAATCGAGTCAAAGTCATATAAGATAGTCAGTCAAGAATTATTTTCGAATAAGAACTTAGAATCTGAAAGTATTCGTGATAGGAGGAAGTTTTCCACAAGAGTGGTTGCACTGTACGGCAGCGTAAACCGCGAAAACGTGTTTTTCGATATTTATAGTGTTGAGTCTTTTAATATTGGATTAACAACTAAGTGATTGCGAATTTTAGATAAGAAGGAAAATTCAAAATTTTTGCTTAAAAATATAATTTTATTCAATTAGGTATTGTCCGTTTTTGTCGATGACCTTTTGCCATCTTTCAGGCAGTGTCATAATTCCCTGTTCATAAAACGCCTGATTTTTGCCAGAAAAAAACTGAATTAAATGTGATTTTACATCATCTTGCGTCATTAAAACTTTTACCATTTAAGGAGTTCTGCATGGAGCGAAATTGTTGTAATGAAGCGAAATTTTATTTTCCGTTGATCGAAGAAATATTACACGAATACCATAAGAATCATGGATTTCATCGGTGCAGCAGATGAGGAAGTCAGTCGCGTTCTAGGCGTCCATTGGATAAGATGTATTTACAGACGTGTTTACAAACGGTGTCTACATAAAGTCGGTGGGCCTGGATTACGAGTGAGTAGAGAAATAGTGTAGTGAAACGGTTTAAAAGTTTTATTTAGTCATAAGAAAAAAAGATTAAAATTCGCCGAAGAATTTATTAGAACTTATTATCTTTCTGAAATAAAGTAATATTTTCAGATGAATCGAAATTTAAAGTTTTTGGGTCAGACGGACGTAAGTTTGTTTGGAGACAAGAAAATATAGAGATAGAAGTGAAAAATTTGTGTGCTACGGTAAAACACGGGAGTGGCTCAATTATGATCTAGGGGTTTATGGCAACAGGTGGTACCGGGAATTTGATCTTCTTAGAAGAAACAATGGATAAATACAAATATTTGAACATTTTGAAACAAAATTTAGAGGAAAGTGCAAGAAAATTGGGTATTTACGAAGATTTTTACTTTCAATAGAATAATGATCCTAAACATATCGCAGGAATTGTTGAGTAATAGATTATATACAATACCCCTCACATGTTAGTCACATCGCCACAAAGTCCTGATATTAATCCAATTGAACATCTATGAGCAATAATAGGAAAAGAATTACAAAAATCTAATATAGAATCAAAAACAAGTTTAAAAGACATAATACTCGAAGTATAGAATTCCATATCACCAAGTGTTACAGAAAAATTAGTGAAGAGTATACATAATTGCTTACAAGATGTTATTCGTGCCAAAGGTGGCCCTACTAAATATTAAAGACTTAAAAGTTATCTGTTCAAATACTTCTGTGGCTTTGGCAATCTTTTTGTTTGTATATATATTTCGATTTAATTGAAACTATACCTATATAATCTAGAGAGTCATACCTCCATCCAATGTTAATAATATGTCGGTAAATTTTGTATAATATACTTATTATAATTAATAAAGTATCTCATGGCAAGTGTTCAAATACTTTTGTGAGTCACAGTGTATATATATATATATATATATATATATATATATATATATATATAATATTTTGAAAATAACAACATGAATAATAGGTTAAGATTTTCCCATGTATTTTCTAATTCATTCTATGTAAAAGTAAAATAAAGGTTATTCGGCTCAGAATGCTGTGATAGATTTATCCACGAAAATAAAATATTGCGATCCTACCTCACAGATTAAAAATAACAACATAATATATAATTAAAATCTATTTGTGAATTATTATTACGTTTTATAGTAAATAAAAATGTCTATGTAAACTATTACATTTTTAATATATTGAAAAAAAATACTAGTTTGCTATGAAAATCTTTTACCTGATAATAATGCCACAGAAATATGTCGTTATTTAGCAAATAAATAACTCTATGACGCATGAAATTTTTTAATTAATCGTAGAAAAATCAATTTCTCTTTAAAGTAGATTTGTTTAAAGTAGATTTATAATACATAATATCTTATTAACTATTTTCAAGAGATTTCTTAACTTTTTTGTTTTTCAAATTACCAACGAGTTTCAAACAATATAAAAAGAATATTAAATTATATCATTTCAAAACATGTGTTTCAAATTCAAAATTATTCCATGAAACGTAGCTTTGTTGCACTATATAATACTATACAATATTACTATATGTAATTATGTTACTATATAATATAACATATATATAAATATATATTTTTTATTATATTTGTAACAGTGTAAAAAGTTGTTAAAATTGACGTTAAAAAAAACGTTTGGAACAATACTCTATTTAAAAAATTTTAAAAAGTAAACAAGAAATATAAAGAATATTATATAATATTAATTATTTTACTATAAAAAATAATGAATATGCTGTGATATATAACAAACTATATATTGCCATGTAGTATAGTATAATATCAGGATTAGAAAAAATGGTAATTAGAAACATTTTTCCTAAAACCTATAATAATAATAAAAAATACGATAAAATATACATTTCTTGATGAAGAACTATCATGATTGTTTACTAACAACTATTTCTTTATAGTGACATTATTGTACAAAAAGTATTAATAACTGTTAGTTTTTCATCATCTTAGAAGATAATAATTATCTTTGTGAATTGATTTTTGCATTACTTTATTCTTATTATATAGAACTTTTTTTATCCAAATATTAATTAAATTTCAAAAATCAATGTCTATGTTATAGTAAATAGAATTACAAAAATGATTGTAAAATTCCCCATCTATATATACATAAATATAGCTATATGTACATAAATATATTCATATTTATAGCTATATTCATATATTTCCTTATATTTATTTTATATAAATATATATTTTATCTTCCTTTGAGCCCGATTCCCTCAAAGAGAATCTTGAGCTGAAAAAGATTGTACGTTACACAAATCATTAGAATTCAATGTCAGTATATTTACATAACAGAAAATTAATACCGTAGATAAGATGATTAGCGAATACAGGTTAAACCTTTTGCTACTATGGGCCACTATAGTAGCCCTCCATAACACGCCACTGAGGTATTGATGTTGCGAAATAAAAAACTAACATATTCTGAATATTGGTCTAACGACAAACTTTTGAGGAGCAACATTTTCGGAGAGGTCATAAGTAGGGATCGGTTTTTATATTTGTTAAAAATTTTACATTTTAATACGAACATTGTGACTGCAGATGTTGATAAATTATATAAAATAAGACAAAATTTGTAATAAGCTGCGACAACGTTTTCAGGAGGCATTTTATCCTTCTCAAAATATATGTATTGACGAAAGCTTATTCCTATATAAACGCTTATTGCCTATATAAGTTAAAAACTAGAAAACAAATATCAATGTCAAGCTTTCACCTAGAGTTAATTTGTCAACTTTTAAGTCATTATCAATCTGACAATAAGAATACCATTGCGAATAAATCAGGAGAAACAAATCCACTTCGTCTCACTGGAAGACATTTCCCGTCGCTATATACAAATGAAAATCCAAAACGGAAGAATCATCTGCGAAAGTGCGTAGTCTGTTCAAGAAATGACAAGAGAAAGAAATCGCGATATCAATGCCAAATTTGCAATGTTGGCCTGTGTGTAACACCATGTTTTAAAAAATTTCATACGCAGTTACATTATTAAAGGCCATTATAATCATACAATTATATTATATTATGTTATATTATTTTATTATATTGCATAATGTTATTTCCTCTCATACTGTAAATTAAAGAGCGCATGCTAAGACGTTATAAATACCCTGGCATACCCTTTATTTATAAATACTTTTTGGAGAAAAATTTTTTCTGTCAAAAACATTTAAACAGTTTGGGCTCTCCACCGCGGTACTTCCGCCGACGATCGGCGTCGCGTAGCGTGCAGTGATGTCGCGACTCTCCGTTCAGCGGAAGTACCGCGACGGAGAACCCGCCCGTAGCAAAAGGGTTAAGTCACGTTGTGGACCATTAAAAAATCCTTTTTATCAGACGTTTCGCTGATAATGTTTTCTTCCTAAGTAGAAATGTAACGGCTGAAAAAACAATAAATATTAGATTGGATTCAAAATATTTGTTAGGAATATCGTGTATACCATATCAAATAAAATTACATTGTTTAATGAATAATCATTCATTTTCTGTAGAGCATAATTCTAATATAATAAAATGCTTTCAATAAAAGATTGCAAAAGGAAAACCGGAATATCGAAATTTTTTGAGATAAATATTTATAAATTATTTTCCCGTATAAAAACATAATAAAATAAAATTAATTTTATTGAAGTAAAAGTAATATAGAAAAGATAAAAAAGCAATTTATACTTGAAAATAGAATCTAAACAAAACAAGCAAGAACGTCTTGATTAAAAAAATTTATGAAGTAAAATTGTATTAAAGAACATCTTTCTTATTACAAGAATTAATTTTAATATCAAAAATACTTTCATTTTGTACGATTAGAGAATTACTACCAGTTATATTTTATTCGCGACAAAATATTTAAATAAACGCATAGAATCTTTCCGTTAATTTGCCTTTTTATTAGTGACATCTTGTTACTTCATTTGGAAAATAAATTTAAAAATTTAAACATAACGATAAAAAGTTTTTTTTTTTAAACAAATTTTTTTAGAGAAGTACAATTTTATTCTAAAATCAGGAAATATCTGTTCAACTTATAAATAAAAGCAACAAAGAATATATAAAGTACTAAACACACGAAAAAAAACAAACACATAATATCATTATTATTAATATATAATTTCATTAAACGGATATATTTCTAATTTTAGAAATAATGAATCTCTCATATAGATTCGGTACGTTTAATATTTACTAGTACCAAATTTGCGGCAGAATTTCCATTTTGATGCTTATTACATACATACATACATGACAACAGAATTCTATGCGCATTGTTCCAAATTTTTCGGTTACTATTTTTGCGTACAGCAAAAATGAGAACAATGTAAAATTATAAAATACGTACTATATGATAATACCGTAATACATAATCTTTGTTCAATAATACATATACGTTTACTTATTCTTATTCTATAGTAATTTTTCTATAATCAAATCTATAAAATATTGAACAATTTACGGAAAATGTATCCAATTAGTTATATTATAAGCAATCATGAATTAATTATTAGTGACCGTACTTAATAATATTTTAGAATTAGATGGATAAATTTCTAATTTGAGTTTACCGAAACGACCTTGTAACAGTGCTGGTGACGAATAACAAATGAAGGACACAACAATGAACGCTTGCAAAGAATAAAGAAATAAACCGATTTTAACGAAAATAAACTTACTCCTTTAATAACGATAATCGTTATATGTGTTACAAATACGTTACAAAAAAAAATAGCAACGATTAAATTAAATTTATTATAAATTGAACAGAACGAAAAAACTTTTCGAAATAAGATCAATTCACTGGTCAAATAAATGGCAAAACAATAGTTCAAAAATCATAAAAATGTGTTAAATAATATATTATGAGCGAATAATAAAGATTTTACGCGTTAGAATTTATTAAAATTGTATATTGTATGTAATATATATATCAGTTCACGAAACAAAACTTCTTAAAAATATCTACATTAGTGAAACACAGAAACATAAATAAAATGTGTAAGATTTTACCTGATAATATAATAATAATTGCTGAAGACAAACAATTTTTGGACTATTCACCATGAAGAGCGGAACCATCATCGAAGACGAATGACTGGACAAAGAGACGTAGGTCGATAGAATGAAATAGAAAGATGTATGATAGATTAATAGGCTGGAAAACGAACGAAGCAGTAGACAAACTATTAAAATAATGATTTCAAGTTACTTAATTCTGTTACGAACGGCATACAAGAGTGGGTTCTCGTCTCAATGAGTTTAGTCGAACAACGTTCAATAAGAGTTGTGAGAGAATACAGATCGTTCAACAAATTGCAGATTTACTGATTTTTGGATCTTATAAATTTATTACCATACTTATAAAATGCGAAGTCTTATTAACTGATTATTGATCTTACAAAATATAGAATAGAAATTTATTATTTAGTTATCGGTTTTACAGAAAACAGAATACAGATTTATTAATTAATTACTGGTTTCATAGGTACAGAATACAGACTTAAGGCTTTTCATAACCTCTGGTTTTATAATGATTGAAAAACAACAACTATCCTGATAGCATAGTTGATCAATGTCAGTCAATTAAAAAAAGAATAGCAACTTATAGAGAAAAGAATAATCTTAAGGTAAGGATTTATAGTGAATGTTTCATAAATGGAGGTAGAGGATTAATTGATTGATTGAGATTGTGTGTGTGTGTATACATCTTATATAAAGGTGACTTTGTACAGATGAGTTACAGAGAAGTACTTTAAAAATACGCAGAGTTAGATTTAGGATCGTAAGTAGTGGATTTAAGAGAACACAGCGGTTTTGCATATAAGACTACCCCAAATGAATTAAGAACTAAATGTAAATTAAAGTTCGAAAATAATTTCGTTGCTTCACCGTAATTAGCCTCTCGTAATTGCTTAAAATCTTTAGAAATGTCCAAAGGAGTTATATCGTTGCTTATATAGAAGATTATCCCCACTATTGTCAATGTGTGAAATGGTTGATATAAATCATAATGCTCTCGGTTAGCAGACCTACTTGACTTGTCACAGGTTATGATGGATAGGCCCCATGTCTCTTAGAGGCATTGAGTAGGATGTGTGTTTGTTCATCTCCTGCCAAAAAAGTAGCATGTGATCATATGTCACGCTTATTTTTTGGCATTGTAAATAGTTGCAAGAAACCTCATTATGTTCTATATACCTGGTGTTCTTATAGTAAAACTTATATCTAAATGATCTGTTAATTACAATTTTATATATTATATGTACACCCCATATTAGTTACAATGACGTTTATACGAATAATGAAAAACGACTCCCTATATAGCGTGCTCGGGGTAATGTAAATTAACATGATGTTTAGTCCCTGAGTGGCGGAGGACGTAATAGTATAAGACTAAAGTCTTATTACGAATTGAATGCTCGTATTGTTCATTCAGTCAGTGATCATTTACATTCTCCCACGACAATGTACTTATGACCTTTCTTAAAACCTTCATTTCTAGCATAGCTAATGTTTGACCTAAAAAATGAAAACAATTATAAACGCATGTTGTTGTGTAACTTTTTGGAATTTAATTTCAATAATCTGGAAAAATATAGTATTACCTATGCAATTTCTAGTTCCAATACTAAATGGTAAGAAACTGTAAGAATGAACGTTGCAGGATAGAAACCTGTCTGGATTGAATTTCAATGGTTCATTCCAATATATCTGATTCCGGTGAATTTTGTAGATCCAAAATATGACAGAACTTCCTTTTGGTATCGTGGTACCCTTGGTATTTTGTTCCACTTGATATAATTCATAAATAAATATTAATATTAAGTAATATTTATACTGTCAATGATAAAAAAGTACAAAATTATCATTTCATATATAGATACCTTTTATATCCTATCCTTCGTTGCTTTACGACCAATGATAGGACCCATAGGAAAAAGCTGTAGCGTTCCCTTGATCACTCGGTCCAAAAAATTCATATTTTTAATATCATTATGTGTTATTGGAACATGTTTTTGATCGTTCGAGCCGTAAATTTGATTCAGTTCCTCGTATACTTTGTTCTTTGTGATCAAAGATGTGAAACCGATGATAAGAAGTTATAATGAAAATAATTTTCTTTCTATAAATAATGGTAAATAATTAAATAATATAATATGTACATACTTGAATATCAGGAAATGTAACAAACATTGAAAATACAAAGCTAATGACAGTAGCTGAAGTATCACTTCCCTGAAAGAAATAGATACTTCATTTTATTCAACAAACAAAATTTTATTACAAATAAGTAATAAATATGAATTACCGCAATAACCATCGCATTGATTTTATCTCGAATATCTTGTTCCGAGTAATTTCTTCCTCATGCGATGATTCGAATAGCAAATCGAGAAATCCTTTCGGATTTTGTACTTCATTGAAATACAAACAAAAATATATAATTTATTATTAATATAAAAAAGACTAAAAAAATTGTGTTATATATTAACTATTTTTACCTAAATATTCCCCTTTCAATACTCGGTTAACGTTATTTATTAACATCGATACCTTTTTTTTCTTCATTATCTTTACAAATAAAGAATAATATATATATATATATATATATATATATATATGTATATATATATACATAAAGAAGAATGGAGAATACCAAAGATAGATGGAGAAAACCAAATACAGAGCTGGAATTAAAAAATCTGAGGTCTAACCATACACGCCATAATGATGGATAATTCATACTAATCTTTAAAAATTGTTTAGTCACATCTATAAGAAAGATTATAAATAGAAACCAGATAAAATGATTAAATATAAAAAATATTAGTTACAAATTTATTTTCGGTTTCCGATAAACAAATGAGCATTTCCGATAATTGGATATGCTTCCGGACCCGAGATTCCTTTGATCGTATTATACATGCGTAATTTACTTAAAAAATATCGTACTATTCCATTGTATATTTCACTTAGTATTGTTGTAATAACAATCAATGATACAAAAAATATCATGCTGAATTGGATCAATTGAAAATTATAGACGTAGTTTAATTTTTTAAAAAAGCTTTTATGATTGCAATAAAAATGTTTAAAATTTACGGATATTATGTTGGCAGAGCACAACGATTTCTACTATCCTTGTGTCTTAATAGTAAATGAGGAAGGAAGAAGGAAACTAGAGTTATTTAAAGTATACGGAGTACAGACTTTACACACGTAGTCAGAGCTTACGTCAGATAAATAATTCTTCTAGGAATTGGTTTGCAGAAGCAACAAAAACTTTATTTTGGTAATATTTCTCTGCAAAAAATTCAAAAAAAAATCCGATAACTGACTATTATGACAAATTTTTCGTCGTCCGTGTTTCACATTAATATACAGAGTGTGTAAGAACTTGTGGGTATAATTTTACTGATGAATTCAACGCACTGAAATGAGAAAAAAAATTCTCGTGAACGTATGCCTGATATGACATTGTTTCCTTGATACAGCCGTTATTTTATCATATCAATGATAATATTTACTTGCATTTACTTAAAAGCAGTTAGTTTACAACATATTAGTAGACAATACTGAGATATTCCGGCGACATATTATAGAAGATTGCTAACAAATTCGCACAATACAACCTTCATTTAATTAAGAACGGTCAAATATTTTTAGCACTCAGACTGCTATAAATCCAGAATCGGCACTAATAATATTTCTGTCTGAGCATGTAAACTATGTAGTCTCCGATATTGTTGCGTCGTAGCAATGATAATGGTTGTATACTTATGTTCATATCTATTCAAAGTTTTATTGAAGTTAATATTGGATATAATAAATTCTGTGCGAAGAAGATAATTTTCGAAAAAAATAAATATTTACAAACTGTATAAGGGAAACAACCATCCGTCAGGATCATTACAAATTTGATATAATTAATAATCAATTGATACAATTTTTGAAGATTATTTTACTACTGAATTCTCATAAATTAGTATTTTTATAGATTAAGTAACAATTGAAAAATGCAGTTTTATAGTTTTCGTTTTCCGTATTCGTTTTAGTATCTATTAACCCTTTCGTTAGGCCAATGGTATCTGCGAGAGTGCTACTATTACAGAGCATAGTCAGAACGTTTACTTTATCATCTATTGAAATGCTAACAAAACGTAACATTTAATACTTTATGTATGCAAATTATTTATTTCTTATTCGAATTATATATTTATTATTATTTTGGTCAATTTCTAATTCAACATAACATTTCTATCGTTTCCATCCATATTGGATAGTCTTTTCTAGGCTTTCGATATGATTAATATACGCAATTAACGTCACTAGTCCGCGTTGATTTTTTTTTTATATACAGTATGTTACACCGTTCTATTCTTTTGATCAAATTTGCATTATTAAGCATGTTATGTAGTGTGAGAGTTATAAATTATTCATATCGTTAGTGTGATGTATCCCTGTGTTTTCTTCAATATCGTTAGGAAAATTTAATAATAATTACCTGTATAGACCTATATAATTAATAATTACCTTCATAATACAATACTAATGTCGTATTCCTTTAAAATTCGAATATCTGCATTAAGAAATATCTTGTTGTTTTTGAACAAATTTCGCAAAAGGAGCAATCTAAAATGGCTAAAATATTCGTTTATGACGAATACCTGAAAAATCTCTAATACAATAATACAATTGAAAAGGTTACTTGTGATCGATTTGATAATCTTTACTACAAGGATCTCAGATTCGTGCCACAAAATGTTGAACAAAAAATTAAAAAAGAACTGTGGGAAAAATATTAACTGATATCGTAGATGATGAAATCCCTCATAATATAGGGCATATAAAGAAAGCCGCTATAGTTATTATATTTAAAAAAAATAATTCATACCGAAGAACATTCAAGTCCGAATTAAATTTGAGATGAATTTTGCGAAATCAAAAATCACACACAATTTGAATCACGCAAATTGCCGAAAATTGCAAAAGAATACATTTTCTAAAATGTCTATTTTAGTAAAAATATAACTATGCATATAAATATTTTCGATATTTTCTATTGAACAAATTTACATTTAAATATTCGAAGTTAAAAGACTATTAACAGAAAACTGATGAATTAATAAGCCACTTCTGCAAGCATGTATGAAAATGTAAATCTATCCTTTATAAATAACAATTACTAATCATTATTAAGAGCGAGCGAGAGAGAGAGAGAGAGAGAGAGAGAGATACATATTTTATATATTAATATATTAAATTAATTATATATTAAATTATATATTAATGTATTAAATTATCATACGTAATTACATAAAAATCAATAATTGAAGCAAATCATGTAGAATAATGTTTCTTCTTTAATCGTTGGTTATTTATATCGATTCCACGTATTACATGTAGAAACTCAACAGAATTATGTAATAATGAATCTTTTCCTACTCACTATTCTAATAATATTGCTAACTTACACATTTTTTTTCTTTCTCTCAAAAAACGCAGTGATGATCGATCGCACATGTAGTTTTATTACAAATTGTAAACATCCATGGCATCTAATTAATCTCATTTTAATAATTCTATCGATACATGCGTTATATATTTACGTCGATACTCATCAATATTTATTTCGATAAAATACTTTTAATAAATAAAACAGATCAAATATAAGGTCATGAAGGCAAGAAAAAAAATGGAAAGATATCGGTCACTCTATGTAATGTACATGTATATACAAAGTGTCAAGAAGAAAAGTGTTCACCAGGTTTATTATGAAATCTAATGACTTCAAAAATACGCCAGATTACGTCAATTTTGTCTTCGAGAGGAACACATCTTACGATAAATTCACCTACTTTGGGTTAACTCCTTAAGCAGGTAACAACCTCAAAAATCTTAAATAACAAAGGTGGTCGTCGCATTTAATTTGGAAGATCTTTTAATTGTCTATACAATTGTGCTATTCTTTCTATTTTGAATCAATAGTTTCCGAAGATATGCGTTTTAAAATATTTGGTTGAAAACAACGTTTATTTTATTAAATGTTCACAATGTTCAAATTGCAGTTGTATATGCAGTAATAAACCTTTTGCTCAGTGTTATGTTGAACAATTTGCAGCTTAGCAGATATAATTTGACGGTATTCTGCGGCTTCGAAAGCCAGTTGGATGACATATATTCTGGATTTTAATTATTCCTATAGAAAAAAATCCAAGATTGCAAACGATTGGAAAAATACCGTTTTAAAAATTGCCGTATTGGAGTAGCTTCATCAAGTGACGAAAGAACATTTCTTCCAGCATATTCAGATCATTTCAATGATTCTTTTCTTTCGTTCGATATGACGCATAACTGATCTTTTCATTCTTTCTATTTACTTTTTTCCTTTTTGTTACATGAAAAATTTCATTTTTGTATCTGTACATGCATACTTTACAAATACGTACCTATATATGTAACAGTAAGTCAGATAAGTTTTATTGTACATAGGAAAAGATGATCTTAAAAAAATAACAAATTTTCAACTTAATATTCTTACCATATTCCTCTCCTATAGTTTCCCTTCCACAATATATAATTGGAAAATAATCAAAGTAGATTTTTTGGACCAGTGAAGATACCAATCTTCTCAATTGAAATGATCGTATATTCTTCAAAATGTATGGTTCCATCGTTCCATACTTCAGTCTCACGCACAAATTCGATAAGGTCGTACATTGTTCAATCTTCTTCAGTTTGATCAATTGAATTTCGAATCACTATTTAACACTGGTTTTTCCTGCAAATAATTATATTTGAGAATACTTTCGATCAAGTTCGAAATCAGATTTTCCTCCCTGACCATCTGTCTCACATCTCTTCATATTATGTGAACGGGCCTAATCATTTGCCTGATCATTGATCCGGCGACTGTAGTTCTAATCACTGACTATGGTGTTTCTTCAGAAAAGAAAGAATACAAATATTATTGAATTTTAAACAAAAGAGTTTAATTTCATGTAGATACTAAAACTTATGAACTCGAGATAAAGATGAAACAGCCGAAAAAATAAAGATTTCTTAGTAATTGTCGAATTCGCTGATAAATATTTTCTCGGCGTTTAATGCATTAATCGCCGACAGACCTTACAATGTTGGCTTACGTGATCAGAGACCAGTGATTGAGCTTTTTGATAATAACATTTTGTTATCATGTTGATAATATGATAAACAATTAGCTAATAAAAAGATTACACTTTAATACTACAATAAATCAACTCACTCATTCCTTGCGATCCTTTAACTTATCACCATATAAAAATCTCGAAGAAGCCGATGTCTACGCTTCCTACTACAGTTATTATTGATGTCAATCCGTCGAATCTTCAATCATCCTTATGTATGTGGATTCTCTGTTCTTTTGAATTACAAATTTGGTGAAGTAAACCAGAAGCCTTGAGAGTATTAAAATCAGTTTTTATCTATAAAGAGTCATCATACATTGGGATCACTTAATCGGCATAACTTGGAAACTGTAACAAATGGATCCCTACAATTATTTTGTTTTACAGATATCCACATATGCACTGCTCAACAATACATTTACTTACTGGAGCATCTACCCCTAAAAGTGAGCCATTGAATAGATGAATGTCTGTTTGAGGATAGATTGCAATAGCAATGATTGTTCTATTATCATGAAACGAAGTAACGTTCTCGATATATTAGTAGATCTAAATAACTTTATCCTAACGAGATTTTTCCATACTATGACCAAAAATTATGTTCTGTCTTGAAAGAAAAATCCATAACCGTTATCTAACATAAGCTTTCTTACCATTGGTTTTCGCAAAATCTTCGATGGCAATTTTCCTTAAGAATCATTTGTAATAAACTGCTTTTTTCCTCCTCTATGATCGCTATTAGTCTAAGAGATTCGATAGATTAATTTACTCTGTTTTTATCTCTACATATTACTGCAGCTATATTCATCAATGTCCCTTCAGATGATACTGATGATCTCTTGAATAGTTCTCTTGCTTTTCTCAATCTTTGCATGTATAATGAATATTCCGATTTGACGTATAGACGAGAAACTATGGACTAACTGACGGATACGTATCATCGAACGATATTCTTGAATCCTAAAATATATTTTTTCCTATTTTCATACGAATAATAAATGTTCTTATTCAATGAAAATCCAGTAGTCATGGAGCTTTGAATGGTGTTGAGGCATGATCTTATTATGACAACATTCTTTTTGAGGACCTAGTAATTCCCAGGAAGAACATGTCATAATCGAAATGACAAAGCAGACTCCTGGTACATAACATTCAAATGCCAATTCAATCTACTGCACAATGGAATATTCCTGTGCTACATTCATTTGTTTCCTAAAAGATAAAGGGACGATTGATTTTAAAATGTACTTTAAAGACAAATATTATACAATATTAGCTAGTTTAAATAAATTTTTAACCTATTTTATTTCTCATTAAACAAATTGGGAGAAACAAAATAATATTTCTTACATTTCTGGCCAATGTTCCACCTCTGAAAACTAATTTGAGCACAGTTCTATCAATAAAAGTGCAGCAGGCTACTTTCATTCTTTTCCGAAATGTAAGCAGTTTTAGAAACTTAAATGGAAAATAAACCCATTTGTAAAAGTAAATAAGATGAACAGCAGCATGGTAATTCATTTCTGGTTCAATTTCTTTCTATGTGTTTAAATGATCTAACAGATTTCTGATCATCAACGGTTGGACAATTTTGAAACATTGGACATAATAGGCATACATTAGCATAATTTGAAAATAGAAAAAAAAATATATTTTTGATAGAAATATTTTACTTAACATTATTCTCATCTCACATTTTATTATGAGGAATAAAAAAAAAAAAATTTGAAATTTATAGAAATAATATCGCAGAATCATTTTTTGTCGATAGAACATTTATTAAATTTTGCCTTGCTTGCTAATAAACTATTTATGAACGTTAGTATATTACCAATTAACACAATACTTCTTTCAAAACACTTTCTCAACTACTTGACAATTCTAGTTCAGATTCTTCGTACCAAGAAACGTCATATTAAATGTTCACCTGAAAGACAATTTGTATTTTAAAAATAATATCTACTAAAAATAACTATTAACAGTAAGTAGTACTATTAAACGCAATCAATTAGAATCAATAATCTAATAGAAAGCTTCCAAAACTTTAGTATCAGCTTCTCCAAGTAATTATGTTTTACTTTTAAAATAATTTGAATCACTTAATTTTTTGATACGTTAAAAGTTCTCGATTAAACTCATGTTTAGAGGTTACTTTTTAGTTTTTATCAACGAATATCTTAATCAATTTTCCACATGCTCATTTTGGTTTCTAGACCAGAAAGCTATTGAAGATTCAATAAATGAATACCACAAATAAAACACAATATGATATATAAAAAGCACTTACTACATACAATAGCTCAAAAAATATAAAAATAATAGCTTATCAGCTATTCATCATCTGTCATCACCTTTCGATCGAAGCGTGAAACTTGAGCGACAGCTATGGACGAAATATGAACTACAAGCGCAGAATGATCTCCACCATCGGCACAAATGAAGACTGTCACTTCCATGCGCCTGTTCCAAGCGTCAATTTATAAGCTTGTTTTATACCTGTCTCTCTTGCATTTTACAATCGATTTTGAACGGGTTAGTGAATAGATGATGATAGTTAGTAGAGAAAAAAAACAGCTCGTTCTATTCGTTTCTTACAAAAAAAACATTATATGTTCGTCGAGAGTACTCAGATTTTCAAGAAAGAGAAAGAATGCAAACATCCATAATATTATCATCTCAAGGCAAGTTTTTACAAGTAACAGTTGTTCATGACCAGAAACTTTGAAAAGAGTAATGACTCGATATCAATCATCGATTATTATATACATAATTGTAACTATTTCGATGTGCTGATCATAAGTACCTTTTCTTCTTGATAGTTTTACAACCTCTCTCTCTCTCTCTCTCTCTCTCTCTCTCTCCTCTCTCTCTCTCTCCTCTCTCTCTCTCTCCCTCGTTTTCTCTATCATTTCATTTCCCTCTCCCGCTCCATCATCCTTACAATCTTTCTCTTTCTCTCTTCCTTTTCCATTCTTCGGTGGAACGATGAGATATATATAATGTTGCGCACTTTCTTACAGCAAGACTCCTTTAATTCATCAGGTTTATTCTTAACGATTTCTCTAATTATCTGTTTAAAATTAAAGTATAGGAACAAGACAAAATTTTTTTACAGACTTTTTTAGACTGTTGTATCGGTCTTAATATGCGTGAAATAATCTTGTGGACCGGATACTTTTTAAAAGATAGGTCTTCATTGAAATATTATAATACTTATTTACCGCAATTCGCATCGAATGTAGTAGTAGATTGTTAAAGAATCAGTACCGTGAATGATCATTTACATAATTACATTTCGCTCATTCGAATCATCCAAATCTCACAAACAGAAAATTAATACATTGCCCCACAACATTTCGTAAGTAAAGAAAGGTTTAATTGATATCAAAAATCGAGCAGGTATAAGAAAATGTATAAGAATGCATTTTTGAATTAGTAACAACTAATCTTTATAAAAACTAATTTATAAAAATGTAGAAATTAGCAGTAAGAATGATCTTCAAGATCTTTATCAATAGTTTATTTATTATATAGAATTGTATCAACTAATGTGATTTTTTTATAGTTTTTGTACAGTTCTTATTTTATATGGTTAATAATTTACATCTGCTGCAGATTATCTACTATCACGAACAGAATTCCCCTTGTATATAAATTAATTATACATATATTATGTTTATAAATATTACACATTTTAATTAATTTCTTCTTTCAAATTTTAATCTTACAGGTCGAGCTAGTTTCAACGCAATATTAATTTTTACCACAATTTCTTTGATTGCTTTTGGTTGATCTATTTTAATAATAAATCTTTTTATCAAGGTAGTAATTATTACCTTCATTACTAGCATTGCAAATATTTGACCTAAGAAAATAAAGTCAATGTGAGTATGCATTTTCTATAATTTTATGGAATGCAATTTCTTTTTTAATAACTAAATGGATAGAAATTTTCAAATTCATTTAAAACTCTTCTAGGCCTGCTCGTAACAATATTGATAATAATAATAATATTAGTAGTAGTAATATCATTATTAACAGTATGTATAAAAAGGATAAGATGTAGATGGAAATTGTCAAAGAATTAACTAAAGTGATGTGTATTTAGGGATAAATAGTTTAAGAAATGGATTCCAAGCTAGGACGAAAATGGTGAAACATGAGAACGATAATTTGATTACGGATTCAAGGGAAGGTTTGAGCACTTGGAAAAATTATTTTACGTTGAATTTAAAAGCGATCAGAAAATAGAGATACTCGAGTTTCGCACGGTTGAACCCATGATTAAGGATTCGACAATTTCAAAAGTAAAAAGCGCGATTAAAAGATTAAAAATTCACAAAGCACCAGGTATTGATTTTATTCTGCTAGAATTAATTAATTAGAGAGGTCGGAGGAAATAGATTAATAGAAGAAATTTATAAATTGATAAACTTAATTTGGGACAAATAAGCATTGTAGGAACAACAGAGATTTAATTAAAATCCCAATTTTCAGAAGTGGGGACAAAATGAACTGTAATGATTATTATCGGCGAATCTCATTTTTACCCACATTCTATAAAATTTTGTCCAACATTTTTTTAACGAGGTTTGTACCATATGTAGAAGAGATAATTAGGAATGGTCAATGCAGTTTTAGAAGAAATAGATCGACGCAGACCAAATCACAGATAAATCAACTTTACGTAGGTTTAAAAAAACCGTATGCCTCGATAAAACGGGAGAGAATGTTTGAAATTTTGATTCAGCTGGGGTTATCTAAAAGCTTGTTCAACTTAATTCAAGTCTGTTTTAAATATAGAAGAGGTAGAGTAAAGATGGGTGATTAAATGACGGAAACCATTAATATTCATAGTGGGTTAAAGTAGGTGGACATATTGTCACCTCTTTTATTCAATTCAGTATTGGAATATTCCGTTAAAGAAATGCAAAAAAGTGAAAATGGTCTGCAGTTAAACAGTATAATACAACTGTTCATATATGTGAACAATATTACTTTGTTAGGAAATGATAAAGGAACAGTAATTAATAACGTTAAAACTCTTTTGTATAAAATGAAAGAATTCAGGCTGCAAAAAAGCGTTGAAAATCTAAATATATGGTTACTAATAGAATACAAAGTATTCAAAATAACGGAAACTTGGCCGTTCGTAATAAAATTCTTTAGCGTATCAGTAATTTTAAATATTTAAGATCGATTCTAAATCATACTAATGTAATAAGAGAAATCTTAAGAAAGAAATAATTTGAGAAATGCATTATTTTATTCGGTTAATAAACTACTGAGATTGTTGGTGTTGTCTGGGAGTTTAAAAATTAGAATTTACAGAACGATTATTTTATCGGTAGGCCTTTATGGATACGAAGCATAGTTACAAGACGAGAAAAAATTTAACGTATTCGAAAATAAGATACTTCGAAAAATTTATCGGCACAAAACGCGATAAGGAAACGGTTAAATGGAGAAAATTGCACAACGTAGCATTGCATCAATTATACAATAGTCCAGATAATATTAACTTCGGAAGATCACGTCAATGAGGATGGATAGATCACATGGCGCATTTGAATGAGTATCGAACCCCCATAGAAGGTACTAATTGGTAAACTCAATTGGAAAAGACCATTGAGTAGACAAAAACGTAGGTGAGAAGAGAATATTAGAATAGATCTTAACGAAATGGGGTGCGAGGATCGCAAATGGTGACATCTTGCCCAAGAATGGAAACAGTGACGGGATTTGGTATTTGCGGCAATGGCTCTGGAGTTTCTAACGTCATATAATAATAATGAGAATATTGCTTTGTACTATTTAGGAAGAATTGTCATTGAATTATATGTATACATCGATATATCGTACGCATAATATATTTTTATCAATTGTTTTGTCTTGTGGAGTAATTAACACACCCTGCAATGTGTGGAAATTTTTTGCTTGTATGAATGTTTTACATATCGATTTTCATTTACTTGTCATTAAATTATATATGACGAACAAGCAATCAAAATATACTATTTTACGAAAATGTATAAACTTTTAAATATTTTCTTTAGCTACTCATTGTTCAGAAACACGCAAATAAGGCCGACGCACAGGCTTCAAAACTCTCCTATGCCATCGGCGCTCAATGTGTTAAGATGATCAACTTTTGATCGGGACGTGAAGCATTTACCATGGATACCGCTCCTTAAGGAACGTGAATTCAACGATACGTGCCTAGGGCAAGGAGACATAGGTCGATAGAAGGAAATAAAAAGAGGTCTGATAGATAAATGAGTTAAAAAATGTACGAAACAATAAAAAAACCATAAAAATAATTATTATTACCATCATTAAACTGTTTTTATTTTAATGAAATTGTTTCCATAGCTTCCAATTGACACAATTCATTATGGAATACATTGCATTATTAATTATTGTTACAACAATACTAATTGGATTATTCAATAGAATACTATAATATATTTCAAATAAATTACATATGTATAATACGATTAAAGGAATACCAGGTCTAAAAGCATATCCTATTATCAGAAATGCTTATTTGTAATGTAATAAGAACTACTTGTAATGCATTAAATAAGAAGTACAATTAACCAAAAATTGAAACAGGAGTATTCAGCTAAAAATAATTATTTCACAAGTAATGCAATTTTATTTTTCAACTTTTTGTTTATACTAATAAAATATTCTTGTTTATTTTTCAAGAACACAAGTCAAGGATACTTCTAAACTATTTATTCGAATCATCGTATGAAGGTCGAAATATTTGGAGCAAGATATCCGAGATGAAATTAATACAATTACTATAACTGTAACTCGCATTTACTATTCAGTCGGAATAAAATTTTGTTTGTTGAACAAAACTGGTGAAAAATATCTATTTCATTTCAGGGAAGCAAACTTCAGCTTTAGTCATTAGCTTTGTACTCTTATTGCTTACTACATTCCCTGACATTCAAGTACGTATATATTACATATACTTAATTATTTGTCATTATTTAAAAAATGCACATTATTTTTATATTAACTTCTCATCATTTTTTTCACATTTTTAATCTTAAAGAATAAAGTATACGAGGAACTGTAACAAATTTGTGGCTCGAACGATCCGAAACATCTTCCAATAACATATGATGATATTAAAAATATGAAATTTTTGGAACGCGTGATCAAGGAAACGTTGCGTCTTTTTCCTGAAACTCCAGTCATCGCTCGGAAAGTAACGCAAGATATAGAGGGTAATTCAATATATAGAATAACAATTATTATATTTTGTATCGTTAATAATATTAGTATATTATTTAGCTATAATATTTATTTATTATTTATATCCAGTGAAAAAAAATTGGACTATGTCGAAAGGAAGTTCGGCGATATTTTTCATCTATAAGCTACATCGAAATGAGAATGATATAGAAGATATCTCTACATATAAATGGTATCCTTTATATTTTTGATCATTAATAATTTTTTTCTATAACATTATAGAATTCGTTTTCAATAATCTATAGGAGTATGTAATTACCTATGCAATTTCTTTGGCCAATCCTAAATGGAAAGAAAATTGTGGAAATATTCTTCCGCTGTAGAAACCTATCCAGACCTAAAGTTAATGAATGAGGCCAATATTTTTTGTTTTTGATGTAATTTATAGATGAAAAATACCGCGAAAGTTCCCTTCGGTATAGTTCAAGTTTTTTTCACTGGATATAAATAATAAATTAATATTATAGCTAAATAATATACTAATATTATTAATGATAAAAAATATAATAATTGTTATTCTATATATTGAAATACCCTCCATATCTTGCGTTACTTTCCGAGCGATGACTGTAGCTGGAGGAAAAAGACAACGTTTTTGTGATTACTCGTTCCAAAAATTTCATATTTTTAATATCATCACATGTTACTGGAACATGTTTCGGATCGCTCGAGCCAAAAATTTGATTCAGTTCCTCATATACTTTGTTCTTTATGATCAAAGATGTGAAAAAGATGATAAGAAGTTAATATAAAAATTATTATCGTTGTATAAATGAAGAAAATACAGAATATACAGCTATAGCTATCGTATTAATTTCATCCCAAATATCTTGCTCCGAATATATTTCTTCTTCGTGTGTTGATTCGAATAAAAAAATTAAAGTTTCCTCGCCTTATTTTCTTGGAAAATAAATAAGGATTTTTTATTGGTACAAAAAAAGTGAAAAATGAAAATGTATTGTATGTATTGTAATTATTTTTATCTGAATTTTTTTCTGTCAATTCCCAATTAATCTTAATTCTCAGCATAGATTCCTTCTTTTCTTTGATTATCTTTCGGAACAAATAATATATATATATAAATGGAAATAAAGCAATTTAAAAAATATTAGGTTGGCAAAGATGAAATTTGTAGGTAATAATATTGCCAAATGTAACTTATTATTTGACATTGGCTTAATATTTTACCGTTCTGTTTTTCTTTTTTTTTGTTGAAAAGTTACATATCTCGCCTGTTTAAAGAAACCATGTTAAGCTCTAAAAAATACTAAAACCCTTTTTTAAAAATTAATTTTGTTGAAATGGAACGGTCGGAAATTCGCACTATTATGAAGTATGAGTCCTTATGTGGAACTACGGCATCGCAGACCGCGCGAGACATTAATAGTGTATTTGGCTCTAGTGTTACTACGCAACAGACAATATCAAATAGGTTTACTAAATTTCGTACAAGTTACTTTGACCTCGTAAATGAGCCACATGGTCGTCCAAAATCAAAGGTCAATAATGACGAACTAAAGGTCACCATTGAATCTGACCCATTTCAGAGTGCCTATGAATTATCGTTGAAGTTTGGTGTTAGCAAACAGGCAATATTAACTCATTTAGCTCAAATTAGTAAAGTGAACAAGTTGGATAAATGGGTTCCACATGAACTGAATGAAAAACAAAAACAAAAGCGTTTGGAAGCTTGCTTGATGTTACTTTCTCGTCATAAATCTGATCTATTTTTGAATTAAATTGTCACTTGCAATGAGAAATGGATCCAATATGACAATCGCAAACGTTCTGCTCAGTGGTTGGACAAGGATGTATCACCAAAACAAACTCCAAAGCGCAATATTCATCCAAAGAAGCTAATGGTGAGTATTTGATGGTCTAAGGCAGGTGTGATCCATTATGATTTCATGAAATCTGACTCATCGATCACAGCAGAAAAATACTGCGACTAATTGGATGATATGATGCAAAAACTTAAAGAAAAACAGCCTAGATTGGTCAACAGATCGACTCCTATCTTATTGCATGATAATGCTAACCACACACGCAAATGACTGTGACAAAACTACAGAAATTAATGTTGTAACTTGAAAAATGATAAAGATCATCCTCCATACTCACCAGACCTAGCCCCCACTGATTACCACTTTTTCCGCAATTTGAACAACTTTTTAGGAAAACAATTCAATTCCGACAATGCTGTAAAACTGGCCTTTCAAGAATTTATTGACTCTCATCCGCCAAGGTTTTATACCACTGACCTGGACAACCTGTCGCTTGAATGGCATAAGTGTGTACACAATATGGTGTGCTTAACACTGTTGCACACTATTTTATAGTAGAATGGTACAATTTAATAAATAAAATCTTGCAGGGAAAAATAAATAAATTAAAACACGATTATATGTATTTCCTAGCACATAGAATGCCATTAAAATATTACAAAAAAAGAGATCAGACTAAAGTAATAACAAATAATCATATAACATACATACATACATACATGCATACATACATATATGTATATATAATATTGTAACGACACATGGAAATTTTTTATATTATAATAATAAAAAGATGTTATTTTAAAAATAAATGACGCGTTACATTATTTTTTATTTACTTTTTCATTAAAACTTAAACGAATAAATATTTCATATTTAATATATATGGCAAGCGCAGCGCGTTGGCGCTTTTATCTATCTCACTTTATTTACCAAAACATTGAACATTTTTTCTTGTTTTTGAATCTGTTCATAAAAGAGGATGCAGCAAAAACTGGTACCAAAAAATGAATAAAGGTTTATATGAATATTTTCTCACGATAAATGCTACCTTTTCGTTCTTACTAAACGTTACTCTAATATTTACCAGCAACCAACGAAATAATAAAAAAATATATGATCAACCGAGATTTCTTTCAAACGATTTGAAATTAATATAAGTTAATAATTCTTTTCAATTAATTGCCAATGAGCTTCGAAATAATATTTATTTCTTTAAAGAAATTTGATAACGTTGATTTACGTAGTATTTATAGTTCGAGCTAGAAAAGATCGCAATAATTAATTATTAATGTTACCTAATGAACCATTCATTCAATCATCGCGTCTACTATTACTATGTATTAATAACATGTGTATATTATAAATTTATTTTTTATAATTGTTATTAATAAATGATCCGCATTGATACATTAATATAAAAAATAAATCTGCATTATTCGATGTCGATTCAATAGCAATCTAACCTATCGATCGTTGTTGAATACACTTCTGTTTTAACATGTAAAAATTAACTCGAAAAAAATTTTTTGAAATGTAGCTGTCAGATTTAAACGTTTGTCGACATGTGTTTGTGTGTACCAAGAAGTATATCTTCGACTAATTTATTACAAAGATTTTAATCCAAATTAATATTTTATTTTTGAAGTGAATTCAACGATCATCGATAGGGTAGATTTCTGTTGTGTCTATAGTAGGTAATGCAAAGTTATTTGTTATATAGTGTACCGATTCATGTTCACGCAGACAGTCGACTTAAATAATTATAAAAACTAAATTCGTAATATGCACATATTATTAATGCAGAGTAAAAATAGAAACAATTATAGATTCAGTAGTTCTTATAGAAACGATAATAATTAATTATCGAGACTCTCTAATTTGAACTCATCGTGTAAATTATCGAATATAATGTTATCGAATGAGATTGTATATCTAGGGTTGAAAAAATTTTAAGTAACGATATCTACTTTACTGTTTCCCATCGGTGCTAACGGCGATGGGGCAGATGCGAGAAGAAGAACAACGGAGGGCAGTCTTAAGTAGATGAAGCAAAGAGTAACGAAAATATACGACGGTCTTAATTGGACGATCTTAGATGGAGTAATACATTCATTAATAAAATTCTTATTAACTATGAGTGATTCGAGTTTCACTAGTTTGTATCTTTCACGTAGGGTTATTTATTTAATTTATAATGAGTTTAATTATTATATTTTTTCGAATATTAATTTTATATAGTTTTTTTCGACTTCACGATACTGTTTATTTTTATCCCAATTCTTTCGATTGCTACTGGTCGATTTATTTTAACGATACATATTATTGACGAAGTAACAATTAGTACTTCGATTTCCAGCATCGGGGTTCTTTGACCTAAAAAAAATAGTTGATTGTAGATAAATTTTGTTTTTTACTTTTTGGAATGAATTTTAATCTGTTAGAATGTGCAATTATCTATGAAAATTTTTCCTCCTTTACTAAATGCTAAGAAATTTTTCGAATTACCTTCGTCGGCTAAAAACCTTTCTGAATGAAATGTCAATTGTTCGATTCATGATTTTTTGTTTTGATGAAATGTTCGATTCATGATTTTTTGTTTTGATGAAGTTTGTAGGTAGAACATATCGTCCAGCTCCCTTTCTCCTTCTGAGATTATTGAAGATTTCTTGGATATAGGGAAGGAGAGAGATAGAGTGAGCGCAAAAGAAATAATGAAAAAGGAAGTGGGAGTAGAGGGGGGAAGAAACTACTCATAAGTTAATGAGTAAGCAAGCAAAAAACAAGCAATCATTCATTATTATCTAATTCTCTCAAATGTTCACGTGTAATACGTACCATATTTCTAATTGACCATCATGAGAAAACTATTTCATATGATCTGATCTTATTGTCGATGATCACTTTCTTAATTATCATTATTATTAAATACTAATTGTAAATAAGTTTTGTTTCTCCTCCTCTTACTTTTTCCCAACAGAAATTGGGAAATATTGAATATATTGAATCTCAATTAAATGATCTGATTTATACGGTATTAAGTAATTTCTCACAAGAATATTATATGTATCCATGAAATTTCTTTCTAATGATCTCTCTAAAAGGCCTTTAGAAAATATAGAATAAATAATATACGAGATTTTTTATATGGATGGATACTAACGAGATCAATTTGTTAATCTCCTCTTTTTTTCAGGAATTTACTGACAGATAAGTTATAACTATTAAACTATAACTATGCAACTCATGCATTTTCATCGTATTTAACAATATTAGGAAGTATGAAATTCTTTGATTAATTATACTTTATATACACATTCTACTCCATATTATATTGTGTTGCATTATATATTACACTTAATATACAATACTTACACTATTCAATTAATTATTAATATTATTTATGCCAAGTTTTTTATAATTTTAAGAAGTCATACATGCCTTTCAAACAACATGAAGGAATAATTTCTTCCTGAGTTTAAGCCAGAGAATTTCAGTAACCGTAAATACTTTATTAAATAAAAAAGAAAAAGTTTTCTCTTGTCTTCCCAGGCATATAAAATTCCTCTCATCTCTACATTCGCTCGATATTCTATGCTTGATATTCCAGAAGTAGAACTCGGCTGAAATGCTTGCAAAACACTCATGCTATTTGTTTTTATAGGTAATCATTTCTCTTGTATGCACGGTGGTAATGGTTTCTTATTATCCACGTGTATATTATTTAAAATTAAATCAAGAACATAGGCTATTAATCTGCGAACGAAAACAAACACAGATTCTTATAGCTCTTATACCTTACATGTATTCTCTAAATCACTGGAACAATCATTACTGGGATACTTACACGCGTACGATTATTTCCCTGACTACATATAGTGCCTATATATTTTTTTATACATATATTCCTATTATTTTTAAAATCAGCGTTTATATATATATATATATATATATATATATATAATGTAAATAGTATTATGTAAATTGAAGTATTGCTTTCCTTTTGATTTGCAGCATCAGTGTGGAATCTTAATTGGAAATTATTAGGTGGTCCTTTTGAAAAAATATCTGAAGTCACATATGGATAAATTTGATAATCATTCTGTCTCTTTAATGTTAAAATTAGGACCTGTAGTTGGAGAAGAATTAGACGTTCGCCATTATGTTTCTCCTTGTTCTTTGAACTTTATACAATTACCAGTATACAATTTCTTTTGTCTGATGCATCTTGTATTATTTAAAAAACTTTGTGACTTGTCAACATTTACAGATTCTTCTGTTGAATTTTATGTCGATTCTCTTGTATTATTAAAATTAATATCATCATCTTGTTTGCCATTTACACAAATTTCATTGGTATATCTAGTATAAGATACTGCTAGTTGTAATTCTTCTTCCATTACCAGTGAATTATTTTTACTTTCATTACTTGCATTACTTTTGTTTTTTTACATTACAAAAAAATTTTCATTTCAATAACAACTAACATATTGTTAAAATAGAACGATAACGGAGATTATGATAAACAAATAATTTTACCTTTTAATACTATTTGATAGAAGAAACTACGTCGTCGTTATATTTTGGTGCTATATTACGTTCTCCCATTTTAATAATGTAACAACACACTTTTCACTGATGCTTTATTTATTCAATTATCTCAAACGATGTATTAAAAACCACGGTAGTAAAAAGATAAACAAATATACTCCAAGGAATTAGAGGGATACAAATATAAATGCTACTTGGTCACAATATTACCAACCGATATGCTTTCAAAAAAAAATGAATTCATAAACGTTAATATTTAGATAACAATCTGATTCGCTCTATAATTAATTACAAATGGCCAATTAATTAAATTGCAAGGAGGTTATTTTACTTTACATGTTAAATTTAGTATCTCACTTTCTAGAAAATATACGAACAGCCAATACAAATATAGCGCTGAATCATTGTACTTTGACCAATGAAATTGACTCAATTCCAGTTCTATAATTATTTAAACACTTGAAAAATTCCTAACCGACTTTGATGAACAAGGTTTCATTTTAAAGATGAAAGTTCAAGCGAGGATGGGATATGTCGAATTTTTCGAAAAGCTTTACTTTTCTTGAAAAAAATTGTGTAAAAAAACGTAGTATTCTTTGGAAAATAGTTTATGCATAAAAATGAAGCCTTTTCAAAAATTCGTCAGTCATGTCCTCTCTTTAAACGATATTTTTAAAATGTAATTGTGTTCATGAAAATCGATCGAATATTCTCTCTGGCTTCACTTGGCGTAAACGTTCTTTTCGTTAGAAAGTAAGTTTCGTATAGTGGCGCCTCTGGAACGTAACGACAAAAAAGAAGCTCGTACTTCCATTATCGATTTCCATGTAAATGATTGTGCAATATGTATTTTGTTTTTGTGGAGACATGGCCCTCCTTATCAATAAAATGTATCTGGTATTAATGAGATACGATGACAAACGGGAAGCGAATTTTTTGTTTTCGTTCGTTATCGTTTCTCGTCTTCTTATAATCGTATTATCAATGCTTGCTTTTGTTTTTATTTCCTTTTTTTTTAGATCGATTTTATTCTAGTTCTTATTGATTTTTGGAAATTGTTAGTTTGTACGAAATTAGTTTGCACGAGTATACTAGGTTTTTGAATTATACTCATTAAAATATTTAACGCCATATATACTTTAAGTATATATAGTATATTCCTTATCTTTTATAAATTTTGTTTGCAGCTGCATATACGTTTGCCTCCAGCATAATATTTTCAGCTAATTCTTCATTGAAAAACAATTTTAAAAGATACATTTCCCGTATTGACGGCTGCAAAAATGGTAAAAAGAGAGGAGAAATAAATGATCATCGATATTTCTCATTATTTTTTTGTTTATGATTTATCTTTTTTTTCTTAATCTCACTCTTTTTCTCTCTTTCACTCATTCCGAACAAACTAGAAATTTGAGCTTTGATCTTTCAATAAATAACGGATCAAATTTAGGAAAACAATTTTCTTTTTCTAAGACGATTTGCATTCTAAATGCCCTGTAACGATCAACACTCAATTATTCCTCTTTTTTTGATTACACGTATGCCACATAGAACGTGTAATTATCTTATCTACTCGCGAAGTACGGCCTAAAGTATATCGAGTTGAATGAACAAATACTTAAATTCTCAGGTTCATCTTCTTCTTTTGTAAGTTTTTTTTTTTTAATTTTTATTTTACATGCTACACCCAAAGTGAATTTAATTTTTTATTGTTCCCTTTCCCTTACTTTCTTCTTTACGTAACTTTTCTTCCTATTCTCTTCGAATCATACAATAATAAAGTATGAGATGAAGGAGCATTATAAATAAAGAGGAAAAAAAATAAAATTACAAAAATTCATGTACTTGATAATTTCAACACATCCGACCATGTATTTTACAACTTTTTTATTTTATAGCAACTTAGTATTTTATACGCGTAGAGAAATAGTAAGGCATATGTTATTGTAATGTATCTGGCAAAATGTTCCTGGAGTAACAAGTAGCTCATAGTAAGAATAACTCGACGTTGCAGTGTGGTTATATAAAAAGAAAAGGACCGTATCGCCTATATTGATTTTTATATGACCATTTCATTGGAGCATGCGTTCTGTCCGCGCAGTATCGATTGCCTGGATATATATGTGCGTAAATTGAAGATTCTCCGATTATCTGAATATTTTCAATGCAAAGAAATGTCTTCGTTTTCTTCACGAGTTCCGAATAGATGATTCTATGACAAAAATAAGAACGTACGTGTCAAATCGTTTATGTCAATGAATTTGAGTTTCCAAAATATTGTTAAATTTTGAAAAACTTATAGTTCTTTTAAGATTTTATACACTAAAAGAATACAATTGAGTGAAGTAACTAGTAGTACGTTAGCGAGACTCTAGATACGTAATTCAATAATGCCAAGTTTGAGACTACGTGATTCCTCAGTAGCTTTTTGTTTTCGTATCGATGTAAACGAAAACAAAGAACTTCTTTTTTGACTCTCTTTCTCTATATTCAATGAAAAAAAAAAAAAAAAAATTTTCTCCCTTCGCTGATTTGTTATTGTTTGTTCTGTGAGAGTTTACCTTATATTATTACTACTAAAACCTTTTATTACTATAATTATAATATGTAACAAAATAAATATATTAATTTGAATAGTAGTAAAAAGAAGAATCAAAAAATATATAATATACATCCATGACACATATGATGACGGTAATCTATTTGAGCTGGAGAAGTAAAAACTTGTCATTTCACCTGGTGGTTTTATGCGAGAACGCTCAACAATTCATGTTTTTGATGATGTCGGCACATCTAACCACCCTTCGGTAGATACTTCTAACCCTTTGCACTCCTAGCAATTTTCAATACAACTTTTCAGCAATTCCGAGTGATTTTTATTATGACCTACCGCGAGTATTTCGCTAGATAAATTCGCCATATAGTTCCCATAGCTTCTTCCTGCAAGAATCGTGAAGGAATTTCTTTGCGAAGAAAATATTCGGATGATCGGAGAATTCACAATTTACGCACATAATTATCCAGACCACCGATATTGCGCGAATAAAACGCATGCGCAAATAAAATGTATATATAAAAAAATCAATACTAGCGGTACACTCGTCTTCTCTCTTTATATGACCATACTACAACTTCGAGTCATTCTAACTATGAGCTACCTGTTACTCCAGGAATATTTTGCCAAATACAGTAGAATAAACATATACCGTAATATCTCTCTAGATGTATGAAATACTAAGTTGTTATATAATAAAAAAGTTGGAAAATACATGGTTGGATTTGTCGAACTTATCAAGATTATGAATTGTTGAGTATTCACGCATAAAACCACCACATGAAATGACGCATGTTTATTTCTTTGTTCGCATAAAGTACCGTCGTCATATTGTCATGGTTGTATATAAAATATATTTCTTGTTTCTTCTTACTACTATTCATATTACTATATTTATTATATTATACAGGGTGAGGTAATAAGTATTGCCACCTAGTGTAACTCCATAAACATGATAGTAACAGAAAAGTTTTCGAAACAAAAGTTGCTGGGGTCAAGGGGTGCTATCATATGACGATAGTTTTTTGTCGCTAGGTGGAGTCCCATCAAAGATTTGAAGGTCAACTTTGTTTTTTTAGATAGAATGCTATGTTTTGGTACGTATTTCCTGATAGCTGCTGTTAAGACGAATGTAATGATAACATTAAGGTCTTCGAAGGTCAACGAAGGACACTTATTTTCGTGGGGTTTCTTGAAAAACCTTGTTTTTAAAGAAGTTCCAATTATTCTGAAGATATGCAAGAGAGAATTGTTAGAGTATTTGATTCGATAAGTGCCGAAGTGATAAAAAATACTACACAATCCGTGATATGGAGATTGCAGCACTGCATTGACCCCAATGGAAATCACTTTGAATTCCTTGGTAATCACTTTGGACAAATGAAGTTTGACTCAAATTTTTTGACTCAAATGGCCTTTTTTGACCTTCACAGACCTTAATGCTGCACATCATTGGATTCGTCTTAACAGCAGCTATCAGGAAATACGTACCAAAACATAGCATTCTATCTAAAAAAAACAAAGTTGACCTTCAAATCACTGATGCAACTCCATCTAGCAAGAAAAAACTAACATCATAGGATAGCACCCATTGTCCAATGCAACATTTGTTTCGAAACTTTTCTACTACAATCATGTTTATGGAGTTGTTCTAGGTGGAAATTGTTACTGCCTCACATTGTATATAATAAATGAAGTATTATGAATGTAGTAATATGAATAGTAGTAAGTAGGAACAAGAAATATATTATATATATCCATAACACAAATGATGACGGTAATTTATGTGGGCTAAAAAGTAAAAATGCAGCATTTTACGTAGTGGTTTTAAGCGTGAACACACAACAATTCTTATACTTGATAATTTGACAAAATCTAACCTTGTATTTTCCAACTTTTTTATTATATAACAACTTAGTATTTCATACATCTAGAGGGATATTACGGTATATGTTTATTCTACTGTATTTAGCAAAATATTCCTGGAGTAACAGGTAGCTCATAGTTAGAATGACTCGAAGTTGTAGTATGGTCATATAAAGAGAGAAGACGAGTGTACCGCTAGTATTGATTTTTTTATATATACATTTTATTTGCGCATGCGTTTTATTCGCGCAATATCGGTGGTCTGGATAATTATGTGCGTAAATTGTGAATTCTCCGATCATCCGAATATTTTCTTCGCAAAGAAATTCCTTCACGATTCTTGCAGGAAGAAGCTATGGGAACTATATGGCGAATTTATCTAGCGAAATACTCGCGGTAGGTCATAATAAAAATCACTCGGAATTGCTGAAAAGTTGTATTGAAAATTGCTAGGAGTGCAAAGGGTTAGAAGTATCTACCGAAGGGTGGTTAGATGTGCCGACATCATCAAAAACATGAATTGTTGAGCGTTCTCGCATAAAACCACCAGGTGAAATGACAAGTTTTTACTTCTCCAGCTCAAATAGATTACCGTCATCATATGTGTCATGGATGTATATTATATATTTTTTGATTCTTCTTTTTACTACTATTCAAATTAATATATTTATTTTGTTACATATTATAATTATAGTAATAAAAGGTTTTAGTAGTAATAATATAAAGTAAACTCTCACAGAACAAACAATAACAAATCAGCGAAGGGAGAAAATTTTTTTTTTTTTTTTTTTTTCATTGAATATAGAGAAAGAGAGTCAAAAAAGAAGTTCTTTGTTTTCGTTTACATCGATACAAAAACAAAAAGCTACTGAGGAATCACGTAGTCTCAAACTTGGCATTATTGAATTACGTATCTAGAGTCTCGCTAACGTACTACTAGTTACTTCACTCAATTGTATTCTTTTAGTGTATAAAATCTTAAAAGAACTATAAGTTTTTCAAAATTTAACAATATTTTGGAAACTCAAATTCATTGACATAAACGATTTGACACGTACGTTCTTATTTTTGTCATAGAATCATCTATTCGGAACTCGTGAAGAAAACGAAGACATTTCTTTGCATTGAAAATATTCAGATAATCGGAGAATCTTCAATTTACGCACATATATATCCAGGCAATCGATACTGCGCGGACAGAACGCATGCTCCAATGAAATGGTCATATAAAAATCAATATAGGCGGTACGGTCCTTTTCTTTTTATATAACCGCACTGCAATGTCGAGTTATTCTTACTATGACTACTTGTTACTCCAGGAACATTTTGCCAGATACATTACAATAACATATCCCTATGTATCTCTTTACACGTATAAAAATACTAAGTTGTTTATAGGTGCCACCGTAGCGAATTTATCAGCTAATATTACAATGTCGCCACAGCAGTGAATAGGGAGAGCCAAAAGAAACGACACACGATCAAAAGTACGAAACATTTCTTTTGTTTTCATCCGTTATTGTTTCTCCTTGGCTTACTACCTTGTGATGGTTATGCATATTTCTTTTCATACTGTTGCTTAACCACGATCAGTCGAAGATAATTTTCTTTACTATTAAAATATAAAATGTATTAAATAATATCTAAGCACACTTTTATTATTATTATTATATTATATAATATTGTATTTTTATTATTATTATCAGTAACAGTAGTAGTAATAGTAATGATCGAAGTAGTATAGAGTGGGCTCCTCCTACGGGGGAAACTTGTACGTAGCGTGGAAATGAACTCATGTTTTAAGTTATATTAAAATAATAAAATTAGTTTTCACTAATTATTTTTATGAAAATATTTGACAAGTTCATATTTTTTTACCGCAGATTTATATACTAATTCTTATATGTGTCAATTAAATTTATTATTCTCTATGAATTTATCGTGAAACAAATGCGTACCGACGGCGGATCAAGTACGGGTCACTGCACGCTTCCATCAAAGAAAGATATAAATATATATAAGAGACTGAAAAGGGTTAGTTCTCAAACTACTAACACTATGTGCTGTACCCTACACGAAACCTATTGTTATGTATACGTGAGAAGGGTATAACTAGCCAAGCTTATAAACCGTTACGATAGTCGCTGGTAGGGACAGCGTTTCTTGCTTGCATTCGTAGTTTATATTTTGTCTATACCTGAGAATTTAAGTTTGCGTTCTGTCAACTCGATAAACAATAGGCCACGTAAATAACCAAGTGCTGGGAGTTATATCTCGTAGGTAGTGTGGAAATGAACTCATGTTTTAATTTGTATTAAAATAATATGATTAGTATTCACTAGTTATTTTTAACTCTTTGACGGCCGCTCAATTCTCGCATCGCTTTTGAACTGCCGTCGGCGAATTTCGAGCGGGTTCTACTGTTCCGACGGTGATATTTAACGCTATCCTTCGTACATCCGGTATGGTTATTATTAAAAAAGGAACTAAGATAAGTGTACATAATTTTTATATTTTTAAAGCATATCAAGAAAAGACAATTGGGGACAGTTAAAACAGAAGTATAATGGAAAAATTGTTGCCGCGCTGAATCGAAATCGCTCCCATCAAAGAAAGATATAAATATATATGAGAGACTGAAAAGTGTTATTTCTTACTCTACCAACAATGTTTGCTGTACTTTACACGAAACCGTTTGTTATGTATACGTGAGAAGGGTATAACCAGCACTAGTTGGTAAACCATTACGACAGTCGCAGGTAGGGACAGTATTTCTTGCTTTATTCGTAGTTCATATTTTGTCTATACCTGTCACCGAAGTTACATGGTTCGAGTGAAAGATAATGAACACCCTTAAAGATTCAACTCGAGTTAGTACCAAATGTTCTTCTTCTCTTTCTCTCTCTCTCTCTCTCTCTCACTCGCTCTTTATCTCTCGCTCTCTCTCCCTCCTCCATTCTCACTACCTCTTTCACACGTTCATCTAAATATATTCAATTATTGAAATAATTTAGCATGTGTAAAATTAAAATAATACCTAAACTAACAATTTTAGGACATAACATTTGCTGATGCACACGTGCGCAAGGCCAAGCTTCAATAGTTTTTGCTCTTAACGCTTTCGCTACGGCAGTGTGCTTCGTCAGAGTGACGCTGCTGAACGGGCCACCGTGCCGCTAGAGTAACACCACTGAACGGAGTACTGCGCCGAAAAATACGCATGCCTAAAAACAAGAGTATCGCGGGGCTGATAGTCAAATGATATCACGCGGATACCGTCTATAGTCGACGCTCGTACACACAGGTCGTCACGCGGATGCCCCCTATAGCCGACGTTAGTAGCGAAAGGGTTAAAGGTCGTATCACTTTGTCAGGCATATTTGCTCTTAGAAATAGGACAAAGAGTTTCTAAGAACAGACATTACTTCCATAAGTCTCTTATCGTCTTTTTTCTGACCTTGAGCGTTATTTTGTTTTCTTAAGCGTTTTTTTTTGTTACACTGTTGATGTGTCAAGCCAGGCCTATTTTTCTCAAGTTCAAAGCAATTATAATGTGGATCTATAATATGACCTCGACAAAGACATTTGCCTGGAAGGTAAACATTTCTGCGAATCGTTTTTGTCCCTTCTCGACCAATAACCATCTTTCTTCCCTTTCCTGATTTCATTATTTTATCTTGCCGGTTTGTTGGAGAAGCGCCGAGAAAGCAGTTTAAAATCAGTAGTCTTAAGTCATACGTCGGTCTCGTAACGTCAAGTCTTAAGTAGACACGAGTCAGTCATCATACATACATCAGACACTAAACAGCAAGTCACATTACATTCATAAGCAATTCTTATTATACAAGCACATACCAACAATTATAGTTTACTGAAATAAGTATATTGTGAGATTTTACATCAGCGTTATAATCGTTTCACGCGCAACATCATCCACGAACCACACAGGATCCTTTCAAGTCACAAGGCGAACTGTATTTTGCTAATGGCTTACGATAACCTAGTCTAGTGCTACCGCGCTTTTCATCGCGTCCAGTTTTAAGAAATAATGATAAGTAGGTTTCAAAACACATTTCGAATTATAACATTATAAAGAAAATTCATGAATCATGCAATGCGCAGAAATTGACATTTTTCATTAAAATCGAATATCTTTTTTAATTTTCTATATTTCGAAAAAGATCTAGTGACATAATCATCTTGAGACGATTCTCTTTCAGAAAGAAATAAGTACTGAAATGGTCGTTACAAAAAGTATAGTTATTTTGAAGTACAAATATAGCTTATTTTGAGAAGGAAAAAGTACTTAATTATTTCATCAATCTCCGTTATTTTTTGTTTTTTTTTTCCATTCATTTCACAGACAATTACAAAAAAAAAAATAATTAAATGTTTATTCGTAACCGATGCATTTAACGCATTTACTCATTTAATCGCGGTGCTTATCGCAAATTGAGCGTCTACTTGAGGGATCCATAACTTTCGTTTTTCTGTCTTTCGAACGTGGGTAAAACATACATCGACGTTGCTTTTTAATGACATATTAAAATGCACTAGTAAATAATCTTTACAGAGACGCTTATAGACTTCTTTCAGACAAGATTGCGGAGAGATAGTAACATTTCGACCACTATTTTTACATTATAATAATATTTTGGCATTTATAGCAGCCATAGCCAACATCCCGAAAAATATTCGTTTAGACCAATGATTAGTTTTTCGATTAACACTGAATAAATGACATAAGTGATTAGAAGAGTTGACTCCTCTTTTATATTCATTATATTACTGTATAATAGCTGGTTTTACATTCTCATTGATTGCATTTGATTTTGAGTATGAACGAGACATAAGATTAGAAAATAATTTCTACTGTACTTGTATATAGGATCACGTTATTTGAGCATGAATGGATAAACGATTTTCAATAATAAAGAATCCAAAATTAACGCGAAAACAACTTACTGTGCACACGGGGTGTGGCTCACCCCAGATTTTACAAACTTCAACGTACATATCTCAACTACGGATAAATGGCTGCAAAAGTCCTATTTAGAAACATTTACTTGTTTTGAATTGAACTCAAAGTGGGACTCTGGTATTCTACACCCGAAAAGCAGAACTAGGATTAATTGTAACAGACAATAGGTTTCGCATATGAAAATATCTTCATAAATGTAGGTGACCGAATTCGAGCGAGCAGATGTTGCATTTGAAAATGATTGAAGGGTCGGAACGCTTTTGTTAGGTTACGTGTTTCAGTTAAAATAAATTCGTCCTTGTAACCGGATTTACAGGAGAAGCGAATTTGCTGTAAGCAGTTTAACTGTCGCAGTATATGAACTTGAAAGAGAGAGAGAGAGAGAGAGAGAGAGAGAGAGAGAGAGGGAGAGAATGGCGAGTCATCCATGCGAGTTAATGACTAATGATCAATTAATAAAAATGCCATCGTCATTTTTGTTTTCTCCTAACATCTCGCTTTTTTTCGAAAAAATCATGGACGTCCGACATTGTTTCTCTTCTCCTTTACTTTTCTCAGGACCATTATATTCAGCCATTGTTGGCTTCAATAATAAACGACAAAAGAAAAAGTTAATTAAAGAAAAAAAGAAGAATTGCGAATACATTCGACTATTCACGAATGTGATGAAGGTTTCACACATGTGTAAGTAAAACGTCTCGTATTAGGTTGGAACGATGAAGAATCTTTATGATGATCCTGATAAGAGGATGAGCTATATATTTTGTCTTAAAAAAAAAGAAAAGAAAATGGAATGGGAGTATATTATCTTTGTTGTGTAAAGCAAATAATTAATTCTACTCTTTTCTTCTTTTATTTGTTTCTTTCTTCATTTTTTTTTCTTAAAGTTAAAAAAATAAAATTTATTTTTAACGTGAAATTTACGGCAAATTAAATATGGCATTTTTATAATATTAATAATATATAGTTATTATAGATAGATTTTTTATTCTTCCCCTCAGGGTTTGAAGGAGCTTTTCCCGAGAAGCGTACCCAAACCTCTTACAATCCTTTTACAACCTCCTCCCTAGTCTCCCTATCCTCCATACCTATGCCTATATTTACATCTAACTTACATTTAACTAACCTACCTTATAACTAACATACAATTATCTTACATACTAGTCAACTTAATATAAACTACTAATCAAATAACAACTTAACCTAATTTAACAACTAAAAATTATTAATAATTCAAATTTACTACCCGAGAGAAAGAGAGAGCGCTAGTTCCCTGACCACGGGCTTCCGGTACCACATACATACAAACATTCACCTCCTTTTAGATTCACACTCCCATTCTTCCATTCCCCCCTTCATCCTCCACCCTTTCTTCTCCTCTCTTCTTTTCCAGCTCCCTCATCCACCACTCACTTTCCCCTCCTTGCCCCAACACCTCCCTCATTCTCCCCCACCACCTCTCCCCATCCTCCTTTATCCTACATTCTCCTAACACATGCTCCCATGTCTCCTCACCCTCCCCACACATCCTACACCTCCTCTTCTCACCTGCCTCCCAGGAGACCTCCTGAAGTACACCAATCTACCCCCAGTGTCCAACTTATCCACCTCTCCTGCATCGCTTCCACTTCCTTCCGCTCCCTCCAACGCCATATCTCCGCCCCATGTTCCATCACCGTCCCAACCAATCTCTCATATAGAAATATCCTTCTCTCCCAATCCCCAGCAAACCTTCTTTTCCCTATTCCCCAGACCTGCCTGACCAATGTCCCCGCCTTTCTGGTTCTTTCCCTCACATGCACATCCTGATTCCCATTCCTCTGCATTCTGTATTCTAGATAGGAGAATTCCTTCACCTCCTCGATTCTCTTTCCCTTCCATCTCCACTTCATCTCCGCCATTCTCCCCCCTCCCTTTCTGAATCTCATCACCTTCGTCTTCTCCACATTCACTTTCAGCATTTTCCTGTCTAGGATACCCTCCATCTTCCCCAGCATGTGCACCATCTCCTCCTCACTTTCCGCCATATATATAGTTATTATATATTATTTTATAATATTAGCTTATTATAATATAATTATATAATAATATTATTAATATTTATAACATAATTAACTATAATATATTAAAAATAACCATATATTATATATAATTATAATGTGTGTGTGTGTGTGTGTCTGTGTAAATAACATAGTGGACACATACATATACGATATAATAAAGATATTTATATAATATAATAGACATAGATTTTTTCTGATTCTTACGATCCTCTCTTTCTTTATAAGATCTCTCTCTCTCTCTCTCTCTCTCTCTCTCTCTCCCTCTCTCAGTCTTTCATCTCCTTCCGAAGTCTCCACCAAACAAAAAGACATAAAGATGTATAGAAGGGAAGAATTTGCGATGGGTGAAACTATATACATATATATGCGTATACTATGTATGCCGTGTACGTGAAGAATATTAGAAAGGTCGGCAGAGGAGTCGTCAGTTATGGAAAATTTTGTCTTGGAAGAGAATTAGAGAAAATAGTAAAACGATCTCTAAAGATAGATATTGAATTGTATAAATTATACACATTTTTTTAAAATTACTTTACAAGTGAAAGAAATCGAAATTGTTTGTGAATTGTATGCCGAAAAAAGGAAGAAAAAAAAATATGTAAACGATGTAACATCTCGAATTGGATTATTATGATAATTAGAGAACGTTGATTTAATTTAGGAAAATTAAATTAGTAATCAGTTTATTAAGCTTAGAGATAGATTTGCAAAACAGTGCCACTAGATGAAGAAAATACAAACGTGTACATACTGTGCGTTATAATATATATATAGCATTTGCTTTAGCAAATTTGATTCTCGCATTCATGATCGTCTGTAATCATCCTTGTCCTGTAATCGCATTCCGCGCTCGTATCTTCATCACGTAGTATAATTTCATCATCGTAGAAATTTCCAGTATCATTACTATAAAAATTGTGTCTATACTGCCATACTTAAACTTCTGTGAACAAATTACAACTGTCATGTTTATTTTTATAATCAATTTTTGTAAAATTTATTTCTATAATAAATTATTGTAAAATTTATCTTTATAACAAATTTGTCAAACATTAGTTATCAATGTACTTATTAAATTTACCTAGCACAACAGCGAATATTCAAATATTTTATGTGCACAAATAATTTATTTTATTTATTAATAAATCAACAATAAATCATTTATTTTTATTCATTAATAAATCAAGAACAAATATTTTTTGTATTAATAAATCTGTGTGTGCCTATAGTACTTTGTAAAAAATTAGTACAAATTGTAATATCTCGTAAAAAGAATTGTTACAATTTTTTTTTTATATACAAATAAACCATTCCCCCAATCCAAGTTATGATACAATCAATTGCAATTAATAATATTATCTACTTGTCGTTTAATTAAATTTAAACGTTGAAGAAGAGATAAATGAAATATAGGAAAGTAGTAAGTATCGATCGCAGGTAACCCCCGCCGCCCCTGGTAACCTCGCCACATTCCTCTTTCTTTCCTCAACCCTGTTCATATTACGTTATATCCCTTCGTCCTTTTATCACCCTTGTTATTATTATTCAGATGAACAACCTTTACCCTTCGCTAATATTCCCCTTCTCATCAACATTATTTCTCTTTTCTCAGCTGGGACCTCGGAAGGAGGTGAGAGAGAGAGAGAGAGAGAGAGAGAGAGAGAGAGAGAGAGAGAGAAAGAGAGAGAGAGAGAGGAATCTCTTTCTACTGGACACTTGCCGCCATTGCCCGCTATCAATAGCTTAGCGATCTCTCTCTCTCTCTCTCTCTCTCTCTCTCTCTCTCTCTCTCTCTCTCTCTCTCTCTCTCTCTCTGTTTCTTTCACCCCCTTTCTTCTCAAACAGATCGGGTTACTCACTTTTTTGTACGCTTCGTTGCTCCCTAAGGTATGGTATGGGGTTATAAAAATCAAATATCCTTGATATCGAAGTTGCTTTGCCTAGATGCGAAATCATGCCTTGCTAGTCTCTTTCATACAATTTTCGGGATGTTTGCTGTTTGAAAAATAAAGTAGATTGTGAGGTTAATATTTTTTTCTCTTTTTTTTCTATTCTTCTTTTTATTTTTTCTGTTCTTTACCTTTCTTTTTTGTTGAGATATCCTCTTTCATCTTACTTTTTCTCCAAGTAAATGTAATTGAATATGATGGTTATATGGTATAATGCTACGTATCGCTGTTGGAATGATGGATAAATTTAAAAAAAAAATTTTTTCCTTGTCATGAAATTATGTCATGTACGCATGTATTATCTGATAAGGGCTAAATTCATTGTTAATGTATTATAATACAATTTTTAGTTCGTGTTAAATGAAAAAAGATAATTGTATGATGTGAAGGTCATAGTGTAACTGTATATTAATAATGTATGCTTGAGATGATTCTGTTTAGATAATTAGATGGATTTTAAAATTAGGTAATGTCTTATTTAGATTCTTTTGACCTACTTTCTATTTTCTGTAAACCTACCTGTTAGATACGGATCGACTAACTCGGAAATATTTACTCTTGGTTGATAATTGATACAAATATTATACTTGTGTTACAACGTTACATACTACAGGCCTTTCATACACAAACGCAACTCACTCGACCGATTTGTTTCACCCACACACGTCACAGCTAACTAGGTTAGAACCTTTCATCTTTCATTCGACTATCGATAGATTTACTTATCTCATGCTCGCATACATACAGCTAACTATCTTTGGAACCTTCTATCCCTTATTTAACTATCGGTAAGTTTATCTCATACATACACACGTACACAACTAACTAATTCTAGGACTTCCCATCTTTTTGTTTGACTGATAGATTCTCTTCCTGTCTACAGAAGTTATATTTTGTCTTTCTCTAGTTTTTCTTTCTTTTCTTTTTTTTTCTTTGATGATTTAAATGAGATTTAGAAATTTGTTCTACGAGAGAATGTATCAACTGTCACGTAATGTTTTCCAATCGGCTTCATGTAGTTCAGTTAAGAAATACCAGTTCAGCTAAGAAGAATATGGCGAGAGATAGTATATAGATGTCCAAGTGAAGAACCTTTTAGTAATATATAAGCTAACGATGTATATCTAATGTGAGGAGAACGTTGGAGAGTTTGTTAAATTGTTAATTTTTGAGAATTGAAATACGTAAACCTTATGAGAAATAGAAATACTAATATTTGAACATCAAAATTACATGAACTGCATGCTTTAAGTTGATGTTCAGAAACAAATGTAATTTTCGATGTGCTAATAGTGTCATAAAATAAAAAAAAAAATAAAAGGCGAGATCTGTTAATTTCAAAAAAATTCAAATATACTTAAATATAAATGCGAATTAGAAAGAGAAAAATTTTAATAAATTTAAATATTTGAAGAAGAAAAGCAAATAGAGCTGCATATTCAGATACATTCATGTCGTATAAATTAACAATCATATTAATTTATGCATTTTATTGGTTAGTTTTTAAAAATTGAAATATAAACCAAATGAAAATTGAGACAGATTGAATCTTTGAAAAAGGAATACTACTTGACTATTTCTTTCTTTCGAAAAAACAAAAAAATATTGAAGTAACATTAATGAATGAAATATCAAAGAACAGTATAAACGTTTATTATGTTCCTTTACTTATAAAATTGAAAAAATAATTTTTCGATAGATCTAGATATGCTGCGTTTGTCATTATTGAACTATCTGCCTTTTTTTCTTAAAAAACAAAAAATTATCATAATGTTGTTGAATAAAATATCAATAAATAATGTTAACATTTTTTATTTTCGTTTACTTAAAAAATCTAAAAAAAAAAAACAACTTTTTGATAGACCAGAGTGCATTATTATTAGACCAGATATTCCATTTATCATTATTGACTAGACTACATGAATATTACTGTCTTGGAACGAATGGAAGTACAAATATGTCTGTCTGTCTGCTCTCTCTCTCTCTCTCTCTCTCTCTCTCTCTCTTTCTGTGTGTGTGTGTGTGCGCGCGCGATATATATAGGACCCTTTCTCTTTAATATCTTCATTAATGATCTACCTGAAAACCCAAAAACTCATTTGGCCACCTTCGCTGATGACACTGCCATTTTTACCTCATCCTTGTCCCCAACCTTCCTAAGAAAATACCTCCAATCACACCTAAATTCGCTACAGCAATACTTCCAGGACTGGAAGCTAAAACTAAATCCCACTAAAACTGAAGCCATTATCTTCCACAGAAAAAAACCCAAGCCTATTCAAATATCCACCCCCACTAGAAATCTCCTCAGTTAAATCCCCATGGACGAAAGAGATAAAATATTTAGGACTTATAATAGATCACACGTTAAAGTGGAAACCTGCGATAGAGGAGAGACGAAAGAAAGCCTATGTACCGCTTAGAAGACTCTACCCACTCATTGCTAGATCCAGTTTACTCCCCACTAAATTAAAAAGACTCCTCTACCTTACTTGCATCCGTTTCATACTCACCTATGGAGCCCAGCTCTGGGGAAATGCTCCTACTACCACACTCAACAGACTTCAGGTAGTGCAAAACACATACCTGAAAATCATCTACAAGAAAAAAGGGAAACGCATTAGCAACAAACAGCTACACCTCAAGGCCAACATTCCACGAATAAAAGACTTCATATACACACTCACAACCAACACGACTCAACAAATATAAAAACACCAAAACCCACTACTCAGGAAGCTAGGACCCACAGGTAAGAACATGATACCTTACAAAATCAAAATGCAACTCCCATTGCTAATATAAGTTTTCTTTTTAGGTTACATTTAAAACCACTACCCAGCAGGGACTGCCAACTCCACATCACGGATCAACCAACCAACAGAACAATCTCCGGACTGGACCTATTATTTCATCAGCTACATTCGTCTCAAACAACCATAACTCATCCAGGGAGGACTTAGTCTAACTCTACATGCATACGGGTTTTTGAGTTTTGTCCCGTAATTCACCCAAGGGTAAACTGCAGCGCTCAAGAAATTCAATCCATCTCTCACAAGATTAATACAGGTTGAGGGGATACCTCATCCCTAGGCACTGTCCACACACACCCAAGGGAAAAGAAGGGGGAAAAAAAAGAGAAATCAGTTGAGTACGTGATCTAAGCTGAACATTCGTCCGAACCTGGAGACCGTGGTTTCACGAGTGTGAAAGACTGAGTTGATTTTATTACGTTACATAATATCGAGTGGAAGCTTTCTCTCTCGTCACACGTGATGCAGAGGCACGCTAGAAGCGCTTGAGAGAGTGGTAAAGAAAATAAACAAGAGGAAGTTATTCTACATCGTATTAATAAGTGGTAGTTTTAGTATATTATTTTCTTGTTTCCTTTTTTTTGTTATTAATTCCTCGGTAACACCCAACCGACCCTATTGTTTACAAATAGACGTCCTCGATTTTTTGGCTCTCTTTTTCTTTTTATTTATTTTATCCATGATCATATATCTTATTCTCTTTTAATATACCCATTTGTGTGACTTAATTAATGAACTAAAGTCACGATGTAAAAGAGAAAGAGAAAAGGTTAGGGAGAGGGAGAGTAAGACAGTGAGAGAGAGAGAGAGAGAGAGAGAGAGAGAGAGAGAGAGAACACCACTAGCGTTAGTCACTTATTTCTACGCGTTTAGACATTTTCACGAGAGTAATGCAGGAATCCGCGCATACAACAATTAAACGTCGAGGTCGAATTGGTTATATGAATTTTGAAAACGCACCTCGTTCAGACGCAACCGTGGATTTTCGATTGTCGTCAAACATTATGATTTTGTTTGAAGATTTATTAATATTTTAATGCTAACCGACGAAACGCTCTTTCTTGCTTCAAGTCAAGTTAGAAAATTACTTTTGATTCTGTTCAAATTTTATTATAACTTTCATATATATAATATATATATTAATGGATATATTAATATATTATATATGTAGTATATCCATTAAAACGATAAAAAGGCGAAAACGAAATATATTAAATTCGAAGAAATTTAATCAAAGGACCCAAGTCTCTTGACCAACCGTATCAGCAGTTCAGGGAATACTAGTTTCTTTTTTATGCTCCTAACCATCCGGGACATAACGCTATCATTCTGCTGACTAAACAGAAACAAAAAAAAATGATGTTAAAACGCGAACACCAATACTAAAACCAATTGTCATGGTAGACTATAATCGCGTTATGGGAGCAGTCTATAAAACCGATATTATTTTAAATTCCATTAATACTGTTCGTAAAACTCTGAAATGGTATAAGAAATTCTTTTTTCACATGCTGGACCTTCCGATTTACAATGCTTACATACTCTACAAAATTACGTTCAAAAAGAATATAACATTTGCGAAATTTCATTTACGTCTCATTCGAGAAATTCTATTAAAATATCCAAATGAAAATATATGTATAGCAATATGTCTGGTGGTCAAACTGCATCCAAAGATAATCTCCTATGACTGGTTTCAAGAGATCTTCCATCCAAATATACCAATCCCACAGGAAAGCGGCAAAACGGTCGGCAGAAATGTGTGGTTTGCAGCAAACACAAAAAGCGAACCGAAACACTATTCGAATGTAAAGAATGTGACGATGGATTATATATTGAACCCTGCTTTAAATTATATCATACGAAGGAAAATTATTAAAAATTGTTAAGGATTATCTAATATTATTAAAGATTGTTACAGATTAGTGAAATTTTTATTATTATTAACATTATTGTTTGATCGGCGTGCCGGCAGCTGCCTCAAGGAAATGACCAGTAAAATCGGCTCCGTACACCGTGTTAGGAACGACTCGCGTATCGTGTGTCCGCACGGTCGATCTTCCACCGTCACGCGGTGTATGCAGCCGGTGTCGCCGTTGGATGATAACCTCCTGGAACGGTGGTGGCACGATGCAAATGATATGGTAATGTGTAGAGGGCGGTTGGCCAACCCGGTGGACCATACGGGTTTGGATATAGACCGCCAAGTACTACACTCCTGTTGAATGCCGCCATACGTGACCTAGACGCCGCTGATGATCTCCTCCTTAATTTACCGGTCGTGCCGCCGATAAAAACGTCCTCCGAGCTTGGATCTAGCATCCAATAATTACCCATGCCCGGATGGTCGTAATGTCACGGCACTTTAACGAAACACTTATTTAACGACAAATTGTGACGTATTGAGTTTTGCCAGCCCTGCTTGTTGTTCTCGTAATAAGGGAAATTTCTCATAATGTACTCGTATATACCGTTAAGGGTCAAACGTTTTTCCGGGCTCTCGCGTATCGCCATCATTATTAATGCGTTGTAAATGTACGGTGGTGTCTCCGTTTTTTTCTTAGCATCGTTTTGTTGTTGTTGTTGTTGTTGTTGATGCTGATGATGTTTCTGTTGCTCGTCCTTCTTTATGGCTCCAATACCATGTTGACTGACCGTTGGATGATTTATGGTATTGGAGTTTCTCGAACAATCTAATGGCGATGGTGTCTTGGTACCATCACCTGTTACATCCAAATCGCTTGAATCGTTACTCTCCTCGACGCGAGACGCCCTAGTTGGTGTAGATCGGCTGGCCGGCGGTACCGGTGTAATGATACTACCGCTTCATGCCTCCGGCAATATGCTCCTAATGCTGAAGCTACTTTTGTAAGTAATTAGCGAGGCTGACGATGTTGTCGCTGCGTGCTGTTTGTTTGTCGACTCCATGTTAATTCTAATAATCCTTCCTTTCCAGCTTTTTTTCTGTCTCTCTCCTATCTCAAATATTACAATCCACTTGTTTTAACTCAAATCAAGAGAAATCGTTTTGTCAGCCCCCTTTTTTTCCTTCTAAAACACTTCCTTTCCTTATTTGCCTCGTCACACTCAACAAATGTACGATAAACGAAGATTAACGAAGATACGACAATTTGTATCAAATGGTGCATGTTCAGAATTTATATTTTTGAGCTTAAAACTTTTTATTATTTCTTCACAATCTACACATCTTCTCGTGTCGCTTCTACACTCATCTGTCTCCTGCTTTCCTGCATATTTTCTACAAGCTACTTCTTTTTTTCATTCTTTCGCAAAATGATAATAACTGCAACATTTAAAACATCTTAGAATCCTTATATAATCATGCACTTTACATATATTCCAACCAATTTTCACTTTTCCTTCTTCCAGCATATTTGATTTGTCTGGACATCCACTTTCGCTATAACCATCATTCGTTTAGATTTTCCATTCTGTGATTTATGAACAATTTTTTCTTGTATACCATTTTTTACTAATCCATTTTGTTCTTCGATTTTTTCCCCAAGATTCTTTCTTATCCGCGCAATCTTCTTTATCAACATGAAATATCTTTATTTTCCTATTCCTCTTATTCTGGCCTTGTGTAACATACTTTCCTCCCAAGTCACTCGTCACCTTCTCCTTCAGTATTTCTTCTACTTGATCATCATTCTTACATACTACTACAACTGCTCCTTTGGTTACTTTCTTCATTTTTATGATTCCTAATTCCAATTTAGTCATATCAATTTTATTTTTAATATCTCTCTTTATATCCTCGCTAGAGTTTGAACCGTCTTCTTTATTAAATACAGCATCGCTGTAACTCTTCTTCTTTTTCTCTATTTCTTGAATGCTTGTTCCTACCTTTGGCAAAGGATCCACTAATATCATTACTTCTTTCTTTATCATACCGCTTATAATCGTTTTCAGTTCATCCTACTTCCAGGTTTGTATTTCCTGTCTTACTCTATCCATCTCTTCTTCCACCTCTTCTGCAATTGCTTGTTTAATTAAATTTTTTCCTACTATCTCGTTCTTTATTTCTCTTATCATTCTATAAATGGTATCTATTTTACTATCCATAGTAGTCCCAGATACTCAACCGACTTCGGCATCTGCTATTTTCCGTTCTTTACTGCTCTTGCTTGCTCCTCTGTCACTTACACTTGATTCCATTGTAAATACTTTCGTTTTTCCCTTACAGGGTACTAATTCGTTTTCTTTATTATACACCTTATGCAGCTTGTCATATCCAGGATGGAATAGCTTGTCACATGGCACACATTTTACTATTTTCATTTAATCTCCTTCCTGCGCTATCAAGCATACCACAGGCCCTAGGATTTTTACCTCCATTTTATACTCATTATCATTTAATGATAATAATCACGATTTTACCGACTTGACTTCGTCGTGTTTATGCCAACAGTGCAGTCACTCGGACGGCACTGTCCAGTGTCAAATAACGCTGTTTTTCGCCTGTGTCATTGCTTTGGCTGTTCTTCAACGCCCAATTATTCTTGATCCTCACTTCTACTTTTCACACTTATAATGGACGGCTCACAATAGATAACACTCTTCCTACATTTCCATGGTACATTGTACAATGGTTAAATTTTCTGTGGAAATAACACAACTATTCTCTCTCAAATTTATATTTATTTTCGTTGTTCGAAACGACGCCTGTCGACAAACAGAGAGAGAGAGAGAGAGAGAGAGAGAGAGAGAGAGAGAGAGAGAGAGAGAAAGAGAGAGTGAGATATGGAAATAATTTGTATATTTGAATTTTATATATTTTTAGAGATATTATCTAATAATTTTGTTAGAGTTTTCCAACGATAGAAGTTATGCGTAGAAAGGAAGATACTAATATATATATTATATAAGTCGATAGGTATGTTTTTACATCCAGACGGTTGGACAAGATATTTGTTACTAACGTTTATCGGAAGAGACGAGTACAATCGACTAATCCGACGAAATGCCTCACGGGAGTGCGAGAGCCGAACCGAGTGACGTTAGCCAAATCGATAATTAACTTATTGTCCACATCCCGCCATCTAGGCTAATAATAAGAGCGCGAATTGCAAATCTCTCTAACATTTCTTCTCAATACGTGCGCTCATCGATTACATGCTTAATTTCATGTATTCCTATCTCTTCTATAAAACGATAATGTATTTCCATCGTTAATGGTTACGTAAGGACGTCCGCAAGCATCTCCTCCATCGATATATATAGTAATTTCAATTCTTCGTCTCTTGTAGACTATCTCGTACAAACTGATACTTAATATCGATATGCTTGGTTCTCGGATATATCATTTTTGCTCAATAATTGAGCTATTTTATTATCGTCGTATATAACAACACTGCTGTCACTGCTTAGCTCTAATTCCTACAGGAATTTGCATAGATATAGTGCGTATTTTACCGCTTCCACGATTGTCACATATTCCGCCTCCGTTGATAATAAGGCGACCTTACGTTGTTTTTGCAAACTTGCAGTAGATCGGTCCCATAGACATTTTAAACACATATCCAGTGTAGGATCTTCTGTCTACCATGTATCTTCCCCAATTAGCGTTCACTTACGTAGTAATTTCCGTATCGGACTTTTTGAAAACAATACCATTATCAAGAGTTCCTTTCAAATACCTTAATACTCTACTAGTCGACTTCCAATCAGGTTCTCCGTAACATTAATTCTATTGAAGCAGGACGTTGCATGATATACCGCATGAGCGATATGAAGTTTAGACGCTACTGCTAAATACATCAATAAGTCAATAAGTTTTCCATATTGTCTTCTTTGTTTTACGTTGCTGTCCCATTTTTCGAGTATCGTATCCTTGTTCATAGGAGTACTTTCTCTCTCTCTCTCTCTCTCTCTCTCTTTCTCTCTTTTAAAGAAAATTTTTAATCCTAGTACGATCTACCTATAGAGAATTAAAATTGTGAAAGCTTAATGCTCCATGAAGGGTGTCGTGGGAGTAAATCCCATAAAGTCCTATAAATGGCGTTTGGGAGCTTGTAAAACGCAAGTAAGTATTTTATAGCAAGTAACCGGTATCTGAATACTTAATCCATCCAAAAAAGAAAATTTTTTCGATCGCATCTAATTAACTATCATCAGATTTACAAATTTGACCGTTTTTTTCTTTTTACTTTGTTCTTCCAATCAATCGCAACAATCATCGATCTAACATTTTTTTAATTACACAAAAAGTTTTAATTTTACCGTCGCAGCGTCTGAGAGCTTACAAATAATCGAAAGTAGCGTCAAATGATCACGTTTATTTGGAGAAAATATTTTCACGATCTGATTAAATAAGAATTTAAAAAGAATATTAAATTAATGTACGCTCACTCGAATACATACTTAATCTTTCAGATCCAATAAAGATTCTTCCATGTACAATTACATATCTAAGAGTAATTTAATCACTTACAACGAAATGATAAACACGATCGGTAAGTATGGATTATTACTTCCGACTAAAAAAATAGTTTGGTACTATAGTTTTACGATTACAATATATCAGCCGGTCTATCTTTTCTACATGCAGTTGCTACCTGCTTTTATAATCAGTACGGTCGCGTAGTATGTGGGTAAAGAGTCAGTCCCTTATCTTATTTTCTGAAGAAAAATTATTAGGATGAGAAAAGAGAAAAGACATTTATGCAACCAATATACCTATTCGTTCAAGGTTTCCTAAAATACATAATAAAATTCACAAAATGTCGGACGTATTTCATCAAATTTCTACGATCGAATTGAAGATGAAACGACCTGACAAGGAATCTAACAAGCAAACATCGTGAATTGATCTGCGATATACAAGACCCAATTTGGCATATATATTTTCGAACATATATTCGTGAGAAAAGGATATGTATCTTAAAGGATAGCATTGTTATCGCCTGTGTCTTCCTTGTCATTACATAGGCTATGGTTTTCAGACTATTTGTAACATTCGGATCTTCGTGAAAGAAGCAAGAGAAATCAAAGAAAGTGACAAGGATAAAATAATCATAATTTACGGTTACGCCAAAGTACGATTCAATGATTTCTTTTATTTAAAATGATTACCAGCTCTTCATATGCATCAGCAAGGATTTTTTATGGTCCCAATTTTTATCTGGCTTTGATGATGAAGGTCTCATTCAAAAAATAAAGGGTTTTTACAAGAAATAATGGTATCCGATTTTTGAAAAATATTATTTTCTTCGCAAAAATTATGTCTAAAAATAGATAATTTTCAAACGTAATTACCGAGCAAATAAAACTCTATTTCAAAAATCGGGCAACCTTGTCTCGTGTAAAAATTCTATATATTTCAAACGAGTTCTTGATCATCAAAATCAGATAAAAATTATAACTAGGAGAATTTGTGAAGTAAACACTTGTAATATTGTGTAATACGATGCATGGATTTTACGTGGTTATGCTTATTTCGTTACGCTATCTCAAATCGAGAACATGATGCATGTGAGTTGCATCTAATTTTAATTTATCACGTTGTTTTGAAGAAACAAATAGACTATATATTTTTACAGCTTATCCTCTCTTCTTATATTTTTTTTATTTTCTTTTCCTTTCTTTACTTAGTTGTATAACCTTATTCTTTTTGACAAGCTAATCTTACTGTTTTTTTTTTTTTTTTTTTTTTTTCTGATGATAGGTAGTATTTAATGGGGTTAAGAAAATCCAATACCTATTTTGGCTTATTTAAAAACAATGTATCAAATATTAAGCTGATAAGAACAAATGAAACGAACTTCTTTTTATTGAAATAAATGTAAAATAATTTTGATAATACAATTAGTGTAAAGAGAAATATGAAAAGAGGTAGCTAAATATTGATAATACACATTAGACATTGTTGATATGGATGCATACTGTTACAAACATGATACAATATATATATATATATATATATATATATATATATATATATATATTATAGATGTATAAATAATAGTAATGATAAGTTCAATAGCTTTGGAATTATTCTGATTAACTGATCCTCTTATCTTTAGGAAACAATGTCTACTCATGTTCCTCTCACTTTTGTTATAATTGCTCATGTCCTGCTTACAACCTTTGTCCTATTATCAATTTACTCTTTTATTTCTTCCAGCTTCCCTACCAGTCCTGATTTTCTTTTATCAAACTCGTCACATGCATTTATCTCCATTACACACTTACTTTTATACTCTAGTATCCATTACCTCATATATCGTTCACATGAACGTGCACAAGGGTGCGTACATACGCATCCTTGCTATACAGACCTGTATCTTTATCCACGAACGTATTCTCTTTCATCCTTCATTTATATATATCTTTTTATCTTTCTATGTTTGAATATTCTAGTCCTCTTATCGAATTACAATGAGCTATAGAGCATGCCCATAGTGGCTGCTGAAATAAAAGACGAGGATTTTTTACGAACTAGATTTATGGTTAAAGCTTCCATCATTTCGTGAAATTCCAGAAGTGGACCAGGAAAAGGAATCGAATCAATGGAACAAATTTGTTTAAAACATTTACTACGAAATAGTAAAAGTATGAATTAAAATTAATTTATTTAAATTACAAAATTTATTTTCACGTACGCGTTAAAAAATTGTTTAAACATTGCTGAACTTGTTTCTTTTAAAGTACGGACGTAATTCTGGCCAAAGAACATAGGAAAGGAGACAACCAAGAAATGGTGTTCATATCTAAAATGCATAATCAATCCAATGCAAAATAATAGAAACACATTAACATAGAAAGCCATATCGAATAATGTCCATAAATATAGCTATCATCAATCATTGCCTTGCATTAGTGTTATTTTTAAAGAATTTTAATATTTAACAAAAAAAAAGAAAATAAATTTCTCTCATGTAAATGTAAATAATGTTTAAATTTGATATTTAAGCATTTTTGTAAAAAAAAAAAACGTTAGGCTGTGTATGTGGAACATTTTTATACTTTCCCATAATAATTTAAAATTATTCCGTTTCATAATGTTAAAAAACTTAAAAGGCTGAATAAGTGTTACTTATATTCAGTACATGTATTTCCATGAGATGCAAACGTCTTGTTTAACAAGACATGTTATCTATAAAATGTTATTTGGAGAAGATAAAATTGATTTGGCAAACATAATTTTACATCGAATACATGTACATAGATAAAGACATGTCAAATTAGCTGTATAGCAGCATTATTGTAATTGGTAGCTAATATTTTTGTAATCCATTTATATAAAAGAGATTTTTGAGGATTTGACTATACGTTTGTGTGTGCGTGCATGCGTGGTACATATATATATTGTTACACTCGACAACACGTTTTGTGAAAAAAAAACTTTATGAATGGTAACAAAAACGACTTCAACTAAGAACAATAATAAAGTAACCCTCTATATACAAACAAGTAATAATTATCCGGAAGTCCGCGAGACACATCTTTTCCGGCCGAGATCCATTCAAAGACAGCCGATAACCCGTTGTTCATTTGTCACGTTGTGGGTGCCTGGAAACGGCAGTTGAGTTGCAAGTTCATCATGAACTTCTTCAAGCCGGTTCGTAACAAGTATCAAGATTCATGATACAGGATCGTGGATTTCGTTCGTTTCTTTTTTATTTTATCAATTTAAACGAACACAATTAAATAATTTATTTTTTTTGCATGTATACGTTACTTGTACAAAAATGCAGAAAAGTGAAGACTTTGACAGAGAAAAAACAATTAGTTTGCCCTTCTGTACGAATCTTTCAGTAATTTAATATTTATTTAAGATTTGTAATGAACACTATTAGTTATCATTTGTTGTATATCAATAATTTATAATAACCAATTATGAAACTTTGTTTAAATATTACCATAAGTCGTAACACATGTTGAATAGAACATAAATTTAATTTAATATTTCAATACGCGTTAATTCCGATCTCGGATTCATTGCTCTCACATAAAATTATCAAAACGCAATCCAGACTGACTTTGACAATTATCATAATAATTTTCTTTCGTTCATCGAAGAGGAAACATCGAAGTCTCTTTCCACACAGTTAAGCTAAAATAATTTAAACTTTCGTTGATATTATAATTAGTTAAACAATGTTTCATATAGACGGAGTGTATAATAAACTGATATTTAAACAATTGTATATTCGCTTAAACATTACGCGACTTGTACATGCGTTAAACATAAAATAATTTAAAATTTAATTAAGAATTTAATTTATTATTTCAATAAATTTAAATTTTCAACTCTTAGTCATTGCCTTCATTTATTATTGACAAAAACGAACATTTTGCGGACTTTGATAGTTATCGGATTAGATTTCTTTTGTAAACATCGAGATTTTCACTTTCCATACTGATAAACTTAAATAATTTAAAGTTTCGCTAATTTCATATTATTTAGACAGTCTTCCATGTACACGAAGTTATGGAAAAATATCAACGGTTCAAAGTAAGTATAATCAATTGAATCTAATTTACTAATTATACCCAGAATACCTATATAATTTTAATTATATCAATAATATTTAATCCATAATAATAATTATTATCATTATTTCATTTATATCAACTAAATATAACATTTCTAATTACACCATAACGAAAGTTAAATCCAGTTTGTGTTTCATTTTGTCTTTTTACTGCTGCGCATCTCTTTCCATCTCTACAAAGTATGTTTGATATTATACATATATTGATTCATGAAATATTGTTACTTGAGTTAATTTGATATTTTTAAAGATGTTATTGCGATCGTCTAACATCGTGTGTTACTAATCCTGACTCTATATAAAAAAGCCAATGTATTCCGATGACAATCAAGAATTCTATTGTAGGCATACATTATCCTGAAAAAAGGTACATGTATACGTAAAAGAAGGAGCGCAATGTGTTGCTATTACAATGATTGGTACAAAAATGCAAACTTGGTACCTTGTATATTTGGGTAAAGTCCGTAATATTAAGAAAAGGATTAAAGATAAATTAAAGATCTTTAAAGACACAATTGAAAAAACAATCCATAGGTTCCATGATCACTTCTAATTATACATACGACAAAAATTTCCATTAAGATTTCTTTATTTCTAAGAAATCAGCCATACATTCGAGAAGTATTTGGAATTGGCATCATTTACTTTTTTCTCTGCAGCTTGTGTATTAACAATTTCCACACCTAATGATAACCTAAGACTAATACGTTAGAAGCTAGCATTTTGGCCAATTTTATCAAACCTCTGGCAACACCTACTAAGTAACATAGATATATTAGATCTTCAAAAGTTAATGTATCTTTTAAAATTGAAATAAATTAGAATAAATATACCCATAATTCTTGCAATCGTAGATTCGCCAACTATTACAGAATGATTTGGTGCTATAAAAGCTATTCAACTTTCTATACACTCAAATATCTTAGATTTACAATTATTTAATTCTATTGTCATGTCACACGCTTCGCATATACCTTCTCTTTCTTCTTTGCTTAATAACTGTCTTTAAATCTTTTCTGGCATATGTCTCTTGTGACTTGATATATCATAGCTATATAAAACATAAAAGTAAAAGAATGAATAAGAAAACTGATTAATACAATCAACTTGGACATACCGTCTGTTTAAACAAACGTATTACCTATTTCATTATTTATATCAACTGTTATATTATTAGCTTCAACGATTAATTGATATTTTGGATCAGATTCAACAAGACCATTGATATCGGAAGATTTCCTGGGTACTCCACTGTATTTTTCTATTTCGAACGTAATCTTTTTCAGCTCATAGGAACGACAAAGCTTTGCTAATTCTTTCACAGAAGTAACTTTTACTTCTATAATAAAAAGAAATTAATAATAGTTATAGATATGAAAAATATACAATATGAAATAAAAACTAACCTTTTTCAACAGATTTGGAAATGTTTGATGGAATAAAATTCTGGATCTGGTTCTCGTTCTTCGACTATTCGATTGGACCCATCATTTTCTTCTAAATCTTTTAATAACTCGTCAGCAAGAGAAATTATTATTATTTAACTATGTTATTCTCGACCCTTCAATTACATTGACCCAAGTAAACAGGAATAAAATGAACAGTAGAGGTCAGCACCGAACCAGCCATCGCAGTCACCTAACATTATAATTTGAAAAATAGCTTAAATTTGACTATTGTTCCATTTTATGTCTTAATCCGTTATTTATATTCGAGTTAAGTTGGAGAAAAGGTTTCTTTGTATTCTTCCGGTCGATGACATTTTTTGGGAGTTCTATTTTCTCTGAAAAAAATCTTGTTATGCACAAATAAAAATCTTTTCCGGAAATTAGAACTTGGTGTGACTTAGACTAAACTTTCCTGAATATTTTCATACACGAAGAAATGCGTTTTACGATTCTCGCATTGAGAAGCTATGGTGATTCACTATTCCATCTAAATGTGTATTAAGACTTTCTGACTTAGAATGATAAAAAGAATGCGCAGTTTCAGTGTGGACATCACGTTGCAGGACATCCTGTATATTATTATTATTATTATTAGCAGTACTGATTGTGGTAGTTGGTAGTAATAATATTAGTCGAAGTAGTATAGAATGGAGTAGATCTACAGGAGAATCCACGTAAAAAAAGCGCTGGTAGTTCAATCTCATATGGAATTTGGAAATGAACTCATGTTTTAATTAGTATTAAAGTAATATAATATGTAAGTATTCTCTAATTATTTTTAAGCAAATATTGAATAAATTCTTATTTTTTGTCATATTCTTATGTGTCAATTATATTTATTATTATTATCTATACATGTACTGTGAAACAAATACGTATTGACTTGCTTTCTAGCAGTGATCACTGCAAGATGTACCTTACTATCAAAGAAAGATATACATATGAGAGACTGAAAAGTATGAGTTCACAATCTACTTACACTACTTACTCTGATCCACTGGAAACCAATTACTTTTTACTCTTGAAAACAGAATAACCAACACAAGTTTATATCCAAATTTGATAAACGCAAGGTGGTGACAGCGTTCCTGCATGTTTTGTAGTTCATATTTTGTCCATACCTGTGTTGAAGTCAGTCACGCTTCAAGCGAAAAGTAATGAACAGCCTTCAACGCTCAACTTGAGACGTCACCAAGTGGTTTTCCTGTCTCTTTCTCTGTGTCTCTCTCCCTCTCTCTCTCTCTCTCTCCCTCTCCTCTCTCCCTCTCCTTCTCTCTCTCTCTCTCTCTCTCTCTCTCTCTCTTTCACGCAATTGTCTAAATGTATTAAAATGTTGAAATAATTTAAATAATATTTGAAATTAAAATAACACCTAAATTAACAATTTTCAGACATAACATTATTTGTAAGGGTGCCTTGTAGAGGGTGGAAAACTGCATCGATTAATGTATTAAAGATCAGAGTTTTATTTAGAAAATAGTGCAATTTCATCTTGCAACTGCACCGATGCACAAAAATGAATGATAGTTTTATAGAATTTAGTAGCATTTAATAACATTTAATTTTCACGTATGACATTTTCCTGGATCTCCAATCCTTTCAAAGATACAGCTCGGCCCAGTCCTGTATATATATATATAATATCAAACATACTTTGTAGAAATGGAAAAGATGAGCAGGGATAAAAAGAGACGAAACATAAACTACATATAACTTGGGTTATGTTTTATTCAGAAATGTTATATTATTTTATATATATATATATATATATATATATATATATAAAGTAATAATAATTATTACTATTGATTAAATATTATTTGTCAAATTAAATTTTATACGTGTTCTGCATGTAATTAGTAAATTAGATTGAATCGATTACATATATAATGAACTATTGGTATTCTGTGAAAGAAAGGCATAATATATTATATAAAAAATAAAAAATAATATTAATTATGAAAATCATAGCGATCAATTAATGTCTTGTTTAATGTAAATAAATGAAAGCTATACGCAGCTTGGCGCTCGATAATATCCCTAATTAAATTGATTGCGAATTCAATTTCAAAATTCTTTACTGCACATCATCCTTTATTGTTTCTAAACGATCGAATGTTTTATTCGGTATGTTTAAGCGACAAATATTATTCATTCTTTGTAAACATTTATATTCTGTTATAGGAGATATACCAGGAATAATTGGAATTGCTATCCCGTTATTTCTACAATCATTAACAAAGGTTATAAATTTATCAGACTCAAACAATATTTGTGTTATAATAAAATATGTACCTGCGTCAACCTATACATAATTGATATTAAATTACTATAATTTATATATTAGATACTACTTATATATAACAAGTGTTATGTGAATGCGATTATCTTGAAATTCTAACATATAATTTAAAGATCAATATTATTAATACAATGTTATTAATTAGACAAATTTAAGCTATATATTAGAGTTATATAATGTTGATTATTTTTCTTAATGACTTATTCCCTTTTCGGTTCCAACTCTTAAATCTGTGTAGATCTTCCAAGAAATTATTTATTTTGTGGAACATTAAAAAAATGAATTAGATCTAAAGTTTGCACTTCTGCTTTTAGATGAAAGAGATCAATATATTTGTTTGGCGATAACGGGTAACCCGCAACACAAATACCGAATTCATTATGAAAATATAATCTAATAAATTTGAATAAATCAATAGCATGTGGATAATCACTGACTTCGAGTATTGAATCTGAAATTTGATTAATTTATTTGAAATATTATATCTCTGATTTGTAAATAGAACGATAAAGAATATGTATTGTTTACATCATTGAAGCTCAAAGATATTTCTTATTCCAAGATTATATGATCTTTTTAATATCATTTCTACGTTATATCGTTTTAAATCTTTACCTGCTACATGCAATAACATATGAGAAGGAAATTGTTCAACCATATCCAAGGATAAATATGTAAATAAATAATAATATAATATAAGTTTGACATTCCATTTAACGTTTCCACTGAAGTCTTATTGGCGTCATTTCATACGCCTTTAAGTATGGAAAATCGAAGAAAACATTTGCAACATGAACGGCTGCATTGCTTTAAAAAAGGCACTAGAGTTACACATACCGTAACTAAGATTTACACAGTGTATGGATGTAGCCTTACATGCTTCAGACCTATGTATGTTCAGACAGTAGTTAGTTTAGGAAGTCAGAACTGGAAGATGTAAAACGCAACTGTCGCCTATTCACTATGGAAATGGAACTAATCCGTTACTGGAGATGAAGGTGAATTTTCAACGAGAATATTACACGTAAAAGATATTCGTCTGGGGATAAAAAGTCTTTAACGGTAGAAAGGTATGCTCTTCAACCGAAGAAAATTGCAATGTCCACTTGGAGGTATTGGAATGACATCATATATTATGAACTGAATCCATAAAGTGAAATAATCAATTCAGTGAAATACTGTTCCCAACTGGGCAAATTGAAGGGAGCAATCGCCACAAAACGGCCAGAATTAATGAACAGCATGATAATGCCAGGCCACATGTGTTTTTAACCGTCAAGAACAAATTGTTATCATTTGATTGGAATGTCCTACCTCATCCTCTATACTCGTTGAACATTGTCGCGTGTGATTACTACTTATTTCTTTCATCTAAAAATCCTCTCCACTGTAAAAAATGTAATATAATAAATAACATAAAAATGCACCTAAAACAATATTTTGCTATCAAACCCTGGGAAGTTCTGCAAAGATAGCATTATGCCGCTTCTGGAGAGATTAAGAAAGTTAACAAAAAAATTGATCATATATGATTCAATAAAATAATATAAAACATTTACGACGATTAGGGTGTTCTATGAATAAGAAACATATTATACAATGCAGTGGTACAATATGTAGTGATGGATTTACATATAACCAATAGAAACAATAGTATCCGGTCCCGTAATACATAGTCCTCACAAAACTAAGTAAATATATGGTACATAAGTTTAATGTAATATCTGTCGGTCGATAAATAAATTTTATAACTATGTTTGTTACTATATACCAATTTGATCAGAGTATTTTTTTCTACATTATTTGTATAAACAGTTGAAGAAAGAAAATCGTATTGTGTAAAATTTATTTACATCCATACAGACATTTTTGATTTCTGAAGCAGCTTGAAGACTAAATCAGCTTACAACAGTATATACTTTTTATGAATATTTATACTTACTGACAAAGAAATCAATAACTGTCAATTATACAGATATAAATACTCCAAAAAGTTCTTCCATTGAAAATGTGGCCAGTCACTATCTTTTGTTACTCATTATTTTGGTTAATTGCTTAGCATGTTACTTGTTTCATCTTTATCTTGAATATATATAAGCTATACCTGTTCTTAGTATTCTCTAACTAACTTTATAAACATCTGATACAACCTTTTGTTTCTTGTGTTCCTGTTTAATAAATGTTTTAAAGGTTGTATTTAAATCTCTCTTGAATTGAAGAAAGACATTAGTCTTTCTTTTGGATGGATTACTTAGAAAGGATCTTCTGAAAAAACGACTTAAGAGTTTTACATTTATTATCTTTAATGATGTTCAATATTTATAATAATATACAAAGACAACTAGTAAAAAAGAAAAGAAATAACATCAAGTACAATTTTTTTACTAAAAGCTTATAATGATATGAAGAATGCAGTTAACGGAAAAATAGTGTGTTGTTTATATCGAATAATTCGTAATAAAGATATTACGATTATTATTTTATGATGTATACATAGATAGTATGATTACGCAAATTATTTTCTTGAATATTAGTATTAACTCGACAAAATTGTTACACATAACGAAAGTATATAATTTCTAAAAGTCATAGAATCAAACGTATCTATCAACTTATTTTTTAAATAATTATTAAATGTAAAACTAAGACAACTTAACCTTACACATTTAGTAAGAACAGCGCCATTATTTTATCATCAGATTTGCGTTTGTAGAAGACATTGTTAGATGGCATTGGAGAGTATAGGCTATAGCGTTTTGTGATATATTTAAATAATCACGTGAGTGAGGTAGATTGTGTTATATATATATATATATATATATATATATATATATATATATATATATTTATAAATCTATGAAATATTTAACAAAATAAAATTTATACAAACTTAACAAAGATTTTTGGTAAAGCAAAAGAAAAACTAATACTGAAATCGTTGTGAACCGAGCGTGCGTAGCGTTCGGTGGTCGGTAGCCAAGAAGGAAAACTTTTTCTTTTCTTTTTGTTTTGTAATTTCCCTTGAGTGAGTGCGGCAGTACCTAGAGTTACCGAGACCCTTCAACCTGCATTAAACTTGAAGGATTGATGACCAGAAAACTAGAATGATTTAGAATAAATAGTTAGTAGAATACGGCATAAAACTTTCGAAAATCCATGTTGCTTGAAAGAAGGAAAACTTCTTTTTTTTTTGAGATTTCCCTTGAGTGGGGGGCGGCAGTACCTAGGATCCAGGGATCCCTCAATCTGCAATAAACTTAATAAAGTGGTTGATAGATGGCTTAAGAGGGTGTGGTTTAGAGAGTAAGTTAATAATAGGATAAAACTTTCAAAAACTCATACACTTTAACAATGGACAGAGTCCAACTTGAGTCGATTGAATAGGTTCTTCTGTCAGCTGGATAAGTGTAGAGTGGATGTTAGTCACTAATAGGGACGAAAGACGAGAGATGATGGACAAACAAATGTGAAAAGAGGAGTTTTACCTGGAAATATAAAATTTGTTGGAACAATGTTGGAAGGTTCATCTTGAATTTGTAGGGAATCTTGTTTATATCAGAAAGGTTGAGTATGTTTAGGAGAAGATTTTTGTGATTTTGGATCTGGAGGGCCGAGTTCCTGGCTAGTGAAAGTATGAATTGACATTGGGGGGATGTTGGCCTTTGTGTGGATCTTAAGGTTGCTAATGCGCTCACCCTTCTTTTTAAAGAAAAGGCGAAGATAAGTGTTTGTACTACTTGTAGTTTGTTGAGGGATATTCGATAGGCTTTCCCACCCATATTTGAGCGCCGTATGTTAAGATGGGGCGGACGCAAGTTAAGAAGGAAAACTTTTTTTTTCCCCTTGGGTGTGCGTAGACAGTGTCTAGGGATGAGGTATCCCCTCAACCTGTATTAATCTTGTGAAAGATGGATTTAATTTCTTGAGCGCTGCAGTTTATCCTTGGGTGAATTACGGGACAAAACTTTCAAAAACCCGTATGCATGTAGAGTTAGACTAGGTCCTCCCTGGATGAGTTATGGTTGTTTGAGACAAATGTAGCTGAAGAAATGATGGGTCCAGTCCGGAGATTGTTCTGTTGGTTGGTTGATCCGTGATGTGGAGTTGGCAGTCCCTGTTAGGTAGTGGTTTTAAATGTAACCTAAAAGGGAAACTTATATTAGCAATGGGAGTTGCATTTTGATTTTGTAAGGTATCATGTTCTTATCTGTGGGTCCTAGCTTCCTGAGTTCTGGTGTTTTTGTATTTGTTGAGTCGTGCTGGCTGTGAGTGTGTATATGAAGTTTTTTATTCGTGGAATGTTGGCCTTGAGGTATAGCTATTTGTTGCTAATGCGTTTCCCTTTTTTCTTGTAGATGATTCTCAGGTATGTGTTTTGCACTACCTGAAGTCTGTTGAGTGTGATGGTAGGGGCATTTTCCCAGAGCTGGGCTCCATAGGTGAGTATGGGACGGATGCAAGTGAGATAGAGGAGCCTTTTTAATTTAGTGGGGAGTAAACTAGATCTAGCAATGAGTGGGTAGAGTCTCCTAAGCGGTACATAGGCTTTCTTTCGTCTATCCTCTATTGCAGGTTTCCATTTTAACGAGTGATCTATTATGAGTCCTAAATATTTTACCTCTTTCGTCCATGGGGATTTAACTGAGGAGATTTCTAGTGGGGGTGGATATTTGAATAGGCTTGGATTTTTTCAGTGGAAGATGATGGCTTCAGTTTTAGTGGGGTTTAGTTTTAGCTTCCAGTCCTGGAAGTATTGCTGTAGCGAATTTAGGTGTGATTGGAGGTATTTTCTTAGGAAGGTTGGGGACCAGGATGAGGTAAAGATGGCAGTGTCATCAACGAAGGTGGCCAGATGAGTTTTTGGGTTTTCAGGTAGATCATTTATGAAGATATTAAAGAGAAAGGATCCTAGGACAGAGCCCTGTGGGACGCCTGATTTGACTTGTCTAAATGTTAAATTTTCTTTGTTTAATCTAACTGTGAACATTCTATTGCTTATAAAGCTATTGATGATTTTTATTATATGAATCGGGAAGTTATATTTGTGTAGCTTAAAGAGAAGCCCCTTGTGCCAAACAGAGTCAAAAGCCTTGTTTAGATCCAGGAGGACCATTGCTGAGAAACGGTTTTTATTGTGTTCGTTGACTATGCGATGAGCGACCCTGACAAGCTGGAGGATAGTTGAATGTTTGCTCCGGAAGTCAAATTGATGATTAGCAAGTATGTGGCTGTTATAGGCTTAGGAGGCTGACCAGTCGATAACTGGAAGAAAGTGATTTGTTTTTATCCGGTTTGGGAATAGGAATGATCGTGGCACTTTTCCAGGCTGTAGGGAAATAGTTTAGTCTTAGGGAAGCCTGTAGAATATAGAAGAGTTGTAGTAGGAGTTTTTCAGAGAGGTTTTTGAGGTGCAAGGCAGTGACTTTGTCGATGCTTGGGGCTTTGTTGGCTCGGAGGGAGCTGATAATGGAGTAAACTGTGTGTGGGGTGATGTTATCATGACTGGAGGAGGTGTTAGAGTTGAAGATTTCATTGACCGCTCGATCAACAGGTTCCTCAAATGGGGAATTTGAAGAATGGGCATCTGTGTGTACTTTGGAGAAGGTGTCCGCTAGAAGGTCAGCTTTATTGCCGTCTTTGTAAACTAGGTTGTTGTTGTGGTTTTCGAGTGATGGGATGTAGGTTTTTTCTCTGGAGAGGATTTTGCACTAATTCCAGAGAGAGTTGTTGTGGAGGTTGAATTTGGAGATTTTGGTGTTCCAGTCAACAATTTTGGTGTGGTTAATTATTTTGTGAATTTGTTGAGAGAGGATATTACGTAAAAGTTTGTGGTATGGATTATTTATTCGTTGATATCTTCTTCAAGCAGAATTTCTTTTTCTGATAAAGTCCTGGACTACTGGGTTGTAAGGAAGGGACTTGTTGCTATGGAAGGAGAAGTTAGTGGCTTGATGGTGAGCTGTTTTGATTTTAGCATCGAGGTTGTTGATCTCTCGGTCAATGTCCTGTGGGGGTTATTTTGTTATTGATGATGTAGGAGTTGCAGAGGTGTTTATATTTGGTCTAGTCAGTGCTGGAGAATCTTTTGAGGAGGGAAATAGGGCAATTGGAGTCTATGTCAAGAATGACCGGTAGATGCATTGAAGACAGGTCATTGAGTGTGGTGCATTTGGAGGAGACTGTTAGATTGGTCAGGAAGAGATCAATGGTAGATGTAGATTTGCCCTGGAGATATCTATAGAAGTCAGGGAAGAGAATGTTAATAGGATGATTGTCTACATATTTTCTAAGAGTTTTACCGTTGCGGTTGTTTCTTTTGTTATTCCAAGTGACGTGCCTGGCGTTAAGGTCACCTCCAATGATAACCTGGGTGTGGCCGTCAAGTTTGGTTAGTTTATGTAGAGAGAGATGGGATCTATTGGTTTGTTGGGAGTGATATAAAGTGTAAAAGTTATTAGTGGCGTTGGAGTGAGAAGTTTAATAGCTGTGTATTCCATGTCTAAGTTAGACAGAGGAATTGTAGAGGTGGAGATGTTGGAGTGGATGAAGATGGCCACTCCACCACGAGAATCAGAAGGTCTATCATGTCTAATAACTAAATAAGTGGGAATGGCAAACCTGTCATTGCCATTTAGCCAAGTTTCTGTGAACATTGCTACAGGGATTTGGTTTGTTTCTAGGAAGAGGGTGAACTCATGGATCTTGTTTTTGATGCCGGTGGCATTCCAGAAGAGGACTTTATTAAGGTGCATCAAATTGTTTGAAATTCTCATTATGATCATGATTTTTTCGGTATTGGATCTGTAAAGAGCAAGTTGTTGCTGGATTTCTTTGATGGCTTTTAGAAGAAGGCCTAAGTCATGCTGTGCTTCAAGCTCTAGCGAGACTTCAATAATCTCTTTGAGAGTTGAAGTTGGGGATGAGGATGATAACTTGATGATGGGGGGGGGCTGTTGCTGGTAAGTGCTTGTACGTATGATTTTGTTCCAGGTTGAGGGATGGTGACTAGCTTTTGTGCTGGTGGAGCTGGTGGGGTGGGTAGGAGAGGTTGCTTGGGGGTGGGGTTAGTAATGGGGTTTCTTAAGTGAGGTGAGTTCTTTTTAATAAGGTAGGTCGTTAAAGCAGGGCATTTAGAGTAATTGGCTGGGTGGGTACCCTTGCAGTTCACGCAAGTGGCCGGGGTGTTTGGAGTTTCTTGGCAGGTTCTGGAGTCATGTCCTCCTGCGCATTTAACACACTTGTAGTTTTTATTGCAGTTAGCAGAGATGTGACCATGGGTCTGGCATCTGAAACACTGGATGTAGGGCCGGGATTTGTTATACTTTTCCTAGTACACTCTTGTACTGAATAGGAAAACGATATTATTGATTTGTTGGAAGGTGGTTTCCGCAGGAAAGGTAAGTTTGTAGATGGGATATAAGGAGTTTGGGTTTTTTTTAATTTCCTGGCACGAAAGAGGTTTGGTGTCCAGGTTGACTAGCTCCGTGATAATATCGTCCTTGTTGATTTTTGGGAGCCATCTAACGACTATTGCTAAGATTTTGTCTTGTTCCGTGGCGTAAGTGTGGAACTGGACGTCTGTGCTCAAGCAATAGCTTTTGAACCTGACATAGTCGTCCATGTTTTCGAAATTCAAAAAGCTTTTTGATCACACGTTAAGCGCAGTTGTTTCTCGCACCGTAGGTGAACCGATAATGAATAATCAATGATGTAATAAGAAGGAAAACGTATCTGTGATGGAATTTATAAGAGAACGAGTTTGTAATTCTGTCACTAGAGGCGTGGCGGTAGACGATGTTACAGCGCTAAAGTTTCAGATGGTGGCCACAACACTCCCCCTAAGTCTTTTCAAGCGGGAGTTCGAAAGAGACTTTCTTCTTTGAGTGGTGTATTAATTGTTGAAGTCCACTGATGCTCAGGAACTCGATCGGTCTGTGTAGGTTCTGTATTTACGTCTGCGTCTGTTTTGGATATATATACTGGTTTTAGTCTGTCAACGTTTGTGTTTTTAGAGTACCATCAATGTTTAGTTCAAAGTTTGTGTCGGAGATTCTTTTGATGATTTTGTATAGTCCTCTGTATGGTTGTTCCAATAGTGTTTTCACATGATCAGCTCTCAGGAATGCGTGGCTACAAGTGTGAAAATCCTTCGGTATGAATGGCTTTGATTTTATGCGATGTGCTGTTGGTCTTAATCCTCTCATAAATTCACGATGCTTTTCCAAAAAAAATGTGGATCAGCTGTGAAATCATAGAAGATGAAAACTTTCCAAGAACGCGTAACGTTGTTCCATATAACATTTTTACTGGTGAGAATTGAATATCTTCTTTAGGACTTGTTCGGAGTCTAAGTAGTATGGTGGATAATATTTCTGTCCAAGGTTTTGGTGAACACATCAATGCAGATTTTAGTAAACTATGTCAACATTCAATCATGCCATTTGACTGCAGATAATATGGTCTTATTTTCTGCTTGTCACAGCCGCTGGATTTAGGGAATGCTTGAAACAAGAATGACTTGAACTGTGAACCTTGTCGGTTGTTATTGTAGTGGGTGTACTGTAATGTGCAATCCAGTGGTTGAAAAAGGCAGTGGTGATCGTATCAACCGTGATGTCTCTTAATTAAACTGCAACGGGCCATCTCGAGAATCGATCTATTAAATATAGATCCCTATTATCTTAAGGGTACATTAATGTGTTGTGGCTGTATGTGTGTGTCGTTGTACTTTTAAGCGTTGACAAGATATGCATTTTCTGGCCCAGGTGGTGTTGTCTTTTTTAATACTGGGCCATACAAATTTCTCTCGTACAGGGCATGACGTAGCGTATCTGCTTGGGTGTGATAAGTTATGAATAATCTCGAAAACTGTCTTGCGTAGTGTACGTGGAAGATATGGTCGGATTGTTCGTGTCGAAATGTCGCAGTAAATGTTTGCATTGTCTAGTCCGAGTTCGTTGAGTTGTAATGATGAGCTGTTGTTTTGAAAAAGAACTTGTAGTTCGTCGTCATTTTGTTAATGTTGTTGTATATTCTGTGCATCTAGTTTCGTGGGAAAGTTGATTGTGCTAATTTGTGAGAAAGTGTCCACTGCTATATTGTCTTCACCCTTTATGTAGACTATGTCTGTTATAAACTGTGAAATGTAATCTAGTTGACAGAGTTGTCTTTCTGATGATTTTCGAGTTTCTGTGTGAAAGCGTAAGTCAGTGGATTGTGATCTGTTCTAATAGTAAATTGTCGTTCTTCTAGAAGATGCTTGAAATGTTTGATGCTCACAAAGATTCCGAGTAGTTCTCTGTCGTAGGTGCTATATCGGCAATTACAAGTCCATTGGCGTTTATATGAGTACATTGGGATGCCATTTGGGTTATAAAATGCTACTCAAACTATTCAAAGGTACATTGACTACATTTTTCAAGGTTTGGATTTCGTCTTCGTATACATAGATGACGTTATGGTGATGTCAGAAAATGAGAAACAACACGGCGACCATCTCCAACAAGTTTTCTAACGACTGGCCGCTCACAGGTTATCTATCAATGTAAACAAATGTACTATACGCATATACTACTGCGTATCTACTTCCTATTTTCAGCCATGTATTCTTTTGGAGCATCGAAAATGTGCGAGGTTTGAAAGCAGGTTAACCGTTCGGCGCGCCGTACGCAATGTGTTAACATTTCTTTTGTTTTATTAACAATCTCTTGTTAAGTTTGCGGAAATTTTATTTTGGTTAATAGTTCATAGATTAATAAATATGTATAAAACACAATCTACTCATGTGATTATTTAAATATAGCCCAAAATGCTATAAGGCGTATTTATATCAAGCCGCGATTAAATTGGAAAAGTTCTTTATTTTTTTTCTTTTTTTTTAAACAAATTTTTTCTTCCTATTTTTTTTCTTTTTTATCTACAGTTTACAAAAATACATACTTATATAGCATTGTTTCATAATATATAATAGTTATTAAATAGTTTTTATCACGGTATACGAATAAATTAAGAATAATACAAAAATAATGAATTGATTTAATTACCATATTTCTGTGTAGAGTGGAAAAGGAGATTAAGAAAATGCAAAATTGAGAGATTGAATCAATAATTCAATTTAGATTTCGATTTCCTTTACATGAATTTCAAAATCACACGAAAGAAATAGAACCTACTCGGTATTTATTGATGGAAACCGAACTGTAACGAACTAATTCAAAAATAGATCAGAGAATATAGAAGCCACTAACATGACTCGTGTAACAATGAATTAAGCCCGATGTGCTTACGGTTAGATTGTCTACTATAGAAACAATATATATTTCTTGAGATACTTTTGAATAACGATATAATAGAAAAATATTGCTAGCTGGGACGAAAAAATTTTTGTTTGGTATTGCATCGGAAACATTTTTATCGTCGTAATTATTTTTTATCACGGAAATAAATTGACCGATCGATACTAAAAGTTCTTATTTCGCTTCATCTGAAGTGACAAAGGCAATATATTATGAAATGGGATGGGTTGGTGGAGGGGCAGAGGAAAGGGTTGAAATGTAAGCAGAATGTATTTTCGAAAATGAAAAAAGGGTACCTCACGTCATCCGAAATCTAAGCCGGATTTTCGGATTTATGTTATAATGCGATGGACTTTCGCGACGATGCCAACAAGACAAGCGGAATTATGTCATCATGCGCCAGTTTTGATTTCCTTTGCACAATATCGTGAGTAGAAATATCACCGGCAATGAGATAACAAAGACTTTTTTCTCTTTTTTTTTTTTCTTTTTACTTTATTTCATTTTACGTTGGTTATCATTCCGGGAAATATTTTTATTTTATTTTATTTTATTTTTGAAAAATGAACAACGTGAGAGATATTCTTGAGTTGAACAGCGAGAACAACAAGCAAGTTTAGAGTAGTATGGAGTAGGTGTTCGAGCGAAACAGCGAGAACGACCTGTAGGTCAGTAAACAACGAACAGCGTATAATCTTTATTTTTATAGTTTTATATCTAATAAATAGTCAAACATAACGTTGCTTTACTCAGCATTGCGCCTGCCTATCAGTAGGGTTAAATGAAAGGCATCATTTTTTTAATTTTTCTCTTACACACACACACTCGCGCGCACGCGTGGATACTATACGTGTTTTCTCCGAAAGTGAAATTCATGATATATCGCTTCGCATCTTTTGATACGATTTATAGCATTTGATATTGCATTTACACCAACAAACAGACAATGTCAGAGTAAATCGATCGTGTACAAAATTTCGGTGAGAATAAGTTCGACGATGAACAAGGAGGAAAACAAAAAAGAAACAAATTTCCGGAGTTATTTTGTACTTATTGCAGCTTTTGAGTTATTGCGTTTAAAACAGAAGCAAAATAATTGCGAGAGAACATCGATCGACATTGATGTAATATCGATAATATGGTACCGATGATTTCTTTTTCCCTCCACCTTGTAATTTTGTTTTATTCTTTATCGAATTCTTTTTCATCGAGTGCAAAATGAAGCGACGATTTTATATTTGATTTCTTATTCTTCGACTAAACTGTCGTGAAAAGATGTTGTAAGAGGGATAGGGGAGAGATGGAAGTTCGTAACATATCTGATGTTTGTTTTGCGATACAAGAACGAGAGTCGTTAATTCAACAAAGTTGCAGGAAAAAGAAAGGAAAAAAGCCGCTAAGCACTTGTTTCGCATTCTTTTCCATTTTCCTTTCTTACACTTCTTTCTTGTGTTTTTCATTCTAATCGTTTTTGGTTGAATACTCCTTTATCCAGATCCTGAAAAATTAGCAAAATTCTTTAGGAAATGGTTTTGCAATAATAAAAGCATTACGGAAAGAACATTCTTGGTGTGAGATGATATAAGTACGAAAGATATTAGTCCGAGAAGAGTTTTGAATAACTCCAGTTTTTCGCTCTAATACTCTAATACTCTACGAGATTAAGTCATGCTGCTAAAGTAAACGTATTAGAATAACGCAACAAATTTATTTACATATGCGTAAAAAGTATTATATAACAATAATAATATTATTATATGCGTATATAATAATATGCTTTATAGTTGTGTATAATATATAGACTCCATATATATGTAAATTGTATACAGTCGTTAGGTATTTTACGAAAATATTAATAAAAAATGGAGAAGTTGTGTGTGTGTGTGCGTGCGCGCATGTGTGAAGATACGGACAAGAATTGAAAGATGTACGTGCACAAATGTGTGTAAAGATGAGGTAATGAACATTCAGGTATTTACGAAGGTGCAAACCTTATTTGCCATAAATGTATGGTAGAAATTAGATAAAGGACTGTAAGAACTGGTAAAGAAACTGGGAAGAACATTTAAAAGCAGGATTTCAGAAAAATATTTTAAATAAGAAGAACATGTATAAAGAGTCAGGTAATCTTATTGTTCGCGTAATTCCAAAGCTCTTGAATCCATCAATAATATTATTAAGAATTTATTGATATCAATAAAAATTCTATGTTAATAAACATTAACGAAAAGAATTTGCGCTTGAGAGCTATCAAATTGCAATAAAAAATTTAACAGAACACTAAAGAACTTTTCTTTTCGTCTGAGATAAAAAAAAGAAGTTTCGAAAAAATTTTTGAGGAGTGACAAAAGTTAGAGAACATATGTTGGTTTCTTTCGGAAGTAGAGTGACCGGCTCCATGCTTAAAACTGAATAAATACTCGTCTCATGTCTTATTTTATCTCACCTTATCTTCGTCTCTTTTCCTTTCTCTCTCTCTCTCTCTCTCTCTCTCTCTCTCTCTCTCTCTCTCTCTCTCTCTCTCTCTCTCTCTCTCTCTCTCTCTCACTCACTCTATCTCTCTCTGTTTCTCTCTCTTCCTTACACGAAATTATTCATTGAGACAATTAATAGTTAAAATCTCTAAAAATAGATAAAATAAAAAACCACAAATTAATTCCCTCCCCCTCTCTCTCTCTACCTCATCTTTACATGAAATTATTCATGGAGAAAATTAATAGTTAAAATCTCCAAAAATAAATAATATCAAAGAACACAAATTATTTTCCTCCCTCCCTCCCTCCCTCCCCCCCTCTCCTTATCTGTAGTCATTGATAAAGAAAATTCAGTTGCTAAAGAATGCGAGTTTTCACTAGCTTTCCAACGGAATTGACAAGAGCAATCGACGTAAGTTGATATTTCCGTGAAATTGGCAGAATTTGATCGAAAAGTTTAGAACGGTTTAAAACACGTTCGCTGATTTGCTTGGTTCATTGTCCGAGTCACACTATTTTCTCGTGCATTCGATTTTTCAGACCTTTTCTTCTCTTATTCCTCTTAAAAATCTTTTCATAAACCGCGTACTGCACCCGTTATATTGTTCCTCTCAGCCATTTTACCTATTTTCTCTAATTATGTCGGGAGCGTTCGCAAAAAATATGCTCTCGTCCTTCCGTTATGGTAAAACTTTACGAACTCTACAATGAATATTATAAAACGTTGATTCATTTTTTCGAACCCTATAATGAATGTCATAAAACGTTGATTTATTTTTACCAATGCAATTACGCCCGTTTCTAGTTTTTAATGGGATGAGTTTATTGTCGACATAGGAAGGAGTTTCTCCTCTTTCTCTTCTTCTTTTTTAATTATCTATTGTCGAAAAATCTTTCATTGGAATTATCCGCAAGATAACGATCATGTAAAAATATATACCGGAGTGATGAAAAACGTAAAATGAAATAAAACAAAAGGAAAACAAAAAGAGAAAACGATCTATATTGTCTCTGCTATATGATCGCCGATAATACTTCTACTCACGATATTGTGCGGAGGAAATCAAAACTGACGCATGATAATATAACCCCCCGTTTGTCCCGTTGGCATCGTCGCTAATGTTTTTTGTTTTCGAAAAGTATATACATCCTGCGCACATTTCAACCCTTTTTTCTTCCTCTCCCTAACCCATCCCATTTCATAATATTTTGCCTCTGTCATTTCGGATAAAGTAAAATAAGAACTTTTCAGTATCGATCGATCGATTTATTCCGTGGTAAAATATGATTAGGACGTTAAAAATGTTTTCGACGCAATGTCTTGAGGGCAACATTCTCGTGATCTTATTTAAACAAAAAATGTTTGGATGTTTGTTATTGATATTTACGCAATTTAATTTATTTGAAAAGAACAGAATATTATCGATTTCCTTCTCTGACACTTTATTGCAATATATTTGAAATAATTCGGAAAAACAATAAAATTTATATTTATCAATAATAATTAAATAACGCGTCTGAGAATATGTTACACCACATACAGTTCAATAATATTGTGTTATAATGCTGTGTAATAAGTGTTGTGTGACGTCTATTTATTTGTTCATTTTTTCTTACTATTTCCCTTTCTGTCGTATACGCATATCTATATATACGAGATCGAAAACTTCTATCCAATCTTTCCATAGTGGCTCTACTGAAAAATTAGGACTTTTTCCCTCTTTCTTCTTTTTCTTGTCAAAATAATTTTTAATTTTGACAAGATAATTGTTCCGTATATAGTAATTATAGTAAATGTATAGTTAATTATTTTTGTAAACCAATTTCCCGCTAATGACTTGTCCTTATAAATTCTGATATAACATTCCACTCGAAAAATCAAATAGGTTTTCTATGAAATTTTCTATAAAATGTTTAAAATATAAATTTGCTTGAGAAAATTTACTGATATAAAATAATTTCCTATAAATATTTGCTGGAAAATGGAAATAACATTATTTAATTAAAAACAAGTATATTAAATATTTATTTTTATTTCTATTATTAATACGTCGTATATAATCCCGTACAATTAGCAGCGATGTACCATAAATATATAATATTGAATATAATATAATATTGAAACGCGAATGTGATATTGATAATATTATATTATACAATAACACCAATCTTGGTATTATTGAATTTTAACAAAGAAGTATGTTTAATAATTATAAAGATAACTTCCTATTATTTTCATCTTCTTAAATAGCATTTCAAATTGTCACTAATTTCAGATAAAATCTTATTTTCGATTTGTTGAAGATAAGTTGGCTGATCTTTCTTCTTCTTAAGTTTCTCATATCTTCACGAACAAATAATAATTTTATCAGAGAAACAATACTCGTTCGTTTAACTCTTTCGTTACAGATGCCGACTATAGTCTGCATTTATGCGACGACCTGTGTATACGGGTGCCGACTATAGTCGACATGTATGCGATTGTTAGCGATGCTACATTTCACCCATGATCTCGGAGCTACCAATGATCGACTACACAAAATAAGTAACGTCATTGATATGCTCCGAAAAACATTTAGCCAATCATTCCAACCTTACACCAACGGTCACGTATTGAAGAAAGTTTACTTTCATATAAAGGGCAGCTATCGTAACTCTAGCGGAGCGACCGCCGTAACGAAAGAATTAACGAAAGTATAATTCGATTTTCCGATAAGAAGCTGGCAAACGAAACTGTCAGCCGTGATAGAAGAAATATCCTAATCCTCATTCTAACTACTAAGAATTTTGTTATGATTTATCGGAGCTCATATAGAAAAATAAAAATTAATATAAAAATTATTGAGTTTTTGTTAGATTAAGTTCATTTAAAAGCTCCAAAAATCTATTAATGAGGTATTACAAATTAACATTTATAATTTAATTTTTGAAACTTTTAAACAAACTAAACGCATTTTATAATACAAATGAATAATTTGAACTTTAAAGCAAGTTTTATATACATATATATAATTTGCACACACACACACACACACACACACACACACACACACACACACACACACACACACACACACACACACACACACACACACACACACAATTTCTTTTTTCTTCCTTTTCTCTTGCGGACTTTCTCTCTTCACGTGGCGAAATAAAGTAGAATAGATCTCAATGTTTCTTAGCAGAAAACCCATTCCATCTTCTTTCGATCCCTTCTATCCCTTTACCGTCAACTAATCATTTCGGTTAGCCTTTCCTATGCTAGGAGGATCGAGGTAACGACGAACGCGCCATCCTTATTGGATGGATCATCTATCCCTTTTAACCCATGTTTACCTTTTTAACTGCTTAATACTTTCGATTTAAGAAATCCGCGTGGACGATGCGCGCTTAACGGTTTCGATCACTAGCGACAGAATACTTTTTTGCAAATGTAAACTTTATTCATTGAATACGTAAAGCTGAAATATATATATATAATGTAAGAAAATTATATTCAAACATTAATTTTTTATTCAAAAGATAAAAATGTAAACCATATCTTAACTTGAAATTATCTCAAGTTCGAGATAGGTCGAAAAAATTAATACACACATATATACGTCCCATAATCCACAGCAATCATTGTCACTGAACGCATATGAGTCCATAGCACTCAAAGGGTTAAGCAAATCCAACGTTGTAAATATATATGTATATATGTATATATGTACGCATACATATAAGTGCATATATATGTAAAGAAAAATATAATTTTCTTTAATTTAAAACAATGCCGCACTTGACTCGCCATTGCGATTGCATGTACCGTAGACTGTCGACTAGATACTATATAATTTATGGATAATTAAAAATATAGTAAAAATAATCTATGAACTTTGATAAAGCAAATGGATAAGATTAATTTCAATAATTACAAGTAATTACTACCGTGATTGTGATTAAGGAATCGACATTACGATTAATAACATTAAATGTCGTTTCTTTCCTTACATGTAATGTTTTGTTATTAGATACTTTTCTTTATGTAAATCTTGTGAGGTTAACAAAATAAATCTTTCCTTACAGAGAAACTCAATTGTGTTTCAATTGATTGTGTCGTCCAATTACAACGAAAATATCATTATACATATAATAAAATTATATATATATATATATATATATATATATATATATATATTTTACATTTTATGTCAAACATACTTATCTTTAATCAATAGTAATCATTAAAGAAATTATATTTCTATATATATATATATATGTATATATATATATATATATATATATATTGAAAAAATTTTATAAAATAATATTTAATGTAGTATTTAAAAATATTGATTATAATCAATATTTTTACACCTCCTCTTCTTCTGTACCTCTCAGTACCTTGTCCCTCTCATCTCATTGTTCATCCTGAATCTCACCACCCTCCTCCACCTACTCTCCCTCCACCCCTTCCTCAGATTTATAATATATATAATATATATTTAATAAAAATTAATGTCTATGTATATTATATCAGTGATTCATTTATTTAGATAAAACAAATATAAAGTTTCTCTCTTCTTTAAAATTATCTTAATTTTGCACGTGCGATGATAATATAAACCCAATCGAGCAGTACGCATTTTCCGAACTCATATTAAATCCATACAATCTCCGAACACATACATACATCCACACACGCACACACATACATATATTTATTGATCTCCTACATATATATAAACGAAATGTATATAGATATCTATTTAATTATTGTACTTATATTTGGCCAAAAATAATTACAATTTATACCTTCATCGTACTCACTGGGGAATGACATGAAATATTTAAAATAATTATAAATCTTTATATAAATTATTGTGATTTGATAGAATACATGAGACATCGAAATAATTTCAATTGAATAGGTGATAAAAAATTGTGAAAAATAATATAGATAGAATGACCAGTATACACTGGTCATTCACACATCACTGTAAAACAGGAATGACAAATTAATTGATCAGCATGGAAAGTTTGTGATCTATGAATTTTCAAAAAGTTTAACTAAAATTTCGTAAACTTATAAAAAAAGAATTGAAATTTGAAATTCACAAAACACAATAAAGATCTTAAAATTATCTTTTACATCAATTGAATATTGTTATTTATTGATATTTCATTTCAAAATGCACGAGGAATTAAATTATCTGCTTATAGTAACATTGCTTAAGGGGTTACGCCACTTGGAAAAAAATCCATTTTTATTCTTGCTAGATCAATTATTTATACTTTTAAGAATATTTTAAGCTTCAAATCATTCAAAAATTCAAACTATTACTGAAGTTATAGCAATTTTCAATGAGCGCTTTGGAGTCGATCCGAAACCTCAAGTAGCGTTCGGACCGTTACGAGAACCCAAAGCCTTGACAGAGGATTTTACATTATTCCTTTGGGTTTCGGAAGCTAAAAATAACTCAAGTATATTGTTTGTCGTAAATATCGGACCCTCTTTATATAATATATATCTATATTATACTATAGAAAGCAGTGAAACCGTTGATTTTTATGTAAATGCATCTTTCGTGTATCGATTAATTAATTTTGTATCTGTTTTTTCTGCTATAAGTGAAGTGGTAAAGTATAAAGAGTACAGCGGTGATATAAACTTTACCGAAACTTCTGTTCGTGGTCTTGGTTTTAAGCTAAAGGTGAATTGTGCTAAATGTAAACCAGTTTTAATAAACTCATGTCCTTTTATCGGTAATAAATCATATGATGTGAATAGAAGAATAGTTTTTGTGTTCAGACTTTTTGGAATCTGTTTAGCAGGAATAGAGTAATTCTGTGGAATCATGGACTTACCTAAACAAATTTTCTACTCGTTCTACGATAAAGTTGTGAATGACATTCGCATTACTACAAAAACTATTTGTGAATTGTCTGTGAAAACTGTTGAAAAATTGTTGAAGTTGCATCTTATATTGCAGCTAGTATATTCAATGATCGATATACTAGTGCATTAAAAATGATGCAATTACTAAATCATCGAATTAGCCTAAGCGCGCTGCAATTTACCGAACACTTGGATTCGCATGGAATATCCATAGCCAAAGTAAGAGCGCAACAAGAGGCAAAAGAGGCCAGAAAATTGACAAGAGTTGCACAAAAAGAAGCGGAGGACATCACAGCAACTGTAGAAGACCTCATGTATGGTCCAGGAATCACAGATTGAAGTTTATATTTGGTTTTAAGACGCTGACGTTGTAATAAATTTTCTTTTGTGTTTTTTTTTTTAAATTAAATTTTTCAAACTTACCCAACAAAGAGTAAGTGTATAAATTTTTATCGAATATTGAAACAGTCTGAACAATTGCACATATATTAACCACTTGCAGTGCAAAGAAATTCACGGTTGCACGTGCCACGCACGTCATTTTTCTTTTTGCAGTAATTTCCTGACGACGTGTGTAACACGGCGCTGGCGTTCCGGTAACAAAAGCTTCTAGACGTGCGTAGCACATCTTTCCACCGCAAGTGGTAAATCTTATTCCTTATTACTTTTCCCTCATTAAAAATTTGATATATAATTGAAAAAATATTGCCACTAACTTTACCTATTAAAGCTATTGGTCATCAATGATATTGACATTATGAATTCAAAGATTGATTAAATAATTGAAAAATTATAGAAATTATTAATGTATAAATTTTCGGGTTTAGTTAGAGAGACTTATGATGTTCACGCGTCAGAATCCGAAAGAAAACTAACTTGGTTGTGTCAAAATTAAAAAAGTCCATTTATGTTTTTTTTTTTTTTTTTATGAAAAGTTAATTACGGTGAAATAAAATTTTAAAGTATTCGTCTATTTAACTGAAATTAATTTAACTTTCTCGCGCGTTTCCGTGTTTTTAATGTTTAATTGAACATAGTATTGTTTATATAATAGTTTATTCTATTGTGTGAACTTTAGAGATAAGGTAAATTCTATAAATTGTATTATTTTAATGGATTTTACTAGGACAATTTTATCAATTAGGTTAACTTTAATGGGTCCTATTAGGTACATATCATTGATTAAATCAATTTTAATGGATCATACTAGGTTGATTTAATGAATTAGATTAATTTTAATGTGTTTTATCAGGTGAATTCTAATAATTAGATGATTTTTAATGGAATTTATTTTGTATATTTTATTAATGAGGTTAATTTCAATGGTTTTATCAAGCAAATTCTATTAATTACGTGATTTTTAATAAAATTTATTGTATACATTTTAATAATTAGTATAATTTTCATAGTCTTTTCCAGATAAATTCTATTAATTTGATGTTTCTAATGGATTTTACTATGTATGTTTTATTAATTAGGTGATTTTTAATGGCTTATACTAGGTTGATATTATTAATCAGATTAATTCTAATGAGTCTTGTCAGAAATTATGTGATTTTTAATGGATTATACTAGTTTGATTTTATTAATTAGGATAATTTTAATGGGTTTCATCAGGTAAATTCTATTAATTCAGTGAATTTTACTAGATAGATAGATAGATAGATAGATATTTTTATTCTTCCCCTTGGGGTTTGAAGGCGCTTTTCCGAGGAGCGTACCCAAACCTCTTACAATCCTTTTACAATCTCCTCCTCACCCCTCCTTGCCTCCACAATCATGACCATATTCACATCCACTTACATCTATCTAAATCTACCTTATGACTAACTTAAAACTATCTTACTTACTAGTCAACTTAATATAATCTATTAGTCAAATAACAACTTAACCTAATTTAACAACTAATAATTTTATCGCTAACTAAATTTACTATCCTAGAGAGAGAGAGAGCTCTATCTCCCTGACCATGGGCTTCCGGTTCCACACACATGCATACATTCACCTCCTCTCCGATTCACACTCCCATTCTTCCCTTCCCCCGTTCTCCCTCGTCCTCTCCTCCCCTCTCTTCTTTTCCAGCTCCCTCATCCACCACTCACCTTCCCCTCCTTGCTCCAACACCTCCCTCATTTTCCCCCACCAGCTTTCCCCATCCTCATTTATCCTACATTCTCCCAACACATGCTCCCACGTTTCCTCACCTTCCCCACACATCCTACACCTCCTCTTCTCCTCCGCCTCCCAGTACCTTGCCCCTCTCATCTCATTATTCATCCTAAATCTCACCACCCTCCTCCACCTACTCTCCCCCCATCCCTTCCTCAGATACCCAGGCACCTCTTCTCCTCTCACCTCCTTATACCACCTATTATACCTCCCCCCTCTAATCCTTTCCTCTCTTTCCTCCCTCTGCAACTCCCTGTCCCTTTGTTCCCATCCATCATACACTCCCTGCCCCTCCCTTCTCCTTTCCTCCATTTCCTTTATATCACTGCCCCTCTCTTCCCAGAATTCCCTTCTCTCCTCCTCCCATCCCGATAACCCCTTTCCCTCCGCTATCCTCCTCTTCATTTCCTCCCAGCATTTTCTCGCCAGTACCCCACCCCTTCCCTCCTCCAATTTCCTCTCAAAATTCACCGCCCTTCTCCCAGTCCCTATCCTATATTTGTCCTTTTTTATCTCCTCCCTTATCAAATAACCCGGAGTACACCAGTCTACCCCCAGTGTCCACCTTATCCACCTCTCCTGCATCGCTTCCACTTCCTTCCGCTCCCTCCACCCCCATATCTCCGCTCCATACTCCATCACCGTCCCTACCAATCTCTCATACAGCCATATTCTCCTCTCCCAATCCCCTGCAAACCTTTTTTTCCCTATTCCCCAAACCTGCCTAACCAATGCCCCCGCCTTCCTGATTCTTTCCCTCACATGCGCCTCCTGATTCCCATTCTTCTGCATTCTATACCCTAAGTATGAGAATTCCCTCACCTCCTCGATTCTCTTTCCCTTCCATCTCCACTTCACCTCCACCATTCTCCCCCCCCCTTTCTGAATCTCATCACCTTCGTCTTCTCCACATTCACCTCCAGCTTTTTCTTGTCTAGGATACCCTCCATCTTCCCCAGCATGTGCACCATCCCCTCCTCGCTTTCCGCCAACAACACCATGTCGTCCGCATACGCCAAACAGAACACCTTCTCCTCCCCCAGCTTTATTCCCCCCCATCCCCCTTTCCTTAGCTTCTCCTCTACATCCGCTATAACCAGGTGAAAGAGACACGGACTCAACGGACATCCCTGCCTCACCCCCCTCGCCGTCCAAAAACTCTCCCCTACTCTCCCCCCCACCCTCACCTTACTCCTCGTCTCCCTGTAAATCTCCTCTACCCTCCTCCTTAGTCCCTCCCTCACCCCCCTTTCCCTCATCGCTTCAAACAGCACCTTCCTATCCACCGAGTCAAATGCCGCCTTTAGGTCCAGAAATGTAGCCACTACCCGCCCGCCCTTCCTTTCCAGCTGCCTATTCACTAAATAATTTATCACGTAAATGTTGTCCATCACTCCCATTCCCTTTCTGAACCCTGTTTGACTCGGTGGTACCATCCCCTTCCTCTCTACCTCCTCTCTTAACCTTTCTGTCAACACCCCAACATATACCTTGTAAATCGTCGGCATTAGCGTAACCCCTCTATACTCTTCCACCCTATCTCCCGCCCCCTTTTTCACGATTGGCGTTATCACCCCTTCCTTCCACCCCTCTGGCCACCCCTCTCCTCTCCACACTCTACCACATACCTCCCATACCCACTCTGCCACCCTTCCCCCACCATATTTCCATACCTCGCTGGGCACCCCATCCTCCCCCGCAGCCTTCCCCTCTTTCAATATACCTATCGCCCTCATCACTTCTTCCCTACTTATCTCTGGCTCCTCATCCTCTTCCCTCCCTTCCCCGCTCCCTATTAACACTCTCCCCTCCACCCCTCCTAGCAACCTCATGAAATACTCACTCCATTCTTTCAGCTCTATTCCTTCCTTCACCCCTTTTCCCCTTTTCCTTTCCCTGTTTACTATTTTCCACACCTCCTTTTCTGTCCTCGCCTCTTGCGCCTCCCTCACCCATCTCTCGTTCTCCCTTTCCTTCTTTTCCCTGCATATCTGCTTGTACTCCGCTCTCACTTCCTCAACCTTCTCCTTGCCTCTCTCCTCTTCTCTTCACATTCTTCATCCCACCAGCCTTTCCTTTCCTTTCCCTTACTCTCCTTTGCCCCCTCCCTTAACTCCGTCCCTATCTGCCTAACTTTCCTCCCCAATTCTTCCTCTACTCCCCTATCCCCACTACATTCCCACTCTATCCTTTCTCTAATCCTTTCCCCACCTCTCTCCGACCATTTCGCAATCTTCTCGCCCCCCCTTATCCCTTCTGCTTTTCCTGTCCTCTTTCCCTTTCCATCCAGCGACACTAACAGCGGGTGATGGTCGGATTCCACGCTTTCCCCCACCTCCATCCTTACCACCCTTTCCCTAACCCTCGCCTCCCCTATTATGTAATCTATCACTGACTGCCCTCTCCCACCGGTATACGTGAACTCCCCTTCCCTATCCCCTTCTATATCCCCATTCAGTATGCTCCATCCCACTTTTTCAATTCCCTCCACCAATTTTCTCCCCTCCCCATTAACCTTACCATCTTTTGACCTTCTTCCTCCCTCCTCCTCCTCCTCCTCCCCTCCCCACCTTCCTCCACCTAGTACCCCTGTCCTTGCATTAAAGTCCCCCCCTATCAGCGTCCATTGTTCTTCCTTCTGCTCCTCCATCCACTCCTTCAAGACTTCCAACTTTCTCTCTGTATCTCCCTTCACATATACCCCCACTATCCTCCACTTCTCTTCGCCCCTCCTTACCTCTACTGCCAACACCCCTTCTTCTCTTTCCTCTGCCACCGACATCACTTTCACATCACTCTCCTCTTTGACCCCTATCATAATCACTGCCATTGGTCTCCCCTTTCTATTCTTTCTCTTCGCCAGCTGTTTCTCCCACCTATAACCCTTCGGCAACCTTCCCCTCACTCTGTCCCATCCCCTCTCGTCCACCCACGTTTCTACCAACACTATCACTTCCCACTTCCTTATTTCCTCCCAGAACTTGATCCCCTTGTTTCTTACCCCCGCCACGTTCCAGAATCCTGCTTTCCATCTTCCTTCCCGTTCCCCTACCTTCCTACTTACCCGCGCCTCTCCCTCCTCGACTCCCCTCACCACAACCTTCCCCCTTTCCCCTACCCTTTGCCTCTTCCCCTCTTTTCCTTTTTCCTTTACCCCATCCCCTTCTATCCTCTCGCCCTTCCCCCTTTCCCGTCGATTCCTTCCTTGTCACCCCCTTCCAATCCTTTAGCCTCCCTTCCTCCTCGTCCCACCTCCGCCACTTACCGTCTATCCTTATCTTCCCATATCCAATCCATACCCTACTTCCCCTCCTTCTTTCCTCATCCGCAATTCTTTCTAACCTCCACTTCATCCTCCTCTCCTCCCACGTCAGATCATCTTCTATTCTTATCTCCCTCCCACAAAGACCTCTCCTTTTTTGCATTACCTGCCTTTTCTGCTCCCTGCTCCCCAGTCTCGCTACCACCATCCCCTCTCCCCCCCTCCCCTTTCTTCCTACCTTCCTAACCCATTCTATCGACGCTTCCACCCCAATATCCCTCATCACCCCCCTTACCTTCTCTCCCAGCTCCCCTTCCCCACCCTCTAAATTTCGTATGACTATATTATTCCTCCTCTCCTCCCTTTCCTTCATCTCCAGCTTTCTCCCTATACTATTTATCTTCTCCGCTACCTCTCCTTCCTGCCCTTTGCGGCCCTTCTCCTCCTTTCCCCCGTCCCCACCACTCCCCTTACTTTCATCTCCTCTTCCCCCTTCCCGATTACTTTCCCTCTTTTCCAGCCTCTCTATCCTCTCCACCATTCTCCTCTTCTCCTCTCTCCATTCCCTTCGTTCCTCCATCATTTCCAACCTCAACCTTTCCATCTCCTTCTCAAATCTTTCTCTCACCTTTCTTAATTCTTCCTCCATTATCATGCCCCATCCCTCTATTTCTTGTTCCCCTCCTTCCTCCCGCGATCGCCCTACTTTCCTACTCCTTTTCAAGACCCCTCTCTCGCCCCTTTCCATTTCTACCTCTTCCTGCCCCTTCCTCTTCCTTTTTAAAAACTCATCCAAACTTCCCGTGCTACCTCTCCTCTCTTTCTTTAGCTCATCCACCTTTCTTGGTCTTCCCACCTTCCTTTTTCCCTCCTCTGGCCCGCTTTTTCTTTCTGTACCTACTCTCTCCACACACTCTACCGCCATCCCTACCCCCTCCATCTCCTCCATATTCCTCCCGTCTTGCCTCCTTACCACGACTACGTAACCGATCACGCTTTTCTTCTGTCCTTCGCGACCAAAGCGCCACTCCTTTCCCGCCTCCACACTTGATATCTCTCTTCAATTGTCTTTAGACTTCTTCCTCACCCTGCCCTCCCACCGCAGATTATCTTCTCTAAACCTAACCTCTTTAATCTTTTCCCGTCTATTTCCCCCTAACAACAACTTCCCGCCGCTCTCCCTTATACACCACCACACCACCCCTATTCTCTCACCCTCCCTACAACAATTCCCTAGTTCCACTCTCCTCTTTTACCCCCTTTTTCCCCAAGATTTTGAACACACTAACTCACACCTGCCACTCACTCTCTCACCGGAACCGGAAGCCCCAGTGAATTTTACTAGGGATCCCGATTCCGGTGAGAGAGTGAGTGGCAGGTGTGAATGAGTGTGTTCTGAATTTTGGGGAAAAAGGAAGTAAAAGGGAAGAGGAGAACTAGGGAATTGGAGTGGAGATGGTGAGGTAATAGGGGTGGAACAGTGATGTATAAGGGAGAGTGGTGGGAAGTGGTTGTTGGGGGGAAATAGACGGGAAAAGGTTGAAGAGGTTAGGTTGTGAAAAAGTAATCGGTTAGGAGAGGGCAGGGAGAGGAAGGAGTCTATAGACAAGTAACGAGAGCTATCGAGTGTGGGGCTGGAAAGGAGATGGGAGGAGAAGGGGTGCCTGAGTATCTGAGGAAGGGATGGGGGGAGAGTAGGTGGAGGGTGGTGAGATTTAGGATGAATAATGAGATGAGAGGGACAAGGTACTGGGAGGCGGAGGTGAAGAGGAGGTGTAGGATGTGTGGGGAGGGTGAGGAGACGTGGGAGCATGTGTTAGGAGAATGTAAGATAAAGGAGGATTGGGAGAGATGGTGGGGGAAAATGAGGAAGGTGTTAGGGCAAGGAGGGGAAGGTGAGTGGTGGATGAGGGAGCTGGAAAAGAAGAGGAGACGAAAGGATGGGGGAGAAAGGGGGAACGGAAGAATGCGAGTGTGAATCGGACAGGAGGTCAATGTCTGTGTGTGGAACCGGAAGCCCGTGGTCAGGAAACTAGAGCTCTCTCTCTCTAGGGTAGTAAACTTGGTTTAATAATAAATTTTTAGTTGTTAAATTAGGTTAAGTTGTTATTTGATTAGTAGTTTATATTAAGTTGACTAGTAAGTAAGATAATTGTAAGTAAGATAATTGTAAGTTAGTTATAAGGTAGCTTTAGATAGATGTAAGTGGATGTAAATATAGGCATAGGTGTGGAGGATAGGGGGAGTGATGAGGAGATTGTAAAAGGATTGTAAGAGGTTTGGGTACGCTCCTTGGAAAGCGCCTTCAATCCCTGAGGGGAAGAATAAAAAATCTATCTATCTAACTATCTATCAATAATTATTATTATTATCAATAATTATTATTATTATCTATAATTATTATTATTATCATCATCATCATTATTATTATTCGATCGATTGTTGGTTATTATTGCAATCGTGTGCAATACGATTCGACGTATCTGGAAGAAAGTGTTGAGAGGAAGAGGAGAAGGAGGAGAATGAGAAAGAGAAGGAAAAATTTTTTTGATGATGATGAGAGGGTGTGGTGTGGTCTGGTGGAGTTTTGGAGGAGAAGAAAAAGGAATTCCGCGAGTTCGATTTGCCGTGCGTAAAAAAAAACGGTCAGGACCTAGGAAAATGAGAGAGGTTTGCTGTTCCATCACGTTCATATCTTTCTCTTTCTTTCTCTGTCTCTCTTCCCCCCCCTCTCTCTCTCTCTCACTCTTTCTTCCTCTTTCTCTCTTTCTCGAGTCCACTATCGGCAACATTGTATACCCCGTACACGATGCATCCACGAAAGACACTCGGCAACCCTGTTATAACTTACAAACCACGACAATCAACATTGTGCGCTACTCCGTCTTTGGGATGAGCCAACTTTTCGTTTCATATACCTTCCCTGTACTACTTTTTCCCTCTTCCTCCTCCACCTACTCATCCACCGCCAACTCCTCCTCCTCCACTTACTCCTCCTGCTCCACGTCCTCTTCTGCCACATTTCTCGGGTATATATTTGATATATAAATTTATTTCGCACGCGCGCGTGTGTGTGAGTGTGTGTGTGAGAGATATAACATGTACGTGTGTCCATGTATACGTGTTTAGTAGGACGCATACAATTACTTAGAAGAAATCTTTTTTGCAAAAACAATAAATTCCTACATCTATATACGTACGTCTACATGTTTGTATGAGTTTCGAGAAACGATACCAATATATACACCATATTAGATACCATTATAAAAAGGTGGAGGAAATTCGAGGAGTTCGAGGTTTCATTTCGCCATAGAGAGGGGGAGGAGGGGAGAGGGGAGGAAGCGGTGGTCGCTCATAAAGAAAAATGTTAAGACGCGATATTCGAAATAAATGTTCCGTGAATTGTACTTTTTGTAAGTCCGACACGGTGTAACTGCGCGCGACGAACGAATCGTACGAATACGAACGAACACAAACGAATACGTACGAACGTACAAACGAATACACACGAGCATACACGAATCTAGGAACGAACGAGTGTGAACGAGCGAGCTCAGGGCAAACGAAGAAAGAGAAACATTACGCTCGGCCGGCGTGCAGTAAGGGCCAGTGACCTTAACTTCGCTCCTATTGCTTCTCCATCTACTCTTCCATACTTCTCACTGTCTCTCTCTCTCTCTCTCTCTCTCTCTCTCTCTCACTCTCTCTCGCTCTCTCTCTCTCTGTCTATTTCATGATTGCTTCGATCAGTGGTCAAGTGGATCGTCGAGAGTATTATCTATCCACTCGCGAGAAAGTTTACATAATTACCGTTTTTTTTCTTTTTATTTTCGTCTTTAATTCGTATTTTTCTTTCTTTTTGTTTCTTTTCCTCATCATTAGCAATTTATGAATTTTCAGATCACGCGAGAAGCGGGTAGATTGGTACAGAGGGGGCTCTATCGGGAGCGGAGGGTGGAACTGGGTGATCGAGAGACTGCGAGAGAGAGAGAGAGAGAGAGAGAGAGAGGGGAGAGAGAGACTAAATCGTTGGTGTTAGTTATTCTCGTTGAGAGAATATCGCCCGATGAATATTTGGTCCCTTATTCTCTTCTCTTCTCTTCTCTATTCGCGAGTTACCGTCGTCGTCATTTCCTCTCTCCACGATTCGTACTAAACGTCGGACGTTGACTACGAGGACGACGAATTATATCGTATTACACCACCAGCAGCCTGACAGAGTGCGAGCGCGCGCGCGTGTGTGTGTGTGAGAGAAACTTAGAATCAACAGGACGGAGATGGAAACGGACAGATAAAAGAGTTAGACGTATAGGATGCGGTTAAAAGCTGCTGCTAGAGCATGCTCGAGAACTCATTATCACGAAACGACGATGATCTTGATCGCTCGATCAGTGATTCTTCTTCCTTATGACAACGAGGATACGTTATATTATTCGCCACTTTTCTCTCTCTCCGTCCCTCGTCAGTATCATTATCATTGTCGTCATCATTATCATTATCATTATTATTCTTATTCTTATTATTATTCCGGCGACGTGTACGATATGGAGGCGGCGATTGAAAACAGGGAAGAGGGAAGTGGCAAAAAAAAAGATGAAAAGAAAAGGAATCGTCTCGAGTATTTCTTCTTCGAAGGATTTCAAAGTGCATTAAAGGCAAGACCTTTTCTCATCGCGGTCGTTGTATGTGTTGGCATCTATAGACGAGCGCGATCGATTGGTCAAAGGGAACAACTGTGCAAAGGATTCGTCGTTACCGTAAACAATAATGAAAAAAGAGTAAAAAAGAACAAATAAAGGATAAAAAGAAAATAAAACATCTAAGAATGGAGAGTAACGATTGGAGTAATTTAATACGGAGGAAGCGTTAGACAACAACGACAATGACAACGATAACGGCGACGGCGACGGCGACGGCGATGACGACACGACGACGACGACGAGAACGATAACGACAATGATGACCAGGGGAGGGAGGAAAGGTTGCGTTACTGGCGTCGTCGAGGAGAAGAAAGAAAGGCGACGCGCCGACGCGTTTCGAGGAGCGAAAATCAACTAACGCGAAGCACGACACGAGCCAGAGCGCTACGGATCTAAACACAACTCTCCACCATACGTCCCCGCTGACCATCCGTATCGTTCCCAACACACTCTCACGCTCATACATACATATCCGTACATAAAGTGTATATATATATATATATGGATGTAAGTATGTAATATATGTATTTGTATAATGTATACATAATACGATTCTACGTGTTTTTACTAAACGTGCGTGTATACATATGATGTGATATGGATATTTTATAATAAGGATATATGTATAATAATGTATAATGCACGTTGTAGATATTTCATTCATACATTTACACAATATACATATAAATAGATCGGTATATATTATGTATTATTATGTATATATATGTAAATTTTTCTAATTTATAGTAAGCACAGCGTGTGTCCAAATACATATACACATAGTCCATGAAGAGCACCGTGCTTTACAGAAGTTCTAACTTCCTATACAACGCGATCGTGCTCACTCGTTTCAATCTCGAGTATTGTTCTCCCTCTGAATCCCGAGTCTATTGTCGTCGTGATGACAATTCAAGAGAATACTATAGCTATTAGAGGGAGAGAGAGAGAGAGAGAGAGAGAGAGAGAGAGAGAGAGAGAGAGAAAGTGAGGTTATACGCAGGTAGAACAGAAACGACGAAAATATCACACACACACACACACACACACACACACACACACACACACACACGCGCACGCACGCACATGAGAGAATGAAAGATGAAAAAAGAAAGACCTAGAAGTAAATATATGTATGTATGTACGTATTAAAATGTAGAGGACGAAGAGAGCAAAAGAGAGATAAATGGAAGTAAACCTTACCTTGTCGCTTCTCTCTTCGATGAACGCCGTAAGTAAGAAGAAGACGTCTGGTCTGCTCGTGCCAAAGGTCTTTTCTCTCTTGTCTCTGCCTCTCTCTCTCTCTCTCTCTCTCTCTTTCTCCTTCTTCTTCTTCTTCTTACTCTATCACTATCTTTCTTCTCTCTCGAAGAATCACGTCGTTCTCGCTACCTGACCGATCTACGTGTCCGCCTTCACCTCGAAACTCGTATCTGCAACGACGATCCACGCTCGTTGCACTCGCCTCTTACCACGACGCACATACTATCACACACTTATTCTTCTTCTTATTCTTCTTATTCTTATTCTTATTCTCCTTCTTCTTCTTCTTCTTCTTCTTTTCGAGAGAATCATATTCGAACAGAAATATAATAGTTAAAGAGAGACACAATATCCTCTCTCTCTCTCTCTCTCTCTCTATCTATCTATCTCTCTTTCTCTGTGACTCTCTTTCTCCTTCGGTGTTTCTTTCGATCGTATAATTCTCGATTCTTCAACACTGACGCACCAACTAATATCTACTCTTACAGCGCAACATGTCGGCACACGTGTCGTCTCGTCGTCCTCGTCGTCGTGTCGTCGTGTCGTAGTCGATCGTATTCAAGGTCGTATATACTCCACCTGCGTTAACCTACATTAAATCCTTCTTCGGATATTCGACGAGATTCGTCTCTTTTTTTTTCGCGACTCTCCTCCTCTCCGTCACTTGCTAGTTTTCTTACGCGCGAACTCTGTTCGAGCGTTTAAAACTAAAAAAGAAATGAAAAGAAAAGAAAAAAAAAATAGAAAGAAAATATTCACCGCACGAATTCGTAGTACACTGCTGCTCTCTTTCACTTGCACGAGAGGGAACACTTCTACGTTATATACGAGGCCAGTAAAGGACATATACGAACTCTCCCATATACAAAGATCGAGACGAACGAACGAACGAGCGAGCGAGGGAGAGAATATCGTCCGAACGATATCTTCGCGTGGTACGAAAAAAGCAAATGGTATCAACAAGAACCTACGAACACCCACTTATTTGTTAACCTCAAACGATCTTCTCGTCTTTCTCTCTCTCTCTCTCTCTCTCTCTTTCTCTGCCTCTTTTTCTTTTTACCTCGTCTTAAAAACTCGTGCCGTGTAGTATTATCCGATTAATTAGTAACGAAGAGAAAAGAACATAAATATATTATATATCGTTACGGTGCCCTTGAATAATGACCACGTCGAAGGTAAGGAAGAAGAAAAATAAATGGGGAGATAAAAGTGACGGAGAAACAGAGAGAGTGAGAGGGGGGGGGGGCAGAGAGAAGATAATAAAAAAAATCGTCGACAATAATCAACTTGCGCGACATCGAACGTGAAAACGCGGACTGCCAAGACTAGATCTGTGTTCTCGCGTTTACCGACAGCACACCGCCGTTACGCGCACGGTGAGCATCGCGTTCGAAAAGCCTCGTGATTGGCTCGGCACAAAGCCACATGCGGCGGGCGAGGTCCACGGGCGTGCGCACTCTACGTTTCTTTTCCCCCTCTTAGCCACCGCGCCAACAGCCAATTCCTTGCCTCCGCATTAAAAGCCCCCTCTGCTCCGCCAATCGCCGAAGCGCTGAACCGCCACGCAACGCCACCTCTTTTTCATCTTCCTCTTCTTCTTCCTCTTCTTCTTCTACTACCATACGTTTACCAACGAACCTATTTTTCGATCGGTGTATTACCTTGCCGATATCTACTCGATAAAATGAAATTACGAAATGTTTCACTGTTTCACAACATTACTTTTAACATAAGTCTATCTTCTTCATTTATATATATATATATATATATATATATATATATATATATTTTATATCACTTAGTTTATCTTTTGGTTATATATGTCTACCATACATTTGCATACTCTCCCTATCGAAAGATTTATATTTAACTTACGCAACGTTATATATATATATTTATATCTATGTCCGTTATACATATATATAACATAACTAATACGGTAAATAAAGAGTTATGTATGTACCCGTTTAGTTAAATTATATATCTCTATAGTGGTATAAGGTGAAAGAAATAACTAACGTAAGCATCCGAACGTGATGACGACAATGATGATGATGGCGGTAATGGTGTGCGGGGGGACCCGAGGGTATCTTTCGTCGGCCTGTTACGTACGTTGCCGAAGATGCACGAGCGGTTGCGCGTTACACCAGTCGCCAATGACGCAATCCTTGTATGATCAGTGAGATAAAGATAGACTGGCAGATGGAGAGAGAGAGAGAGAGAGAGAGAGAGAGAGAGAGAGAGAGAGAGAGAGAGAGAAGGGAGAATAACGTGAGAAAAAAGAGAGAAAGATAGAAAGAAAAGAAAAGAAGAAGAATAAGAAAGATAATACACGTCTAACGTCGAACGAAAGGGTACGTGTTGAATTAATATGTGTAACATTGGTCTTTGACTTCGAAAAATAACTATTTCTTGGTTTTTTTAAATTTCTTTTTCTACTTTTTTTTTTCATATTACACCCGCGTACGCATCCAACACGTGCAATAATTTGTCGAAACGTTTTCTCGAGACCATTGAATATTTTCTATTTCTCTTTTTTATTCATTCATTTATTTCCTTTCTCTTCCCTTTTTCCCCTCCTCCACCGTCGTAAAAATTATCGATGACATTACGTACGGCCGTAAAAATGGTTGTCCCGTCGGTGTTCGAGAGCGTTCCGGAGGCACAAACAAACACACGTAGGATATTGTAGTACGTGTACGTCACATTTTCTATCCATTTATCTACCTACCTACCTACCTAACTATCCATTCATGCATTCATCCATCCATTTATCAATCTATCTACCTATCTTATCCACCCTCACCTTTACGACGAGCTTTAAGGCACGAGCGCTTCGTTCGTGCTGTTTTGACGCGATTTAAAAACACGATCGTTCCAGTCGAGGTATAAAAAGATCGACGAGAAGAGAGAGAGAGAGAGAGAGAGAGAGAGAGAAAGAGTCGACAAGCGATGAACCGTGGAGGGGAGTATTAAGACTAAGAGAGTGATGGGACAGGGACGTGAGGAGGGTAGTGTATCGCCGTTCTTCTTCTCGCGAGAAGACAAATAAATAAATAAAGAAAAAAAAAGAAATACAATGATACGGAACGAAACGAAATTATATTGAAGTGAAGATAGAAAGAATAAAAGAAACCGCTTTGACCGAGAAGACGTGTGTGTGTGTGAAATCCATTGGTAGAAAAAAAATTGATCCATAAACTGAATCTGCAATAGTAAATGAAGATATATAATATTCATAGAATTGAATAATTGAAAATATAATACTGAAAAAAATAGTTAAGAAAAGAAGATTAATTGAATTTGAAATTTTGTTATTTAATAAATAATGACGTGATAGAGTAATTGTTATTCCTGATGCAATTAAAATAATTGAATTTAATAATGGGATATCATAAGGATTAAATATTAAAATATTTTTTGGAGGTCATAATATGCCAATTTCAATTCTAGGAGATAGAGATATATGAAAATAAGCTCAAAATATTGAAATAAAAAGAATTTCTGATGTAATAAATAAAATTATTCTTGTTTTAAAATTTTTAATAATATTTGATGTATGTATTCCTTGAAATGTTCTTTCTCGAGTAATATCACGTCATCATTGTCCAAGTGACAATGTAATTAGAATAGATGAAATAATTAATAAATTAAAATTTATAAAATAGAATCATTTAATTATTCTAATTGCTAATAAAAGTGAATTAATTGATAAAATTAAAGGTCAAGGTCTGACTCTTACTATATGATATGGATGATTTGATTTGTTCATTATAATTCATTAGAATAAAGTGAAATTAATGTTATAAATACATAAGATTGAATAATTGATACACCTAATTCTAATGTAAATAAAAGAATTTGAGATAAAATTAAGAATGAAATTAAATTAAGATTTAAAATTTGTCCTGTAGATCCTAAAAGACGTAATAATAAATGTCCAGCAATTATATTTGCTGATAAACAAATTGCTAATGTTAATGGTCGAATAAAATTTCTGATTGTTTCAATAAGAACTATAAAAATTATTAATGTTGATGGAGTATTTAAAGATACTAAATGAGCAAATAAAAGTTTTGTTATTTTTAATCAATAAAATAATATAATTCTTAATCAAATTAAAAGAGAAAGAGGTAAAGTAATTGATATATGACTCGTTGATGTAAAAATATATGGAAATAATCCTGTGAAGTTAATAGTTAATAAGATTGACAAGATAGAAAGGAATATAAATACGTTATTATAATTATTTTTTTTTAAATTACTAAATTCTTTTAGGATAAAATTATATAATGTATTTCAAAAAATAAATGTTTTTGATTTTTTTATTCAATATATATTAGGAAAAAATAGTATTGGAATAATAATTCTTAATCAATTTAATGAATAATTTATAGATGAATGTGGATCAAAAATTGAGAATAAATTTCTTATCAATTAAATTTTTTGTTAATAATAAATTTATTAAAATATTTTATTTCAATTGGATTTTTTTTTAAATGAAAAATTTAATTTGCTTAAAATTGTAAATAAAGTAATAGTAATAAAAAAGTAAAGAAAGAATCATTTTATTGGTCTAAGTTGTGGAATTAAAAGATATTAAAGTAATTAATAATTTTTAAATGACATTTAAATATTATAAATTTAACTAATCTTTTATGTATGATTTTGAAATAAATAAATAAATAAGTAAATAAATAGGAATCATTAAGGGTTAATTATTAGTAACTATTAAAAGTTTAAGAGACTTTTACTTCTTTAAAGTTTCTTAATGATTTAAAATAAAATTTATAATTTAAATTATGTTTTTAATTCAGTTTATAAATAAATTTATGGATGTTGATTCAATTATAATTGGTATATATCTATGATTTATACCACAGATTTCTGAACATTGTCCAAAAAAGATTCCTGGACGAATTATATAAATAAAAGCTTGATTTATTCGTCCGGGTGTAGCATCAACTTTAATTCCTAAGGCTGGGATTGCTCATGAATGAATAACATCTCTTGATGTTGTTAAAATTCGAATAGGAACATTATAAGGTATAATTAAACGATTATCTACATCTAATAATCGAAATTGTGAAATATTATTTTTTTTTTATAGGGATTATATATGATTCAAATCTAATATTTATATAATCTGAAAATTCATAATGTCAATATCATTGATGACCAATAGCTTTAATAGTTAAATCAGGTGAAAATATTTCTTCTGTTATATAAAGAATTTTTAAAGAAGGGATAGCAATAAGAAAAAGAATTAATATTGGTGTAATTGTTCAAATTGTTTCAATAAAATGTTCATTAATTATGAATCGATTAGTAATTTTATTTATAATAAGAAAAATAAATGTATAAGTAATTAAAGTTGTAATTAAAATTAATATTAATATTGAGTAATCATAAAAAAAAATTAATTGATTTATATTAGGTGTATTGGAATCTTGAATATAAAGATTTAATCGAATGAATGTAAAGATTTTAAGTAGTTTATTTAATGAAAAACCAAAAAATAAAGGGAATCAATGAATAATAAATCCTGCAATAATAGCAAATACTGCTCCTATTGATAAAACATAATGAAAATGACCAATTACGTAATATGTATCATGTAGTATAATATCTAATGAAGAATTAGAAAGAATAATTCCTGTTAATCCTCCTAATGTAAAAAGAAAAATAAATCCTATTCTTCAAATTATTTATGGTGAAAATTGAATTTTTGATCCATTAATTGTAGCTAATCAACTAAATACCTTAATTCCTGTTGGAATTGCAATAATTATAGTTGCTGATGTAAAATAAGCTCGTGTATCAATATCTAAACCAACGGTAAATATATGATGAGCTCAAACAATAAATCCTAATATTCCAATAGCAATTATTGCATAAATTATTCCTAATGATCCAAAAATTTCTTTTTTTCCTCTTTCATTAGTAATAATATGAGAAATTAATCCAAAGCCTGGAAGAATAAGAATATAAACTTCAGGATGACCAAAAAATCAAAATAAATGTTGATAAAGAATAGGATCTCCTCCTCCAGTTGGATCAAAAAATGTTGTATTAAAATTTCGATCCGTTAATAGTATAGTAATAGCATCAGCTAATACAGGTAGCGATAAGAGAAGAAGAATTGCGGTAATTAAAACTGATCATGTAAATAATGGTAAAAAATTTAATGAATGAGTTTTTGTATGTATATTTAAAATTGTAACAATAAAATTAATTGATCCTATAATTGATGAAACTCCTGCAATATGAATAGAAAAAATTCCTAAATCAACAGAAGGAGAATTATGACCTATAATGGATGATAATGGTGGATAAAGAGTTCATCCAGTTCCTACACCTCTTCCAATAAAATTTCTTAAGATAAGTAAAAATAAAGATGGAGGAAGAAGTCAGAATCTTATATTATTTATTCGTGGAAATGCTATATCAGGGACTCCTAATGTTAATGGAACTAATCAATTTCCAAATCCTCCAATTATAAAGGGTATAACTATAAAAAGAATTATAATAAATGCATGAGCAGTAATAATTGAATTATAAATTTGATCATTATTAATTGATGCTCCTGGTGAACTTAATTCTAATCGAATAATTATTCTTATTGATGCTCCTAATGTACCTGCTCATAAAGCAACAATAAAATATAGTGTTCCAATGTCTTTATGATTTGTTGAATATAATCATTTTGTCAAATGTTTTAATAGTTTAAGAAAAAATTTTAAATTGCAAATTTAAAGATAATTTAATAAAATTTTAAGATTTATAAAATTGTTCATTTATATATTTAACTTTGAAGGATAAGTGATTTAATTATCATGAAATCTTAACTTTTAATTTATTAATGAAAATATAATAAAAATGAAAGATAATGATATAAATCTTAATGAAATTAATGTATAAAAATTAAATTTTAAATTTAATATATTAGTAAGATAAAATTTTGTTTTTATTGTACTAAATATATTTGATTCAATAATGATATTTATATAAAAAATTAATGTAAAAATAGATATTATTATAAAAAGAAATGAAGTTGAAAATGATAATCCTTCAATTATAATTTTGATTGCAACAATTTTTATAATAAAAGTTAAAAAAGGTGGTAGAGCTCTAATAATTAAAAAATTTAGGGATAAAAAAAAATTAAATTCTTTATAATTAAAAGTTTGAAATTTAATAAAATTTATAAATGTATTAATTTTAAATTTATTTAAGAATAAACATAAAGATAATATTGAAATTGTATAAAAAAAATAAATTAAAAATATTGAAATATCAAAAATAATAATAAAAATTATTCATCTTAAATGATTAAGAGAGGAGAGTGATAAGATTATTTTTATATTATTATCATTAATACATATAATTGTTGAAAATATTGATGATATAATTGCTAAAAAAATAATTTAAAAATTTCAAAAATTTATCATTAATATTATTTAAAAATATATTTAATAAGAATAATGGAATAAATTTTTGTATTGTTGAAATAATAAAAATTATTTATCAATTTAAATTTATATTAATTAAAGGGGTCAATAAAAAAAGGAAATAATCCAATTTTTATTGAAAAAGTTATAATTAAAACAAAGTTAGTACATTCTAAATTATTAAATAAATTATTTTTAAAAATTTTTAAGAAAATTATTATTAATCTTGAAATTGATTGAAAAAAAGAAATTAAAAGTTGATTTAAAATTTTTTGAATATAGTGCATTTATTGAAATTAATGTTAAGGTGTTAATTTCTATTAATAATCATAAATGAATAAAATTAGTTAGAAAAACAGAAATAATTGATAAAATTATTATAAAAAATGATATTATATAAATAAGAGTATTTGAAGTTAAACTATTTTTATTATTAAATATTAAATATGAATTATTCCTTTATGTAATGTAATTAAGCATAAAAGCTTTTGCGGCTTTAAGAGATAAAAATATTATTAAATATAAAAAATAGAAGGAGAGAGAGAAAGGAAGGAGAGAAGAGGAAGAAGATAGAAAATAAAATATATAAAATAATTTCTTAATTATATTTTTAGGGTATGAAACTACTAGCTTAATTTAGCTGATTTATATTAAATAAAAAGAAGAAATTAATAAATAATATATAATTTAGTAACGATAAATCTAAAACTTATATGATTTATTCTATCAAAATAATCGTTTTTCAGGAACGATCATTAATAATTTTATTTTAAAATACTATGTCTGATTAAAGTAGTAAACTGTAAATTTATTTAAGAAAATAAAATATTTCTAGTATTAAAACAAATTAAATTTTTTTTATTTTATTTAATTAAAAAATTTAATAAATTTTAAATTAATTGTGAGTTGAAAACTAGTTATTCATATTAAATGAATTTAAATGTGAGTAGAAAACGAGTTATTCATATTAAATGAATTTAATTGTGAGTAGAAAACTAGTTATTCATATTAAATGAATTTAATTGGGAGTAGAAAACGAGTAATTCATATTAAATGAATATAATTGTGAGTAGAAAACTAGTTATCCATATTAAATGAATTTAATTGTGAGTAGAAAACTAGTTATTCATATTTAATCAATTTAAATGTGAGTAAGAACACTAGTTATTCATATTCAAAGAATTTAATTGTGAGTAAGAAAACTAGTTATTCATAGTAATGAATTTAATTGTGAGTAGAAAACTAGTTATTCATATCAAATGAATTTAATTGTGAGTAAGAACACTAGTTATTCATATTAAATGAATTTAAATGTGAGTAGAAAACGAGTTATTCATATTAAATGAATTTAATTGTGAGTAGAAAACTAGTTATTCATATTAAATGAATTTAATTGGGAGTAGAAAACGAGTAATTCATATTAAATGAATATAATTGTGAGTAGAAAACTAGTTATCCATATTAAATGAATTTAATTGTGAGTAGAAAACTAGTTATTCATATTTAATCAATTTAAATGTGAGTAAGAACACTAGTTATTCATATTCAAAGAATTTAATTGTGAGTAAGAAAACTAGTTATTCATAGTAATGAATTTAATTGTGAGTAGAAAACTAGTTATTCATATCAAATGAATTTAATTGTGAGTAAGAACACTAGTTATTCATATTAAATGAATTTAATTGTGAATAGAAAACTAGTTATTCATATTAAATGAATTTAGATGTGAGTAGAGAACTGGTTATTCAAATTAAATGAATATAATTGTGAGTAGAAGACTAGTTATTCTAATTAAATGAATTTAATTGTGAGTAGAAAACTAGTTATTCATATTAAATGAATTTAATTGTGAATAGAAAACTAGTTATTCATATCAAATGAATTTAATTGTGAGTAAGAACCCTAGTTAGTCATATTAAATGAATTTAATTGTGAATAGAAAACTAGTTATTCATATTAATTGAATTTAATTGTGAGTAGTGAACTGGTTATTCAAATTAAATGAATATAATTGTGAGTAGAAGACTAGTTATTCTAATTAAATGAATTTAATTGTGAGTAGAAAACTAGTTATTCAAATTAAATGAATTTAAATGTGAGTAGAAAATTAGTTATTCATATTAAATGAATTTATTTGTGAGTAGAAAACTAGTTATTCATATTAAATGAATTTAATTGTGTGTAGATAACTAGTTATCCATATTAAATGAATATAATTGTGAGTAGAAAACGAGTTAATCATATTAAATGATTTTAATTGTGATTAGAGAACTGGTTATTCAAATTAAATGAATATAATTGTGAGTAGAAGACTAGTTATTCTAATTAAATGAATTTAATTGTGAGTAGAAAACTAGTTATTCATATTAAATGAATTTAATTGTGAGTAGAAAACTATTTATTCATATCAAATGAATTTAATTGTGAATAAGAACACTAGTTATTCATATTAAATGAATTTAATTGTGAATAGAAAACTAGTTATTCACATTAAATGAATTTAATTGTGAGTAGAGAACTGGTTATTCAAATTAAATGAATATAATTGTGAGTAGAAGACTAGTTATTCTAATTAAATGAATTTAATTGTGAGTAGAAAACTAGTTATTCATATTAAATGAATTTAATTGTGAGTAGAAAACTAGTTATTCATATTAAATGAATTTAAATGTGAGTAGAAAACTAGTTATTCATATTAAATGAATTTATTTGTGAGTAGAAAACTAGTTATTCATATCAAATGAATTTAATTGTGAGTAAGAACACTAGTTATTCATATTAAATGAATTTAATTGTGCATAGAAAACTAGTTATTCATATTAAATGAATTTAATTTTGAGTAGAGAACTGGTTATTCAAATTAAATGAATATAATTGTGAGTAGAAGACTAGTTATTCTAATTATATGAATTTAATTGTGAGTAGAAAACTAGTTATTCATATTAAATGAATTTAAATGTGAGTAGAAAACTAGTTATTCATATTAAATGAATTTATTTGTGAGTAGAAAACTAGTTATTCATATTAAATGAATTTAATTGTGTGTAGATAACTAGTTATCCATATTAAATGAATATAATTGTGAGTAGAAAACGAGTTAATCATATTAAATGATTTTAATTGTGATTAGAGAACTGGTTATTCAAATTAAATGAATATAATTGTGAGTAGAAGACTAGTTATTCTAATTAAATGAATTTAATTGTGAGTAGAAAACTAGTTATTCATATTAAATGAATTTAATTGTGAGTAGAAAACTATTTATTCATATCAAATGATTTTAATTGTGAGTAAGAACACTAGTTATTCATATTAAATGAATTTAATTGTGAATAGAAAACTAGTTATTCATATTAAATGAATTTAATTGTGAGTAGAGAACTGGTTATTCAAATTAAATGAATATAATTGTGAGTAGAAGACTAGTTATTCTAATTAAATGAATTTAATTGTGAGTAGAAAACTAGTTATTCTAATTAAATGAATTTAATTGTGAGTAGAAAACTAGTTATTCATATCAAATGAATTTAATTGTGAGTAACAACACTAGTTATTCATATTAAATGAATTTAATTGTGAGTAGAGAACTGGTTATTCAAATTAAATGAATATAATTGTGAATAGAAGACTAGTTATTCTAATTAAATGAATTTAATTGTGAGTAGAAAACTAGTTATTCATATTAAATGAATTTAATTGTGAGTAGAAAACTAGTTATTCATATTAAATGAATTTAAATGTGAGTAGAAAACTAGTTATTCATATTAAATGAATTTATTTGTGAGTAGAAAACTAGTTATTCATATCAAATGAATTTAATTGTGAGTAAGAACACTAGTTATTCATATTAAATGAATTTAATTGTGCATAGAAAACTAGTTATTCATATTAAATGAATTTAATTGTGAGTAGAGAACTGTTTATTCAAATTAAATGAATATAATTGTGAGTAGAAGACTAGTTATTCTAATTAAATGAATTTAAATGTGAGTAGAAAACTAGTTATTCATATTAAATGAATTTATTTGTGAGTAGAAAACTAGTTATTCATATTAAATGAATTTAATTGTGTGTAGATAACTAGTTATCCATATTAAATGAATATAATTGTGAGTAGAAAACGAGTTAATCATATTAAATGATTTTAATTGTGATTAGAGAACTGGTTATTCAAATTAAATGAATATAATTGTGAGTAGAAGACTAGTTATTCTAATTAAATGAATTTAATTGTGAGTAGAAAACTAGTTATTCATATTAAATGAATTTAATTGTGAGTAGAAAACTATTTATTCATATCAAATGATTTTAATTGTGAGTAAGAACACTAGTTATTCATATTAAATGAATTTAATTGTGAATAGAAAACTAGTTATTCATATTAAATGAATTTAATTGTGAGTAGAGAACTGGTTATTCAAATTAAATGAATATAATTGTGAGTAGAAGACTAGTTATTCTAATTAAATGAATTTAATTGTGAGTAGAAAACTAGTTATTCTAATTAAATGAATTTAATTGTGAGTAGAAAACTAGTTATTCATATCAAATGAATTTAATTGTGAGTAACAACACTAGTTATTCATATTAAATGAATTTAATTGTGAGTAGAGAACTGGTTATTCAAATTAAATGAATATAATTGTGAATAGAAGACTAGTTATTCTAATTAAATGAATTTAATTGTGAGTAGAAAACTAGTTATTCATATTAAATGAATTTAATTGTGAGTAGAAAACTAGTTATTCATATTAAATGAATTTAAATGTGAGTAGAAAACTAGTTATTCATATTAAATGAATTTATTTGTGAGTAGAAAACTAGTTATTCATATCAAATGAATTTAATTGTGAGTAAGAACACTAGTTATTCATATTAAATGAATTTAATTGTGCATAGAAAACTAGTTATTCATATTAAATGAATTTAATTGTGAGTAGAGAACTGTTTATTCAAATTAAATGAATATAATTGTGAGTAGAAGACTAGTTATTCTAATTAAATGAATTTAATTGTGAGTAGAAAACTAGTTATTCATATTAAATGAATTTAAATGTGAGTAGAAAACTAGTTATTCATATTAAATGAATTTATTTGTGAGTAGAAAACTAGTTATTCATATTAAATGAATTTAATTGTTTGTAGATAACTAGTTATCCATATTAAATGAATATGATTGTGAGTAGAAAACGATTTAAACATATTAAATGATTTTAATTGTGATTAGAGAACTGGTTATTCAAATTAAATGAATATAATTGTGAGTAGAAGACTAGTTATTCTAATTAAATGAATTTAATTGTGAGTAGAAAACTAGTTAGTCATATTAAATGAATTTAATAGTGAGTAGAAAACTAGTTATTCATATCAAATGAATTTAATTGTGAGTAAGAACCCTAGTTAGTCATATTAAATGAATTTAATTGTGAATAGAAAACTAGTTATTCATATTAAATGAATTTAATTGGGAGTAGAAAACAAGTTATTCATATTAAATTAATTTAATTGTGAGTAGAAAACGAGTTATTCATATTAAATGAATTTAAATGTGATTAGAAAACTAGTTATTCATATTAAATGAATTTATTTGTGAGTAGAGAACTGGTTATTCAAATTAAATGAATATAATTGTGAGTAGAAGACTAGTTATTCTAATTAAATGAATTTAATTGTGAGTAGAAAACGAGTTAATCATATTAAATGAATTTAATTGTGGGCAGAGAACTGGTTATTCAAATTAAATGAATATAATTGTGAGTAGAAAACTAGTTATTCATATTAAATGAATTTATTTGTGAGTAGAAAACTAGTTATTCATATTAAATGAATTTAATTGTGAGTAGATAACTAGTTATCCATATTAAATGAATTTAATTGTGAGTAGAAAACTAGTTCTTCATATTTAAAGAATTTATTTGTGAGTAAGAACACTAGTTATTCATATTAAATGAATTTAATTGTGAGAACAAGTTATACAATTTAAATGATTATAATTGTGAGTAGAAGACTAGTTATTCTAATTAAATGAATTTAACTGTAAGTAGAAAACTAGTTATTCATATCAAATGAATTTAATTGTGAGTAACAACACTAGTTATTCATATTAAATGAATTTAATTGTGAGTAGAGAACTGGTTATTCAAATTAAATGAATATGATTGTGAGTAGAAGACTAGTTATTCTAATTAAATGAATTTAATTGTGAGTAGAAAACTGGTTATTCATATTAAATGAATTTAAATGTGAGTAGAAAACTAGTTATTCATATTAAATGAATTTATTTGTGAGTAGAAAACTAGTTATTCATATTAAATGAATTTAATTGTGAGTAGATAACTAGTTATCCATATTAAATGAATATAATTATGAGTAGAAAACGAGTTAATCATTTTAAATGAATTTAATTGTGAGTAGAGAACTGGTTATTCAAATTAAATGAATATAATTGTGAGTAGAAGACTAGTTATTCTAATTAAATGAATTTAATTGTGAGTAGAAAACTAGTTATTCATATTAAATGAATTTAATTGTGAGTAGATAACTAGTTATCCATATTAAATGAATTTAATTGTGAGTAGAAAACGAGTTAATCATATTAAATGAATTTAATTGTGGGTAGAGAACTGGTTATTCAAATTAAATGAATATAATTGTGAGTAGAAGACTAGTTATTCTAATTAAATGAATTTAATTGTGAGTAGAAAACGAGTTAATCATATTAAATGAATTTAATTGTGGGTAGAGAACTGGTTATTCAAATTAAATGAATATAATTGTGAGTAGAAGACTAGTTATTCTAATTAAATGAATTTAATTGTGAGTAGAAAACTAGTTATTCATATTAAATGAATTTAATTGTGAGTAGAAAACTAGTTATTCATATCAAATGAATTTAATTGTGAGTAAGAACACTAGTTATTCATATTAAATGAATTTAATTGTAAATAGAAAACTAGTTATTCATATTAAATGAATTTAATTGTGAGTAGAGAACTGGTTATTCAAATTAAATGAATATAATTGTGAGTAGAAGACTAGTTATTCTAATTAAATGAATTTAATTGTGAGTAGAAAACGAGTTAATCATATTAAATGAATTTAGTTGTGGGTAGAGAACTGGTTATTCAAATTAAATGAATATAATTGTGAGTAGAAGACTAGTTATTCTAATTAAATGAATTTAATTGTGAGTAGAAAACTAGTTACTCATATTAAATGAATTTAATTGTGAGTAGAAAACGAGTTAATCATATTAAATGAATTTAATTGTGAGTAGAGAACTGGTTATTCCAATTTAATGAGTATAATTGTGAGTAGAAGACTAGTTATTCTAATTAAATGAATTTAATTTTGAGTAGAAAAATAGTTATTCATATCAAATGAATTTAATTGTGAGTAAGAACCCTAGTTAGTCATATTAAATGAATTTAATTGTGAATAGAAAACTAGTTATTCATATTAAATGAATTTAATTGTGAGTAGAGAACTGGTTATTAAAATTAAATGAATATAATTGTGAGTAGAAGACTAGTTATTCTAATTAAATGAATTTAATTGTGAGTAGAAAACGAGTTAATCATATTAAATGAATTTAATTGTGGGTAGAGAACTGGTTATTCAAATTACATGAATGTAATTGTGAGTAGAAGACTAGTTATTCTAATTAAATGAATTTAATTGTGAGTAGAAAACTAGTTACTCATATTAAATGAATTTAATTGTGAGTAGAAAACGAGTTAATCATATTAAATGAATTTAATTGTGAGTAGAGAACTGGTTATTCCAATTTAATGAGTGTAATTATGAGTAGAAGACTAGTTATTCTAATTAAATGAATTTAATAGGGAGTAGAAAACAAGTTATTCATATTAAATTAATTTAATTGTGAGTAGATAACTAGTTATCCATATTAAATGAATTTAATTGTGAGTAGAAAACGAGTTAATCATTTTAAATGAATTTAATTGTGGGTAGAGAACTGGTTATTCAAATTAAATGAATATAATTGTGAGTAGAAGACTAGTTATTCTAATTAAATGAATTTAATTGTGAGTAGAAAACTAGTTATTCATATGAAAATGAATTTAATTGTGAGTAGATAACTAGTTATCCATATTAAATGAATTTAATTGTGAGTAGAAAACGAGTTAATCATATTAAATGAATTTAATTGTGGGTAGAGAACTGGTTATTCAAATTAAATGAATATAATTGTGAGTAGAAGACTAGTTATTCTAATTAAATGAATTTAATTGTGAGTAGAAAACTAGTTATTCATATTAAATGAATTTAATTGTGAGTAGAAAACTAGTTATTCATATCAAATGAATTTAATTGTGAGTAAGAACACTAGTTATTCATATTAAATGAATTTAATTGTAAATAGAAAACTAGTTATTCATATTAAATGAATTTAATTGTGAGTAGAGAACTGGTTATTCAAATTCAATGAATATAATTGTGAGTAGAAGACTAGTTATTCTAATTAAATGAATTTAATTGTGAGTAGAAAACGAGTTAATCATATTAAATGAATTTAATTGTGGGTAGAGAACTGGTTATTCAAATTAAATGAATATAATTGTGAGTAGAAGACTAGTTATTCTAATTAAATGAATTTAATTGTGAGTAGAAAACTAGTTACTCATATTAAATGAATATAATTGTGAGTAGAAAACTAGTTTTTCATATTAAATGAATTTAATTGTGAGTAGAAAACTAGTTATTCATATCAAATGAATTTAATTGTGAGTAGAAAACAAGTTATTCATATTTAATAAATTTAATTGTGAGTAGATAACTAGTTATCCATATTAAATGAATTTAATTGTGAGTAGAAAACAAGTTATTCATATTAAATGAATTTAATTGTGAGTAGAATACTATTTATTCATATTAAATGAATTTATTTGCGAGTTGAAAACTAGTTATTCATATTAAATGAATTTAATTGTGAGTAGATAACTAGTTATCCATATTAAATGAATATAATTGTGAGTAGAAAACGAGTTAATCATATTAAATGAATTTATTTGTGAGTAGAGAACTGGTTATTTAAATTAAATGAATATAATTGTGAGTAGAAGACTAGTTATTCTAATTAAATGAATTTAATTGTGAGTAGAAAACAAGTTATTCATATTAAATGAATTTAATTGTGAGTAGAAAACGAGTTAATCATATTAAATGAATTTAATTGTGGGTAGAGAACTGGTTATTCAAATTAAATGAATATAATTGTGAGTAGAAGACTAGTTATTCTAATTAAATGAATTTAATTGTGATTAGAAAACTAGTTACTCATATTAAATGAATTTAATTGTGAGTAGAAAACGAGTTAATCATATTAAATGAATTTAATTGTGAGTAGAGAACTGGTTATTCCAATTTAATGAGTATAATTGTGAGTAGAAGACTAGTTATTCTAATTAAATGAATTTAATTGGGAATAGAAAACAAGTTATTCATATTAAATTAATTTAATTGTGAGTAGAAAACGAGTTATTCATATTAAATGAATTTAAATGTGATTAGAAAACTAGTTATTCATATTAAATGAATTAATTTGTGAGTAGAGAACTGGTTATTCAAATTAAATGAATATAATTGTGAGTAGAAGACTAGTTATTCTAATTAAATGAATTTAATTGTGAGTAGAAAACGAGTTAATCATATTAAATGAATTTAATTGTGGGCAGAGAACTTGTTATTCAAATTAAATGAATATAATTGTGAGTAGAAAACTAGTTATTCATATTAAATGAATTTATTTGTGAGTAAGAACACTAGTTATTCATATTAAATGAATTTAATTGTGAGTAGAAAATTAGTTATTCATATCAAATGAATTTAATTGTGAGTAACAACACTAGTTATTCATATTAAATGAATTTAATTGTGAGTAGAGAACTGGTTATTCAAATTAAATGAATGTAATTGTGAGTAGAAGACTAGTTATTCTAATTAAATGAATTTAATTGTGAGTAGAAAACTAGTTATTCATATTAAATGAATTTAAATGTGAGTAGAAAACTAGTTATTCATATTAAATGAATTTATTTGTGAGTAGAAAACTAGTTATTCATATTAAATGAATTTAATTGTGAGTAGATAACTAGTTATCCATATTAAATGAATATAATTGTGAGTAGAAAACGAGTTAATCATATTAAATAAATTTAATTGTGAGGAGAGAACTGGTTATTCAAATTAAATGAATATAATTATGAGTAGAAGACTAGTTATTCTAATTAAATGAATTTAATTGTGAGTAGAAACCTAGTTATTCATATTAAATGAATTTAAATGTGAGTAGAAAACTAGTTATTCATATTAAATGAATTTATTTGTGAGTAGAAAACTAGTTATTGATATTAAATGAATTTAATTGTGAGTAGATAACTAGTTATCCATATTAAATGAATATAATTGTGAGTAGAAAACGAGTTAATCATATTAAATAAATTTAATTGTGAGTAGAGAACTGGTTATTCAAATTAAATGAATATAATTATGAGTAGAAGACTAGTTATTCTAATTAAATGAATTTAATTGTGAGTAGAAAACTAGTTATTCATATTAAATGAATTTAATTGTGAGTAGAAAACTAGTTATTCATATCAAATGAATTTAATTGTGAGTAGAAAACGTGTTATTCATATTACATGAATTTAAATATGAGTAGAAAACTAGTTATTCATATTAAATGAATTTATTTGTTAGTAGAAAACAAGTTATACATATTAAATGAATTTAATTATGAGTAGATAACGTGTTATTCATATTACATGAATTTAAATGTGAGTAGAAAACTAGTTATTCATATTAAATGAATTTATTTGTGAGTAGAAAACTAGTTATTCATATTAAATGAATTTAATTGTGAGTAGAAAAATAGTTATTCATATCAAATGAATTTAATTGTGAGTAAGAACACTAGTTATTCATATTAAATGAATTTAATTGTGAATAGAAAACTAGTTATTCATATTAAATGAATTTAATTGTGAGTAGAGAAATGGTTATTCAAATTAAATGAATATAATTGTGAGTAGAAGACTAGTTATTCTAATTAAATCAATTTAATTGTGAGTGGAAAACTAGTTATTCATATTAAATGAATTTAAATGTGAGTAGAAAACTAGTTATTCATATTAAATGAATTTATTTGTGAGTAGAAAACTAGTTATTCATATTAAATGAATTTAATTGTGAGTAGATAACTAGTTATCCATATTAAATGAATATAATTGTGAGTAGAAAACGAGTTAATCATATTAAATGAATTTAATTGTGAGTAGAGAACTGGTTATTCAAATTAAATGAATATAATTGTGAGTAGAAGACTAGTTATTCTAATTAAATGAATTTAATTGTGAGTAGAAAACTAGTTTTTCATATTAAATGAATTTAATTGTGAGTAGAAAACTAGTTATTCATATCAAATGAATTTAATTGTGAGTAGAAAACAAGTTATTCATATTTAATAAATTTAATTGTGAGTAGATAACTAGTTATCCATATTAAATGAATTTAATTGTGAGTAGAAAACAAGTTATTCATATTAAATGAATTTAATTGTGAGTAGAATACTATTTATTCATATTAAATGAATTTATTTGCGAGTTGAAAACTAGTTATTCATATTAAATGAATTTAATTGTGAGTAGATAACTAGTTATCCATATTAAATGAATATAATTGTGAGTAGAAAACGAGTTAATCATATTAAATGAATTTATTTGTGAGTAGAGAACTGGTTACTTAAATTAAATGAATATAATTGTGAGTAGAAGACTAGTTATTCTAATTAAATGAATTTAATTGTGAGTAGAAAACAAGTTATTCATATTAAATGAATTTAATTGTGAGTAGAAAACGAGTTAATCATATTAAATGAATTTAATTGTGGGTAGAGAACTGGTTATTCAAATTAAATGAATATAATTGTGAGTAGAAGACTAGTTATTCTAATTAAATGAATTTAATTGTGATTAGAAAACTAGTTACTCATATTAAATGAATTTAATTGTGAGTAGAAAACGAGTTAATCATATTAAATGAATTTAATTGTGAGTAGAGAACTGGTTATTCCAATTTAATGAGTATAATTGTGAGTAGAGAACTGGTTATTCAAATTAAATGAATGTAATTGTGAGTAGAAGACTAGTTATTCTAATTAAATGAATTTAATTGTGAGTAGAAAACTACTTATTCATATTAAATGAATTTAAATGTGAGTAGAAAACTAGTTATTCATATTAAATGAATTTATTTGTGAGTAGAAAACTAGTTATTCATATTAAATGAATTTAATTGTGAGTAGATAACTAGTTATCCATATTAAATGAATATAATTGTGAGTAGAAAACGAGTTAATCATATTAAATAAATTTAATTGTGAGTAGAGAACTGGTTATTCAAATTAAATGAATATAATTATGAGTAGAAGACTAGTTATTCTAATTAAATGAATTTAATTGTGAGTAGAAACCTAGTTATTCATATTAAATGAATTTAATTGTGAGTAGAAAACTAGTTATTCATATCAAATGAATTTAATTGTGAGTAGAAAACAAGTTATTCATATTAAATGAATTTAATTGTGAGTAGACAACTAGTTATCCATATTAAATGAATTTAATTGTGAGTAGAAAACAAGTTATTCATATTAAATGAATTTAATTGTGAGTAGAAAACGTGTTATTCATATTACATGAATTTAAATGTGAGTAGAAAACTAGTTATTCATATTAAATGAATTTATTTGTGAGTAGAAAACTAGTTATTCATATTAAATGAATTTAATTGTGAGTAGAAAAATAGTTATTCATATCAAATGAATTTAATTGTGAGTAAGAACACTAGTTATTCATATTAAATGAATTTAATTGTGAATAGAAAACTAGTTATTCATATTAAATGAATTTAATTGTGAGTAGAGAAATGGTTATTCAAATTAAATGAATATAATTGTGAGTAGAAGACTAGTTATTCTAATTAAATGAATTTAATTGTGAGTAGAAGACTAGTTATTCATATTAAATGAATTTAAATGTGAGTAGAAAACTAGTTATTCTTATTAAATGAATTTATTTGTGAGTAGAAAACTAGTTATTCATATCAAATGAATTTAATTGTGAGTAGAAAACAAGTTATTCATATTTAATCAATTTAATTGTGAGTAGATAACTAGTTATCCATATTAAATGAATTTAATTGTGAGTAGAAAACAAGTTATTCATATTAAATGAATTTAATTGTGAGTAGAATACTATTTATTCATATTAAATGAATTTATTTGTGAGTTGAAAACTAGTTATTCATATTAAATGAATTTAATTGTGAGTAGATAACTAGTTATCCATATTAAATGAATATAATTGTGAGTAGAAAACGAGTTAATCATATTAAATGAATTTATTTGTGAGTAGAGAACTGGTTATTCAAATTAAATGAATATAATTGTGAGTAGAAGACTAGTTATTCTAATTAAATGAATTTAATTGTGAGTGGAAAACTAGTTATTCATATTAAATGAATTTAAATGTGAGTAGAAAACTAGTTATTCATATTAAATGAATTTATTTGTGAGTAGAAAACTAGTTATTCATATTAAATGAATTTAATTGTGAGTAGATAACTAGTTATCCATATTAAATGAATATAATTGTGAGTAGAAAACGAGTTAATCATATTAAATAAATTTAATTGTGAGTAGAGAACTGGTTATTCAAATTAAATGAATATAATTATGAGTAGAAGACTAGTTATTCTAATTAAATGAATTTAATTGTGAGTAGAAACCTAGTTATTCATATTAAATGAATTTAATTGTGAGTAGAAAACTAGTTATTCATATCAAATGAATTTAATTGTGAGTAGAAAACAAGTTATTCATATTAAATGAATTTAATTGTGAGTAGACAACTAGTTATCCATATTAAATGAATTTAATTGTGAGTAGAAAACAAGTTATTCATATTAAATGAATTTAATTGTGAGTAGAAAACGTGTTATACATATTACATGAATTTAAATGTGAGTAGAAAACTAGTTATTCATATTAAATGAATTTATTTGTGAGTAGAAAACTAGTTATTCATATTAAATGAATTTAATTGTGAGTAGAAAAATAGTTATTCATATCAAATGAATTTAATTGTGAGTAAGAACACTAGTTATTCATATTAAATGAATTTAATTGTTAATAGAAAACTAGTTATTCATATTAAATGAATTTAATTGTGAGTAGAGAAATGGTTATTCAAATTAAATGAATATAATTGTGAGTAGAAGACTAGTTATTCTAATTAAATGAATTTAATTGTGAGTGGAAAACTAGTTATTCATATTAAATGAATTTAAATGTGAGTAGAAAACTAGTTATTCATATTAAATGAATTTATTTGTGAGTAGAAAACTAGTTATTCATATTAAATGAATTTAATTGTGAGTAGATAACTAGTTATCCATATTAAATGAATATAATTGTGAGTAGAAAACGAGTTAATCATATTAAATAAATTTAATTGTGAGTAGAGAACTGGTTATTCAAATTAAATGAATATAATTATGAGTAGAAGACTAGTTATTCTAATTAAATGAATTTAATTGTGAGTAGAAACCTAGTTATTCATATTAAATGAATTTAATTGTGAGTAGAAAACTAGTTATTCATATCAAATGAATTTAATTGTGAGTAGAAAACAAGTTATTCATATTAAATGAATTTAATTGTGAGTAGACAACTAGTTATCCATATTAAATGAATTTAATTGTGAGTAGAAAACAAGTTATTCATATTAAATGAATTTAATTGTGAGTAGAAAACGTGTTATTCATATTACATGAATTTAAATGTGAGTAGAAAACTAGTTATTCATATTAAATGAATTTATTTGTGAGTAGAAAACTAGTTATTCATATTAAATGAATTTAATTGTGAGTAGAAAAATAGTTATTCATATCAAATGAATTTAATTGTGAGTAAGAACACTAGTTATTCATATTAAATGAATTTAATTGTGAATAGAAAACTAGTTATTCATATTAAATGAATTTAATTGTGAGTAGAGAAATGGTTATTCAAATTAAATGAATATAATTGTGAGTAGAAGACTAGTTATTCTAATTAAATGAATTTAATTGTGAGTAGAAGACTAGTTATTCATATTAAATGAATTTAAATGCGAGTAGAAAACTTTTTATTCTTATTAAATGAATTTATTTGTGAGTAGAAAACTAGTTATTCATATCAAATGAATTTAATTGTGAGTAGAAAACAAGTTATTCATATTTAATCAATTTAATTGTGAGTAGATAACTAGTTATCCATATAAAATGAATTTAATTGTGAGTAGAAAACAAGTTATTCATATTAAATGAATTTAATTGTGAGTAGAATACTATTTATTCATATTAAATGAATTTATTTGTGAGTTGAAAACTAGTTATTCATATTAAATGAATTTAATTGTGAGTAGATAACTAGTTATCCATATTAAATGAATATAATTGTGAGTAGAAAACGAGTTAATCATATTAAATGAATTTATTTGTGAGTAGAGAACTGGTTATTCAAATTAAATGAATATAATTGTGAGTAGAAGACTAGTTATTCTAATTAAATGAATTTAATTGTGAGTGGAAAACTAGTTATTCATATTAAATGAATTTAAATGTGAGTAGAAAACTAGTTATTCATTTTAAATGAATTTATTTGTGAGTAGATAACTAGTTATCCATATTAAATGAATATAATTGTGAGTAGAAAACGAGTTAATCATATTAAATGAATTTAATTGTGAGTAGAGAACTGGTTATTCCAATTTAATGAGTATAATTGTGAGTAGAAGACTAGTTATTCTAATTAAATGAATTTAATTGGGAGTAGAAAACGAGTTATTCATATTAAATTAATTTAATTGTGAGTAGAAAACGAGTTATTCATATTAAATGAATTTAAATGTGATTAGAAAACTAGTTATTCATATTAAATGAATTTATTTGTGAGTAGAGAACTGGTTATTCAAATTAAATGAATATAATTGTGAGTAGAAGACTAGTTATTCTAATTAAATGAATTTAATTGTGAGTAGAAAACGAGTTAATCATATTAAATGAATTTAATTGTGGGCAGAGAACTTGTTATTCAAATTAAATGAATATAATTGTGAGTAGAAAACTAGTTATTCATATTAAATGAATTTAATTGTGAGTAAGAAAACTAGTTATTCATAGTAATAAATTTAATTGTGAGTTGAAAACTAGTTATTCATATTAAATGAATTTAATTGTGAGTAGATAACTAGTTATCCATATTAAATGAATATAATTGTGAGTAGAAAACGAGTTAATCATATTAAATGAATTTATTTGTGAGTAGAGAACTGGTTATTCAAATTAAATGAATATAATTGTGAGTAGAAGACTAGTTATTCTAATTAAATGAATTTAATTGTGAGTGGAAAACTAGTTATTCATATTAAATGAATTTAAATGTGAGTAGAAAACTAGTTATTCATTTTAAATGAATTTATTTGTGAGTAGATAACTAGTTATCCATATTAAATGAATATAATTGTGAGTAGAAAACGAGTTAATCATATTAAATGAATTTAATTGTGAGTAGAGAACTGGTTATTCCAATTTAATGAGTATAATTGTGAGTAGAAGACTAGTTATTCTAATTAAATGAATTTAATTGGGAGTAGAAAACGAGTTATTCATATTAAATTAATTTAATTGTGAGTAGAAAACGAGTTATTCATATTAAATGAATTTAAATGTGATTAGAAAACTAGTTATTCATATTAAATGAATTTATTTGTGAGTAGAGAACTGGTTATTCAAATTAAATGAATATAATTGTGAGTAGAAGACTAGTTATTCTAATTAAATGAATTTAATTGTGAGTAGAAAACGAGTTAATCATATTAAATGAATTTAATTGTGGGCAGAGAACTTGTTATTCAAATTAAATGAATATAATTGTGAGTAGAAAACTAGTTATTCATATTAAATGAATTTATTTGTGAGTAAGAACACTAGTTATTCATATTAAATGAATTTAATTGTGAGAACTAGTTATACAATTTAAATGATTATAATTGTGAGTAGAAGACTAGTTATTCTAATTAAATGAATTTAATTGTGAGTAGAAAATTAGTTATTCATATCAAATGAATTTAATTGTGAGTAACAACACTAGTTATTCATATTAAATGAATTTAATTGTGAGTAGAGAACTGGTTATTCAAATTAAATGAATGTAATTGTGAGTAGAAGACTAGTTATTCTAATTAAATGAATTTAATTGTGAGTAGAAAACTAGTTATTCATATTAAATGAATTTAAATGTGAGTAGAAAACTAGTTATTCATATTAAATGAATTTATTTGTGAGTAGAAAACTAGTTATTCATATTAAATGAATTTAATTGTGAGTAGATAACTAGTTATCCATATTAAATGAATATAATTGTGAGTAGAAAACGAGTTAATCATATTAAATAAATTTAATTGTGAGTAGAGAACTGGTTATTCAAATTAAATGAATATAATTATGAGTAGAAGACTAGTTATTCTAATTAAATGAATTTAATTGTGAGTAGAAACCTAGTTATTCATATTAAATGAATTTAATTGTGAGTAGAAAACTAGTTATTCATATCAAATGAATTTAATTGTGAGTAGAAAACAAGTTATTCATATTAAATGAATTTAATTGTGAGTAGACAACTAGTTATCCATATTAAATGAATTTAATTGTGAGTAGAAAACAAGTTATTCATATTAAATGAATTTAATTGTGAGTAGAAAACGTGTTATTCATATTACATGAATTTAAATATGAGTAGAAAACTAGTTATTCATATTAAATGAATTTATTTGAGAGTAGAAAACTAGTTATTCATATTAAATGAATTTAATTGTGAGTAGAAAAATAGTTATTCATATCAAATGAATTTAATTGTGAGTAAGAACACTAGTTATTCATATTAAATGAATTTAATTGTGAATAGAAAACTAGTTATTCATATCAAATGAATTTAATTTTGAGTAGAAAACAAGTTATTCATATTTAATAAATTTAATTGTGAGTAGATAACTAGTTATCCATATTAAATGAATTTAATTGTGAGTAGAAAACAAGTTATTCATATTAAATGAATTTAATTGTGAGTAGAAAACTAGTTATTCATATCAAATGAATTTAATTGTGAGTAGAAAACAAGTTATTCATATTAAATGAATTTAATTGTGAGTAGACAACTAGTTATCCATATTAAATGAATTTAATTGTGAGTAGAAAACAAGTTATTCATATTAAATGAATTTAATTGTGAGTAGAAAACGTGTTATTCATATTACATGAATTTAAATGTGAGTAGAAAACTAGTTATTCATATTAAATGAATTTATTTGTGAGTAGAAAACTAGTTATTCATATTAAATGAATTTAATTGTGAGTAGAAAAATAGTTATTCATATCAAATGAATTTAATTGTGAGTAAGAACACTAGTTATTCATATTAAATGAATTTAATTGTGAATAGAAAACTAGTTATTCATATTAAATGAATTTAATTGTGAGTAGAGAAATGGTTATTCAAATTAAATGAATATAATTGTGAGTAGAAGACTAGTTATTCTAATTAAATGAATTTAATTGTGAGTAGAAGACTAGTTATTCATATTAAATGAATTTAAATGTGAGTAGAAAACTAGTTATTCTTATTAAATGAATTTATTTGTGAGTAGAAAACTAGTTATTCATATCAAATGAATTTAATTGTGAGTAGAAAACAAGTTATTCATATTTAATCAATTTAATTGTGAGTAGATAACTAGTTATCCATATTAAATGAATTTAATTGTGAGTAGAAAACAAGTTATTCATAGTAAATGAATTTAATTGTGAGTAGAATACTATTTATTCATATTAAATGAATTTATTTGTGAGTTGAAAACTAGTTATTCATATTAAATGAATTTAATTGTGAGTAGATAACTAGTTATCCATATTAAATGAATATAATTGTGAGTAGAAAACGAGTTAATCATATTAAATGAATTTATTTGTGAGTAGAGAACTGGTTATTCAAATTAAATGAATATAATTGTGAGTAGAAGACTAGTTATTCTAATTAAATGAATTTAATTGTGAGTGGAAAACTAGTTATTCATATTAAATGAATTTAAATGTGAGTAGAAAACTAGTTATTCATATTAAATGAATTTATTTGTGAGTAGATAACTAGTTATCCATATTAAATGAATATAATTGTGAGTAGAAAACGAGTTAATCATATTAAATGAATTTAATTGTGAGTAGAGAACTGGTTATTCCAATTTAATGAGTATAATTGTGAGTAGAAGACTAGTTATTCTAATTAAATGAATTTAATTGGGAGTAGAAAACGAGTTATTCATATTAAATTAATTTAATTGTGAGTAGAAAACGAGTTATTCATATTAAATGAATTTAAATGTGATTAGAAAACTAGTTATTCATATTAAATGAATTTATTTGTGAGTAGAGAACTGGTTATTCAAATTAAATGAATATAATTGTGAGTAGAAGACTAGTTATTCTAATTAAATGAATTTAATTGTGAGTAGAAAACGAGTTAATCATATTAAATGAATTTAATTGTGGGCAGAGAACTTGTTATTCAAATTAAATGAATATAATTGTGAGTAGAAAACTAGTTATTCATATTAAATGAATTTATTTGTGAGTAAGAACACTAGTTATTCATATTAAATGAATTTAATTGTGAGAACTAGTTATACAATTTAAATGATTATAATTGTGAGTAGAAGACTAGTTATTCTAATTAAATGAATTTAATTGTGAGTAGAAAATTAGTTATTCATATCAAATGAATTTAATTGTGAGTAACAACACTAGTTATTCATATTAAATGAATTTAATTGTGAGTAGAGAACTGGTTATTCAAATTAAATGAATGTAATTGTGAGTAGAAGACTAGTTATTCTAATTAAATGAATTTAATTGTGAGTAGAAAACTAGTTATTCATATTAAATGAATTTAAATGTGAGTAGAAAACTAGTTATTCATATTAAATGAATTTATTTGTGAGTAGAAAACTAGTTATTCATATTAAATGAATTTAATTGTGAGTAGATAACTAGTTATCCATATTAAATGAATATAATTGTGAGTAGAAAACGAGTTAATCATATTAAATAAATTTAATTGTGAGTAGAGAACTGGTTATTCAAATTAAATGAATATAATTATGAGTAGAAGACTAGTTATTCTAATTAAATGAATTTAATTGTGAGTAGAAACCTAGTTATTCATATTAAATGAATTTAATTGTGAGTAGAAAACTAGTTATTCATATCAAATGAATTTAATTGTGAGTAGAAAACAAGTTATTCATATTAAATGAATTTAATTGTGAGTAGACAACTAGTTATCCATATTAAATGAATTTAATTGTGAGTAGAAAACAAGTTATTCATATTAAATGAATTTAATTGTGAGTAGAAAACGTGTTATTCATATTACATGAATTTAAATATGAGTAGAAAACTAGTTATTCATATTAAATGAATTTATTTGTGAGTAGAAAACTAGTTATTCATATTAAATGAATTTAATTGTGAGTAGAAAAATAGTTATTCATATCAAATGAATTTAATTGTGAGTAGAATACTATTTATTCATATTAAATTAATTTATTTGCGAGTTGAAAACTAGTTATTCATATTAAATGAATTTAATTGTGAGTAGATAACTAGTTATCCATATTAAATGTATATAATTGTGAGTAGAAAACGAGTTAATCATATTAAATGAATTTATTTGTGAGTAGAGAACTGGTTATTTAAATTAAATGAATATAATTGTGAGTAGAAGACTAGTTATTCTAATTAAATGAATTTAATTGTGAGTAGAAAACAAGTTATTCATATTAAATGAATTTAATTGTGAGTAGAAAACGAGTTAATCATATTAAAAGAATTTAATTGTGGGTAGAGAACTGGTTATTCAAATTAAATGAATATAATTGTGAGTAGAAGACTAGTTATTATAATTAAATGAATTTAATTGTGATTAGAAAACTAGTTACTCATATTAAATGAATTTAATTGTGAGTAGAAAACGAGTTAATCATATTAAATGAATTTAATTGTGAGTAGAGAACTGGTTATTCTAATTTAATGAGTATAATTGTGAGTAGAAGACTAGTTATTCTAATTAAATGAATTTAATTGGGAGTAGAAAACGAGTTATTCATATTAAATTAATTTAATTGTGAGTAGAAAACGAGTTATTCATATTAAATGAATTTAAATGTGATTAGAAAACTAGTTATTCATATTAAATGAATTTATTTGTGAGTAGAGAACTGGTTATTCAAATTAAATGAATATAATTGTGAGTAGAAGACTAGTTATTCTAATTAAATGAATTTAATTGTGAGTAGAAAACGAGTTAATCATATTAAATGAATTTAATTGTGGGCAGAGAACTTGTTATTCAAATTAAATGAATATAATTGTGAGTAGAAAACTAGTTATTCATATTAAATGAATTTATTTGTGAGTAAGAACACTAGTTATTCATATTAAATGAATTTAATTGTGAGAACTAGTTATACAATTTAAATGATTATAATTGTGAGTAGAAGACTAGTTATTCTAATTAAATGAATTTAATTGTGAGTAGAAAATTAGTTATTCATATCAAATGAATTTAATTGTGAGTAACAACACTAGTTATTCATATTAAATGAATTTAATTGTGAGTAGAGAACTGGTTATTCAAATTAAATGAATGTAATTGTGAGTAGAAGACTAGTTATTCTAATTAAATGAATTTAATTGTGAGTAGAAAACTAGTTATTCATATTAAATGAATTTAAATGTGAGTAGAAAACTAGTTATTCATATTAAATGAATTTATTTGTGAGTAGAAAACTAGTTATTCATATTAAATGAATTTAATTGTGAGTAGATAACTAGTTATCCATATTAAATGAATATAATTGTGAGTAGAAAACGAGTTAATCATATTAAATAAATTTAATTGTGAGTAGAGAACTGGTTATTCAAATTAAATGAATATAATTATGAGTAGAAGACTAGTTATTCTAATTAAATGAATTTAATTGTGAGTAGAAAACGAGTTAATCATATTAAATGAATGTAATTGTGGGCAGAGAACTTGTTATTCAAATTAAATGAATATAATTGTGAGTAGAAAACTAGTTATTCATATTAAATGAATTTATTTGTGAGTAAGAACACTAGTTATTCATATTAAATGAATTTAATTGTGAGAACTAGTTATACAATTTAAATGATTATAATTGTGAGTAGAACACTAGTTATTCTAATTAAATGAATTTAATTGTGAGTAGAAAATTAGTTATTCATATCAAATGAATTTAATTGTGAGTAACAACACTAGTTATTCATATTAAATGAATTTAATTGTGAGTAGAGAACTGGTTATTCAAATTAAATGAATGTAATTGTGAGTAGAAGACTAGTTATTCTAATTAAATGAATTTAATTGTGAGTAGAAGACTAGTTATTCTAATTAAATGAATTTAATTGTGAGTAGAAAACTAGTTATTCATATTAAATGAATTTAATTGTGAATAGAAAACTAGTTATTCATATCAAATGAATTTAATTTTGAGTAGAAAACAAGTTATTCATATTTAATAAATTTAATTGTGAGTAGATAACTAGTTATCCATATTAAATGAATTTAATTGTGAGTAGAAAACAAGTTATTCATATTAAATGAATTTAATTGTGAGTAGAATACTATTTATTCATATTAAATGAATTTATTTGCGAGTTGAAAACTAGTTATTCATATTAAATGAATTTAATTGTGAGTAGATAACTAGTTATCCATATTAAATGTATATAATTGTGAGTAGAAAACGAGTTAATCATATTAAATGAATTTATTTGTGAGTAGAGAACTGGTTATTTAAATTAAATGAATATAATTGTGAGTAGAAGACTAGTTATTCTAATTAAATGAATTTAATTGTGAGTAGAAAACAAGTTATTCATATTAAATGAATTTAATTGTGAGTAGAAAACGAGTTAATCATATTAAAAGAATTTAATTGTGGGTAGAGAACTGGTTATTCAAATTAAATGAATATAATTGTGAGTAGAAGACTAGTTATTATAATTAAATGAATTTAATTGTGATTAGAAAACTAGTTACTCATATTAAATGAATTTAATTGTGAGTAGAAAACGAGTTAATCATATTAAATGAATTTAATTGTGAGTAGAGAACTGGTTATTCCAATTTAATGAGTATAATTGTGAGTAGAAGACTAGTTATTCTAATTAAATGAATTTAATTGGGAGTAGAAAACGAGTTATTCATATTAAATTAATTTAATTGTGAGTAGAAAACGAGTTATTCATATTAAATGAATTTAAATGTGATTAGAAAACTAGTTATTCATATTAAATGAATTTATTTGTGAGTAGAGAACTGGTTATTCAAATTAAATGAAAATAATTGTGAGTAGAAGACTAGTTATTCTAATTAAATGAATTTAATTGTGAGTAGAAAACGAGTTAATCATATTAAATGAATTTAATTGTGGGCAGAGAACTTGTTATTCAAATTAAATGAATATAATTGTGAGTAGAAAACTAGTTATTCATATTAAATGAATTTATTTGTGAGTAAGAACACTAGTTATTCATATTAAATGAATTTAATTGTGAGAACTAGTTATACAATTTAAATGATTATAATTGTGAGTAGAAGACTAGTTATTCTAATTAAATGAATTTAATTGTGAGTAGAAAATTAGTTATTCATATCAAATGAATTTAATTGTGAGTAACAACACTAGTTATTCATATTAAATGAATTTAATTGTGAGTAGAGAACTGGTTATTCAAATTAAATGAATGTAATTGTGAGTAGAAGACTAGTTATTCTAATTAAATGAATTTAATTGTGAGTAGAAAACTAGTTATTCACATTAAATGAATTTAAATGTGAGTAGAAAACTAGTTATTCATATTAAATGAATTTATTTGTGAGTAGAAAACTAGTTATTCATATTAAATGAATTTAATTGTGAGTAGATAACTAGTTATCCATATTAAATGAATATAATTGTGAGTAGAAAACGAGTTAATCATATTAAATAAATTTAATTGTGAGTAGAGAACTGGTTATTCAAATTAAATGAATATAATTATGAGTAGAAGACTAGTTATTCTAATTAAATGAATTTAATTGTGAGTAGAAAACAAGTTATTCATATTAAATGAATTTAATTGTGAGTAGAAAACGTGTTATTCATATTAAAAGAATTTAATTGTGGGTAGAGAACTGGTTATTCAAATTAAATGAATATAATTGTGAGTAGAAGACTAGTTATTATAATTAAATGAATTTAATTGTGATTAGAAAACTAGTTACTCATATTAAATGAATTTAATTGTGAGTAGAAAACGAGTTAATCATATTAAATGAATTTAATTGTGAGTAGAGAACTGGTTATTCCAATTTAATGAGTATAATTGTGAGTAGAAGACTAGTTATTCTAATTAAATGAATTTAATTGGGAGTAGAAAACGAGTTATTCATATTAAATTAATTTAATTGTGAGTAGAAAACGAGTTATTCATATTAAATGAATTTAAATGTGATTAGAAAACTAGTTATTCATATTAAATGAATTTATTTGTGAGTAGAGAACTGGTTATTCAAATTAAATGAAAATAATTGTGAGTAGAAGACTAGTTATTCTAATTAAATGAATTTAATTGTGAGTAGAAAACGAGTTAATCATATTAAATGAATTTAATTGTGGGCAGAGAACTTGTTATTCAAATTAAATGAATATAATTGTGAGTAGAAAACTAGTTATTCATATTAAATGAATTTATTTGTGAGTAAGAACACTAGTTATTCATATTAAATGAATTTAATTGTGAGAACTAGTTATACAATTTAAATGATTATAATTGTGAGTAGAAGACTAGTTATTCTAATTAAATGAATTTAATTGTGAGTAGAAAATTAGTTATTCATATCAAATGAATTTAATTGTGAGTAACAACACTAGTTATTCATATTAAATGAATTTAATTGTGAGTAGAGAACTGGTTATTCAAATTAAATGAATGTAATTGTGAGTAGAAGACTAGTTATTCTAATTAAATGAATTTAATTGTGAGTAGAAAACTAGTTATTCACATTAAATGAATTTAAATGTGAGTAGAAAACTAGTTATTCATATTAAATGAATTTATTTGTGAGTAGAAAACTAGTTATTCATATTAAATGAATTTAATTGTGAGTAGATAACTAGTTATCCATATTAAATGAATATAATTGTGAGTAGAAAACGAGTTAATCATATTAAATAAATTTAATTGTGAGTAGAGAACTGGTTATTCAAATTAAATGAATATAATTATGAGTAGAAGACTAGTTATTCTAATTAAATGAATTTAATTGTGAGTAGAAAACAAGTTATTCATATTAAATGAATTTAATTGTGAGTAGAAAACGTGTTATTCATATTACATGAATTTAAATGTGAGTAGAAAACTAGTTATTCATATTAAATGAATTTATTTGTGAGTAGAAAACTAGTTATTCATATTAAATGAATTTAATTGTGAGTAGAAAAATAGTTATTCATATCAAATGAATTTAATTGTGAGTAAGAACACTAGTTATTCATATTAAATGAATTTAATTGTGAATAGAAAACTAGTTATTCATATTAAATGAATTTAATTGTGAGTAGAGAAATGGTTATTCAAATTAAATGAATATAATTGTGAGTAGAAGACTAGTTATTCTAATTAAATGAATTTAATTGTGAGTAGAAAACGAGTTAATCATATTAAATAAATTTAATTGTGAGTAGAGAACTGGTTATTCAAATTAAATGAATATAATTATGAGTAGAAGACTAGTTATTCTAATTAAATGAATTTAATTGTGAGTAGAAACCTAGTTATTCATATTAAATGAATTTAATTGTGAGTAGAAAACTAGTTATTCATATCAAATGAATTTAATTGTGAGTAGAAAACAAGTTATTCATATTAAATGAATTTAATTGTGAGTAGACAACTAGTTATCCATATTAAATGAATTTAATTGTGAGTAGAAAACAAGTTATTCATATTAAATGAATTTAATTGTGAGTAGAAAACGTGTTATTCATATTACATGAATTTAAATATGAGTAGAAAACTAGTTATTCATATTAAATGAATTTATTTGTGAGTAGAAAACTAGTTATTCATATTAAATGAATTTAATTGTGAGTAGAAAAATAGTTATTCATATCAAATGAATTTAATTGTGAGTAGAATACTATTTATTCATATTAAATTAATTTATTTGCGAGTTGAAAACTAGTTATTCATATTAAATGAATTTAATTGTGAGTAGATAACTAGTTATCCATATTAAATGTATATAATTGTGAGTAGAAAACGAGTTAATCATATTAAATGAATTTATTTGTGAGTAGAGAACTGGTTATTTAAATTAAATGAATATAATTGTGAGTAGAAGACTAGTTATTCTAATTAAATGAATTTAATTGTGAGTAGAAAACAAGTTATTCATATTAAATGAATTTAATTGTGAGTAGAAAACGAGTTAATCATATTAAAAGAATTTAATTGTGGGTAGAGAACTGGTTATTCAAATTAAATGAATATAATTGTGAGTAGAAGACTAGTTATTATAATTAAATGAATTTAATTGTGATTAGAAAACTAGTTACTCATATTAAATGAATTTAATTGTGAGTAGAAAACGAGTTAATCATATTAAATGAATTTAATTGTGAGTAGAGAACTGGTTATTCTAATTTAATGAGTATAATTGTGAGTAGAAGACTAGTTATTCTAATTAAATGAATTTAATTGGGAGTAGAAAACGAGTTATTCATATTAAATTAATTTAATTGTGAGTAGAAAACGAGTTATTCATATTAAATGAATTTAAATGTGATTAGAAAACTAGTTATTCATATTAAATGAATTTATTTGTGAGTAGAGAACTGGTTATTCAAATTAAATGAATATAATTGTGAGTAGAAGACTAGTTATTCTAATTAAATGAATTTAATTGTGAGTAGAAAACGAGTTAATCATATTAAATGAATTTAATTGTGGGCAGAGAACTTGTTATTCAAATTAAATGAATATAATTGTGAGTAGAAAACTAGTTATTCATATTAAATGAATTTATTTGTGAGTAAGAACACTAGTTATTCATATTAAATGAATTTAATTGTGAGAACTAGTTATACAATTTAAATGATTATAATTGTGAGTAGAAGACTAGTTATTCTAATTAAATGAATTTAATTGTGAGTAGAAAATTAGTTATTCATATCAAATGAATTTAATTGTGAGTAACAACACTAGTTATTCATATTAAATGAATTTAATTGTGAGTAGAGAACTGGTTATTCAAATTAAATGAATGTAATTGTGAGTAGAAGACTAGTTATTCTAATTAAATGAATTTAATTGTGAGTAGAAAACTAGTTATTCATATTAAATGAATTTAAATGTGAGTAGAAAACTAGTTATTCATATTAAATGAATTTATTTGTGAGTAGAAAACTAGTTATTCATATTAAATGAATTTAATTGTGAGTAGATAACTAGTTATCCATATTAAATGAATATAATTGTGAGTAGAAAACGAGTTAATCATATTAAATAAATTTAATTGTGAGTAGAGAACTGGTTATTCAAATTAAATGAATATAATTATGAGTAGAAGACTAGTTATTCTAATTAAATGAATTTAATTGTGAGTAGAAAACGAGTTAATCATATTAAATGAATGTAATTGTGGGCAGAGAACTTGTTATTCAAATTAAATGAATATAATTGTGAGTAGAAAACTAGTTATTCATATTAAATGAATTTATTTGTGAGTAAGAACACTAGTTATTCATATTAAATGAATTTAATTGTGAGAACTAGTTATACAATTTAAATGATTATAATTGTGAGTAGAACACTAGTTATTCTAATTAAATGAATTTAATTGTGAGTAGAAAATTAGTTATTCATATCAAATGAATTTAATTGTGAGTAACAACACTAGTTATTCATATTAAATGAATTTAATTGTGAGTAGAGAACTGGTTATTCAAATTAAATGAATGTAATTGTGAGTAGAAGACTAGTTATTCTAATTAAATGAATTTAATTGTGAGTAGAAGACTAGTTATTCTAATTAAATGAATTTAATTGTGAGTAGAAAACTAGTTATTCATATTAAATGAATTTAATTGTGAATAGAAAACTAGTTATTCATATCAAATGAATTTAATTTTGAGTAGAAAACAAGTTATTCATATTTAATAAATTTAATTGTGAGTAGATAACTAGTTATCCATATTAAATGAATTTAATTGTGAGTAGAAAACAAGTTATTCATATTAAATGAATTTAATTGTGAGTAGAATACTATTTATTCATATTAAATGAATTTATTTGCGAGTTGAAAACTAGTTATTCATATTAAATGAATTTAATTGTGAGTAGATAACTAGTTATCCATATTAAATGTATATAATTGTGAGTAGAAAACGAGTTAATCATATTAAATGAATTTATTTGTGAGTAGAGAACTGGTTATTTAAATTAAATGAATATAATTGTGAGTAGAAGACTAGTTATTCTAATTAAATGAATTTAATTGTGAGTAGAAAACAAGTTATTCATATTAAATGAATTTAATTGTGAGTAGAAAACGAGTTAATCATATTAAAAGAATTTAATTGTGGGTAGAGAACTGGTTATTCAAATTAAATGAATATAATTGTGAGTAGAAGACTAGTTATTATAATTAAATGAATTTAATTGTGATTAGAAAACTAGTTACTCATATTAAATGAATTTAATTGTGAGTAGAAAACGAGTTAATCATATTAAATGAATTTAATTGTGAGTAGAGAACTGGTTATTCCAATTTAATGAGTATAATTGTGAGTAGAAGACTAGTTATTCTAATTAAATGAATTTAATTGGGAGTAGAAAACGAGTTATTCATATTAAATTAATTTAATTGTGAGTAGAAAACGAGTTATTCATATTAAATGAATTTAAATGTGATTAGAAAACTAGTTATTCATATTAAATGAATTTATTTGTGAGTAGAGAACTGGTTATTCAAATTAAATGAAAATAATTGTGAGTAGAAGACTAGTTATTCTAATTAAATGAATTTAATTGTGAGTAGAAAACGAGTTAATCATATTAAATGAATTTAATTGTGGGCAGAGAACTTGTTATTCAAATTAAATGAATATAATTGTGAGTAGAAAACTAGTTATTCATATTAAATGAATTTATTTGTGAGTAAGAACACTAGTTATTCATATTAAATGAATTTAATTGTGAGAACTAGTTATACAATTTAAATGATTATAATTGTGAGTAGAAGACTAGTTATTCTAATTAAATGAATTTAATTGTGAGTAGAAAATTAGTTATTCATATCAAATGAATTTAATTGTGAGTAACAACACTAGTTATTCATATTAAATGAATTTAATTGTGAGTAGAGAACTGGTTATTCAAATTAAATGAATGTAATTGTGAGTAGAAGACTAGTTATTCTAATTAAATGAATTTAATTGTGAGTAGAAAACTAGTTATTCACATTAAATGAATTTAAATGTGAGTAGAAAACTAGTTATTCATATTAAATGAATTTATTTGTGAGTAGAAAACTAGTTATTCATATTAAATGAATTTAATTGTGAGTAGATAACTAGTTATCCATATTAAATGAATATAATTGTGAGTAGAAAACGAGTTAATCATATTAAATAAATTTAATTGTGAGTAGAGAACTGGTTATTCAAATTAAATGAATATAATTATGAGTAGAAGACTAGTTATTCTAATTAAATGAATTTAATTGTGAGTAGAAAACAAGTTATTCATATTAAATGAATTTAATTGTGAGTAGAAAACGTGTTATTCATATTACATGAATTTAAATGTGAGTAGAAAACTAGTTATTCATATTAAATGAATTTATTTGTGAGTAGAAAACTAGTTATTCATATTAAATGAATTTAATTGTGAGTAGAAAAATAGTTATTCATATCAAATGAATTTAATTGTGAGTAAGAACACTAGTTATTCATATTAAATGAATTTAATTGTGAATAGAAAACTAGTTATTCATATTAAATGAATTTAATTGTGAGTAGAGAAATGGTTATTCAAATTAAATGAATATAATTGTGAGTAGAAGACTAGTTATTCTAATTAAATGAATTTAATTGTGAGTGGAAAACTAGTTATTCATATTAAATGAATTTAAATGTGAGTAGAAAACTAGTTATTCATATTAAATGAATTTATTTGTGAGTAGAAAACTAGTTATTCATATTAAATGAATTTAATTGTGAATAGATAACTAGTTATCCATATTAAATGAATATAATTGTGAGTAGAAAACGAGTTAATCATATTAAATGAATTTAATTGTGAGTAGAGAACTGGTTATTCAAATTAAATGAATATAATTGTGAGTAGAAGACTAGTTATTCTAATTAAATGAATTTAATTGTGAGTAAAATACTAGTTTTTCATATTAAATAAATTTAATTGTGAGTAGAGAACTGGTTATTCAAATTAAATGAATATAATTATGAGTAGAAGACTAGTTATTCTAATTAAATGAATTTAATTGTGAGTAGAAACCTAGTTATTCATATTAAATGAATTTAATTGTGAGTAGAAAACTAGTTATTCATATCAAATGAATTTAATTGTGAGTAGAAAACAAGTTATTCATATTAAATGAATTTAATTGTGAGTAGACAACTAGTTATCCATATTAAATGAATTTAATTGTGAGTAGAAAACAAGTTATTCATATTAAATGAATTTAATTGTGAGTAGAAAACGTGTTATTCATATTACATGAATTTAAATATGAGTAGAAAACTAGTTATTCATATTAAATGAATTTATTTGTGAGTAGAAAACTAGTTATTCATATTAAATGAATTTAATTGTGAGTAGAAAAATAGTTATTCATATCAAATGAATTTAATTGTGAGTAGAATACTATTTATTCATATTAAATTAATTTATTTGCGAGTTGAAAACTAGTTATTCATATTAAATGAATTTAATTGTGAGTAGATAACTAGTTATCCATATTAAATGTATATAATTGTGAGTAGAAAACGAGTTAATCATATTAAATGAATTTATTTGTGAGTAGAGAACTGGTTATTTAAATTAAATGAATATAATTGTGAGTAGAAGACTAGTTATTCTAATTAAATGAATTTAATTGTGAGTAGAAAACAAGTTATTCATATTAAATGAATTTAATTGTGAGTAGAAAACGAGTTAATCATATTAAAAGAATTTAATTGTGGGTAGAGAACTGGTTATTCAAATTAAATGAATATAATTGTGAGTAGAAGACTAGTTATTATAATTAAATGAATTTAATTGTGATTAGAAAACTAGTTACTCATATTAAATGAATTTAATTGTGAGTAGAAAACGAGTTAATCATATTAAATGAATTTAATTGTGAGTAGAGAACTGGTTATTCCAATTTAATGAGTATAATTGTGAGTAGAAGACTAGTTATTCTAATTAAATGAATTTAATTGGGAGTAGAAAACGAGTTATTCATATTAAATTAATTTAATTGTGAGTAGAAAACGAGTTATTCATATTAAATGAATTTAAATGTGATTAGAAAACTAGTTATTCATATTAAATGAATTTATTTGTGAGTAGAGAACTGGTTATTCAAATTAAATGAAAATAATTGTGAGTAGAAGACTAGTTATTCTAATTAAATGAATTTAATTGTGAGTAGAAAACGAGTTAATCATATTAAATGAATTTAATTGTGGGCAGAGAACTTGTTATTCAAATTAAATGAATATAATTGTGAGTAGAAAACTAGTTATTCATATTAAATGAATTTATTTGTGAGTAAGAACACTAGTTATTCATATTAAATGAATTTAATTGTGAGAACTAGTTATACAATTTAAATGATTATAATTGTGAGTAGAAGACTAGTTATTCTAATTAAATGAATTTAATTGTGAGTAGAAAATTAGTTATTCATATCAAATGAATTTAATTGTGAGTAACAACACTAGTTATTCATATTAAATGAATTTAATTGTGAGTAGAGAACTGGTTATTCAAATTAAATGAATGTAATTGTGAGTAGAAGACTAGTTATTCTAATTAAATGAATTTAATTGTGAGTAGAAAACTAGTTATTCACATTAAATGAATTTAAATGTGAGTAGAAAACTAGTTATTCATATTAAATGAATTTATTTGTGAGTAGAAAACTAGTTATTCATATTAAATGAATTTAATTGTGAGTAGATAACTAGTTATCCATATTAAATGAATATAATTGTGAGTAGAAAACGAGTTAATCATATTAAATAAATTTAATTGTGAGTAGAGAACTGGTTATTCAAATTAAATGAATATAATTATGAGTAGAAGACTAGTTATTCTAATTAAATGAATTTAATTGTGAGTAGAAAACAAGTTATTCATATTAAATGAATTTAATTGTGAGTAGAAAACGTGTTATTCATATTACATGAATTTAAATGTGAGTAGAAAACTAGTTATTCATATTAAATGAATTTAAATGTGAGTAGAAAACTAGTTATTCATATTAAATGAATTTATTTGTGAGTAGAAAAGTAGTTATTCATATTAAATGAATTTAATTGTGAGTAGATAACTAGTTATCCATATTAAATGAATTTAATTGTGAGTAGAAAACGAGTTAATCATTTCAAATGAATTTAATTGTGGGTAGAGAACTGGTTATTCAAATTAAATGAATATAATTGTGATAGAAGACTAGTTATTCTAATTAAATGAATTTAATTGTGAGTAAGAACACTAGTTATTCATATTAAATGAAATTAATTGTGAGTAGAGAAGTAGTTATTCATATTAAATTAATTTAATTGTTAGTAAGAACACTAGTCATTCATATTAAATGAATTTAATTGTGGGTAGAAAACGAGTTATTCATATTAAATGAATTTAATTGTGAGCAGAGAACTGGTTATTCAAATTAAATGAATATAATTGTGAGTAGAAGACTAGTTATTCTATTTAAATGAATTTAATTGTGAGTAAGAAAACTAGTTATTCATATTAAACGAATTTAATTGTGAGGAGGAAAACTAGTTATTAAAATTAAATGAATATAATTGTGAGTAGAAAACTAGTTATTCATATTAAATTTATTTAATTGTGAGTAGAAAACGAGTTATTCATATTAAATGAATTTAAATGTGAGTAGAAAACTAGTTATTCAAATTAAATGAATATAATTGGGAGTAGAAGACTAGTTATTCTAATTAAATGAATATAATTGTGAGTAAGAACACTAGTTACTTATATTAAATGAATTTAATTGTGAGTAGAAAACGAGTTAATCATATTAAATGAATTTAATTGTGGGTAGAGAACTGGTTATTCAAATTAAATGAATATAATTGTGAGTAGAAGACTAGTTATTCTAATTAAATGAATTTAATTGTGAGTAGAAAACTAGTTATTCAAATTGAATGAATATAATTGTGAGTAGAAGACTAATTATTCTAATTAAATGAATTTAATTGTGAGTAAGAACACTAGTTATTCATATTAAATGAATTTAATTGTGAATAGAAAACTAGTTATTCATATTAAATGAATTTAATTGTGAGTAGAGAACTGGTTATTCAAATTAAATGAATATAATTGTGAGTAGAAGACTAGTTATTCTAATTAAATGAATTTAATTGTGAGTAGAAAACTAGTTATTCATATTAAATGTATTTAATTGTGAGTAGAAAACTATTTATTCATATCAAATGAATTTAATTGTGAGTAGAAGACTAGTTATTCTAATTAAATGAATTTAATTGTGAGTAGAAAACTAGTTATTCATATTAAATGTATTTAATTGTGAGTAGAAAACTAGTTATTCATATCAAATGAATTTATTTGTGAGTAAGAACACTAGTTATTCATATTAAATGAATTTAATTGTGAATAGAAAACTAGTTATTCATATTAAATGAATTTAATTGTGAGTTGAGAACTGGTTATTCAAATTAAATGAATATAATTGTGAGTAGAAGACTAGTTATTCTAATTAAATGAATTTAATTGTGAGTAGAAAACTAGTTATTCAAATTAAATGAATATAATTGTGAGTAGAAGACTAATTATTCTAATTAAATGAATTTAATTGTGAGTAAGAACACTAGTTATTCATATTAAATGAATTTAATTGTGAATAGAAAACTAGTTATTCATATTAAATGAATTTATTTGTGAGTAAAAAACTAGTTATTCATATAAAATGAATTTAATTGTGAGTAGATAACTAGTTATCCATATTAAATGAATTTAATTGTGAGTAGAAAACGAGTTAATCATATTAAATGAATTTAATTGTGGGTAGAGAACTGGTTATTCAAATTAAATGAATATAATTGTGAGTAGAAGACTAGTTATTCTAATTAAATGAATTTAATTGTGAGTAGAAAACTAGTTATTCAAATTGAATGAATATAATTGTGAGTAGAAGACTAATTATTCTAATTAAATGAATTTAATTGTGAGTAAGAACACTAGTTATTCATATTAAATGAATTTAATTGTGAATAGAAAACTAGTTATTCATATTAAATGAATTTAATTGTGAGTAGAGAACTGGTTATTCAAATTAAATGAATATAATTGTGAGTAGAAGACTAGTTATTCTAATTAAATGAATTTAATTGTGAGTAGAAAACTAGTTATTCATATTAAATGTATTTAATTGTGAGTAGAAAACTATTTATTCATATCAAATGAATTTAATTGTGAGTAGAAGACTAGTTATTCTAATTAAATGAATTTAATTGTGAGTAGAAAACTAGTTATTCATATTAAATGTATTTAATTGTGAGTAGAAAACTAGTTATTCATATCAAATGAATTTATTTGTGAGTAAGAACACTAGTTATTCATATTAAATGAATTTAATTGTGAATAGAAAACTAGTTATTCATATTAAATGAATTTAATTGTGAGTTGAGAACTGGTTATTCAAATTAAATGAATATAATTGTGAGTAGAAGACTAGTTATTCTAATTAAATGAATTTAATTGTGAGTAGAAAACTAGTTATTCAAATTAAATGAATATAATTGTGAGTAGAAGACTAATTATTCTAATTAAATGAATTTAATTGTGAGTAAGAACACTAGTTATTCATATTAAATGAATTTAATTGTGAATAGAAAACTAGTTATTCATATTAAATGAATTTATTTGTGAGTAAAAAACTAGTTATTCATATAAAATGAATTTAATTGTGAGTAGATAACTAGTTATCCATATTAAATGAATTTAATTGTGAGTAGAAAACGAGTTAATCATATTAAATGAATTTAATTGTGGGTAGAGAACTGGTTATTCAAATTAAATGAATATAATTGTGAGTAGAAGACTAGTTATTCTAATTAAATGAATTTAATTGTGAGTAGAAAACTAGTTATTCAAATTGAATGAATATAATTGTGAGTAGAAGACTAATTATTCTAATTAAATGAATTTAATTGTGAGTAAGAACACTAGTTATTCATATTAAATGAATTTAATTGTGAATAGAAAACTAGTTATTCATATTAAATGAATTTAATTGTGAGTAGAGAACTGGTTATTCAAATTAAATGAATATAATTGTGAGTAGAAGACTAGTTATTCTAATTAAATGAATTTAATTGTGAGTAGAAAACTAGTTATTCATATTAAATGTATTTAATTGTGAGTAGAAAACTAGTTATTCATATCAAATGAATTTAATTGTGAGTAGAAGACTAGTTATTCTAATTAAATGAATTTAATTGTGAGTAGAAAACTAGTTATTCATATTAAATGTATTTAATTGTGAGTAGAAAACTAGTTATTCATATCAAATGAATTTATTTGTGAGTAAGAACACTAGTTATTCATATTAAATGAATTTAATTGTGAATAGAAAACTAGTTATTCATATTAAATGAATTTAATTGTGAGTTGAGAACTGGTTATTCAAATTAAATGAATATAATTGTGAGTAGAAGACTAGTTATTCTAATTAAATGAATTTAATTGTGAGTAGAAAACTAGTTATTCAAATTAAATGAATATAATTGTGAGTAGAAGACTAATTATTCTAATTAAATGAATTTAATTGTGAGTAAGAACACTAGTTATTCATATTAAATGAATTTAATTGTGAATAGAAAACTAGTTATTCATATTAAATGAATTTATTTGTGAGTAAAAAACTAGTTATTCATATAAAATGAATTTAATTGTGAGTAGATAACTAGTTATCCATATTAAATGAATTTAATTGTGAGTAGAAAACGAGTTAATCATATTAAATGAATTTAATTGTGGGTAGAGAACTGGTTATTCAAATTAAATGAATATAATTGTGAGTAGAAGACTAGTTATTCTAATTAAATGAATTTAATTGTGAGTAGAAAACTAGTTATTCATATTAAATGTATTTAATTGTTAGTAGAAAACTAGTTATTCATATCAAATGAATTTAATTGTGAGTAAGAACACTAGTTATTCATATTAAATGAATTTAATTGTGAATAGAAAACTAGTTATTCATATTAAATGAATTTAATTGTGAGTAGAGAACTGGTTATTCAAATTAAATGAATATAATTGTGAGTAGAAGACTAGTTATTCTAATTAAATGAATTTAATTGTGAGTAGAAAACGAGTTAATCATATTTAATGAATTTTATTGTGGGTAGAGAACTGGTTATTCAAATTAAATGAATATAATTGTGAGTAGAAGACTAGTTATTCTATTTAAATGAATTTAATTGTGAGTAGAAAACTAGTTATTCATATTAAATAAATTTTATTGTGAGTAGAAAACTAGTTATTCATATCAAATGAATTTAATTGTGAGTAAGAACACTAGTTATTCATATTAAATGAATTTAATTGTGAATAGAAAACTAGTTACTCATATTAAATGAATTTAATTGTGAGTAGAGAACTGGTTATTCAAATTAAATGAATATAATTGTGAGTAGAAGACTAGTTATTCTAATTAAATGAATTTAATTGTGAGTAGAAAACTAGTTATTCAAATTGAATGAATATAATTGTGAGTAGAATACTAATTATTCTAATTAAATGAATTTAATTGTGAGTAAGAACACTAGTTATTCATATTAAATGAATTTAATTGTGAATAGAAAACTAGTTATTCATATTAAATGAATTTAATTGTGGGTAGAGAACTGGTTATTCAAATTAAATGAATATAATTGTGAGTAGAAGACTAGTTATTCTCAATTAAATGAATTTAATTGTGAGTAGAATACTAGTTATTCAAATTGAATGAATATAATTGTGAGTAGAAGACTAATTATTCTAATTAAATGAATTTAATTGTGAGTAAGAACACTAGTTATTCATATTAATTGAATTTAATTGTGAATAGAAAACTAATTATTCATATTAAATGAATTTAATTGTGAGTAGAGAACTGGTTATTCAAATTAAATGAATATAATTGTGAGTAGAAGACTAGTTATTCTAATTAAATGAATTTAATTGTGAGTAGAAAACTAGTTATTCTAATTAAATGTATTTAATTGTGAGTAGAAAACTAGTTATTCATATCAAATGAATTTAATTGTGAGTAGAAAACTAGTTATTCTAATTGAATGAATTTAATTGTGAGTAGAAAAATAGTTATTCATATTAAATGAATTTAATTGTGAGTAGAAAACTAGTTATTCATATCAAAATTAATATAATTGTGAGTAGAAAACAAGTTATTCATATTTAATAAATTTAATTGTGAGTAGATAACTAGTTATCCATATTAAATGAATTTAATTGAGAGTAGAAAACAAGTTATTCATATTAAATGAATTTAATTGTGAGTAGAAAACGTGTTATTCATATTAAATGAATTTAAATGTGAGTAGAAAACTAGTTATTCATATTAAATGAATTTATTTGTGAGTAGAAAACTAGTTATCCATATTAAATGAATTTAATTGTGAGTAGAAAACGAGTTAATCATTTTAAATGAATTTAATTGTGGGTAGAGAACTGGTTATTCAAATTAAATGAATATAATTGTGAGTAGAAGACTAGTTATTCTAATTAAATGAATTTTATTGTGAGTAGAAAACTAGTTATTCATATTAAATGAATTTAATTGTGAGTAGAAAACTAGTTATTCATATCAAATGAATTTAATTGTGAGTAAGAACACTAGTTAGTCATATTAAATGAGTTTAATTGTGAATAGAAAACTAGTTATTCATATTAAATGAATTTAATTGTGAGTAGAGAACTGGTTATTCATATCAAATGAATTTAATTGTGAGTAAGAACACTAGTTAGTCATATTAAATGAATTTAATTGTGAATAGAAAACTAGTTATTCATATTAAATGAATTTAATTGTGAGTAGAGAACTGGTTATTCAAATTAAATGAATATAATTGTGAGTAGAAGACTAGTTATTCTAATTAAATGAATTTAATTGTGAGTAGAAAACGAGTTAATCATATTAAATGAATTTAATTGTGGGTAGAGAACTGGTTATTCAAATTAAATGAATATAATTGGGAGTAGAAGACTAGTTATTCTAATTAAATGAATTTAATTGTGAGTAGAAAACTAGTTATTCATATTAAATGAATTTAAATGTGAGTAGAAAACTAGTTATCCATATTAAATGAATTTAATTGTGAGTAGAAAAGGAGTTAATCATTTTAAATGAATTTAATTGTGGGTAGAGAACTGGTTATTCAAATTAAATGAATATAATTGTGAGTAGAAGACTAGTTATTCTAATTAAATGAATTTAATTGTGAGTAGAAAACTAGTTATTCATATTAAATGAATTTAATTGTGAGCAGAGAACTGGTTATTCAAATTAAATGAATATAATTGTGAGTAGAAGACTAGTTATTCTATTTAAATGAATTTAATTGTGAGTAGAAAACTAGTTATTCATATTAAATGAACTTAATTGTGAGTAGATAACTAGTTATCCATATTAAATAAATATAATTGTGAGTAGAAAACGAGTTAATCATATTAAATGAATTTAATTGTGAGTAGAGAACTGGTTATTCAATTTAAATGAATATAATTGTTAGTAGAAAACTAGTTATTCTAATTAAATGAATTTAATTGTGAGTAGAAAAATAGTTATTCATATTAAATGAATTTAATTGTGAGTAGAAAACTAGTTATTCATATCAAAATTAATATAATTGTGAGTAGAAAACAAGTTATTCATATTTAATAAATTTAATTGTGAGTAGATAACTAGTTATCCATATTAAATGAATTTAATTGAGAGTAGAAAACAAGTTATTCATATTAAATGAATTTAATTGTGAGTAGAAAACGTGTTATTCATATTAAATGAATTTAAATGTGAGTAGAAAACTAGTTATTCATATTAAATGAATTTATTTGTGAGTAGAAAACTAGTTATCCATATTAAATGAATTTAATTGTGAGTAGAAAACGAGTTAATCATTTTAAATGAATTTAATTGTCGATAGAGAACTGGTTATTCAAATTAAATGAATATAATTGTGAGTAGAAGACTAGTTATTCTAATTAAATGAATTTAATTGTGAGTAGAAAACTAGTTATTCATATTAAATGAATTTAATTGTGAGTAGAAAACTAGTTATTCATATCAAATGAATTTAATTGTGAGTAAGAACACTAGTTAGTTATATTAAATGAATTTAATTGTAAATAGAAAACTAGTTATTCATATTAAATGAATTTAATTGTGAGTAGAGAACTGGTTATTCAAATTAAATGAATATAATTGTGAGTAGAAGACTAGTTATTCTAATTAAATGAATTTAATTGTGAGTAGAAAACGAGTTAATCATATTAAATGAATTTAATTGTGGGTAGAGAACTGGTTATTCAAATTAAATGAATATAATTGTGAGTAGAAAACTAGTAATTCATATTAAATGAATTTAAATGTGAGTAGAAAACAAGTTATCCATATTAAATGAATTTAATTGTGAGTAGAAAAGGAGTTAATCATTTTAAATGAATTTAATTGTGGGTAGAGAACTGGTTATTCAAATTAAATGAATATAATTGTGAGTAGAAGACTAGTTATTCTAATTAAATGAATTTAATTGTGAGTAGAAAACTAGTTATTCATATTAAATGAATTTAATTGTGAGTAGAAAACTAGTTATTCATATCAAATGAATTTAATTGTGAGTAGAAGACTAGTTATTCTATTTAAATGAATTTAATTGTGAGTAGAAAACTAGTTAATCATATAAAATGAATTTTATTGTGAGTAGAAAACTACTTATTCGTATCAAATGAATTTAATTGTGAGTAAGAACACTAGTTATTCTTATTAAATGAATTTAATTGTGAATAGAAAACTAGTTATATATATTAAATGAATTTAATTGGGAGTAGAGAACTGGTTATTCCAATTTAATGAGTATAATTGTGAGTAGAAGACTAGTTATTCTAATTAAATGAATTTAATTGTGAGTAGAAAACTAGTTATTCATATTAAATGAATTTAATTGTGAGTAAGAAAACTAGTTATACATATTAAATGAATTTAATTGTGAGTAGAGAACTGGTTATTCAAATTAAATGAATATAATTGTGAGTAGAAGACTAGTTATTCTAATTAAATGAATTTAATTGTGAGTTGAAAACGAGTTAATCATATTAAATGAATTTAATTGTGGGTAGAGAACTGGTTATTCAAATTAAATGAATATAATTGGGAGTAGAAGACTAGTTATTCTAATTAAATGAATTTAATTGTGAGTAGAAAACTAGTTATTCATATTAAATGAATTTAAATGTGAGTAGAAAACTAGTTATTCATATTAAATGAATTTATTTGTGAGTAGAAAACTAGTTATTCATATTAAATGAATTTAATTGTGAGTAGATAACTAGTTATCCATATTAAATGAATATAATTGTGAGTAGAAAACGAGTTAATAATATTAAATGAATTTAATTGTGAGTAGAGAACTGGTTATTCAAATTAAATGAATATAATTGTGAGTAGAAGACAAGTTATTCTAATTAAATGAATTTAATTGTGAGTAGAAAAATAGTTATTCATATTAAATGAATTTAATTGTGAGTAGAAAACTAGTTATTCATATCAAATTAATTTAATTGTGAGTAGAAAACAAGTTATTCATATTTAATAAATTTAATTGTGAGTAGATATCTAGTTATCCATATTAAATGAATTTAATTGTGAGTAGAAAACAAGTTATTCATATTAAATGAATTTAATTGTGAGTAGAAAACGTGTTATTCATATTAAATGAATTTAAATGTGAGTAGAAAACTAGTTATTCATATTAAATGAATTTATTTGTGAGTAGAAAAGTAGTTATTCATATTAAATGAATTTAATTGTGAGTAGATAACTAGTTATCCATATTAAATGAATTTAATTGTGAGTAGAAAACGAGTTAATCATTTCAAATGAATTTAATTGTGGGTAGAGAACTGGTTATTCAAATTAAATGAATATAATTGTGAGTAGAAGACTAGTTATTCTAATTAAATGAATTTAATTGTGAGTAAGAACACTAGTTATTCATATTAATGAAATTAATTGTGAGTAGAGAAGTAGTTATTCATATTAAATTAATTTAATTGTTAGTAAGAAAACTAGTCATTCATATCAAATGAATTTAATTGTGAGTAGAAGACTAGTTATTCTATTTAAATGAATTTAATTGTGAGTAGAAAACTAGTTATTCATATAAAATGAATTTTATTGTGAGTAGAAAACTACTTATTCGTATCAAATGAATTTAATTGTGAGTAAGAACACTAGTTATTCTTATTAAATGAATTTAATTGTGAATAGAAAACTAGTTATATATATTAAATGAATTTAATTGGGAGTAGAGAACTGGTTATTCCAATTTAATGAGTATAATTGTGAGTAGAAGACTAGTTATTCTAATTAAATGAATTTAATTGTGAGTAGAAAACTAGTTATTCATATTAAATGAATTTAATTGTGAGTAAGAAAACTAGTTATACATATTAAATGAATTTAATTGTGAGTAGAGAACTGGTTATTCAATTTAAATGAATATAATTGTGAGTAGAAGACTAGTTATTCTAATTAAATGAATTTAATTGTGAGTTGAAAACGAGTTAATCATATTAAATGAATTTAATTGTGGGTAGAGAACTGGTTATTCAAATTAAATGAATATAATTGGGAGTAGAAGACTAGTTATTCTAATTAAATGAATTTAATTGTGAGTAGAAAACTAGTTATTCATATTAAATGAATTTAAATGTGAGTAGAAAACTAGTTATTCATATTAAATGAATTTATTTGTGAGTAGAAAACTAGTTATTCATATTAAATGAATTTAATTGTGAGTAGATAACTAGTTATCCATATTAAATGAATATAATTGTGAGTAGAAAACGAGTTAATAATATTAAATGAATTTAATTGTGAGTAGAGAACTGGTTATTCAAATTAAATGAATATAATTGTGAGTAGAAGACAAGTTATTCTAATTAAATGAATTTAATTGTGAGTAGAAAAATAATTATTCATATTAAATGAAATTAATTGTGAGTAGAAAACTAGTTATTCATATCAAATTAATTTAATTGTGAGTAGAAAACAAGTTATTCATATTTAATAAATTTAATTGTGAGTAGATATCTAGTTATCCATATTAAATGAATTTAATTGTTAGTAGAAAACAAGTTATTCATATTAAATGAATTTAATTGTGAGTAGAAAACGTGTTATTCATATTAAATGAATTTAAATGTGAGTAGAAAACTAGTTATTCATATTAAATGAATTTATTTGTGAGTAGAAAAGTAGTTATTCATATTAAATGAATTTAATTGTGAGTAGATAACTAGTTATCCATATTAAATGAATTTAATTGTGAGTAGAAAACGAGTTAATCATTTCAAATGAATTTAATTGTGGGTAGAGAACTGGTTATTCAAATTAAATGAATATAATTGTGAGTAGAAGACTAGTTATTCTAATTAAATGAATTTAATTGTGAGTAAGAACACTAGTTATTCATATTAATGAAATTAATTGTGAGTAGAGAAGTAGTTATTCATATTAAATTAATTTAATTGTTAGTAAGAAAACTAGTCATTCATATTAAATGAATTTAATTGTGGGTAAAGAACTGGTTATTCAAATTAAATGAATATAATTGTAAGTAGAAGACTAGTTATTCTAATTAAATGAATTTAATTGTGAGTAGAAAACGAGTAATTCATATTAAATGAATATAATTGTGAGTAGAAGACTAGTTATTCTAATTAAATGAATTTAATTGTGAGTAGAAAACTAGTTATTCATATTAAATAAATTTAATTGTGAGTAGTAAACGAGTAATTCATAGTAAATGAATTTAATTGTGAGTAGAAATCTAGTTATCCATATTAAATGAATTTAATTGTGAGTAGAAAACTAGTTATTCATATTTAATGAATTTAATTGTGAGTAAGAACACTAGTTATTCATATTCAATGAATTTAATTGTGAGTAAGAAAACTAGTTATTCATAGTAATAAATTTAATTGTGAGTAGAAAACTAGTTATTCATATTAGATAAATTTAATTGTGAGTAGAAAACGAGTTATTCATATTAAATGAATTTAATTGTGAGTAGAAAACGATATATTCATATTAAATGAATTTAATTGTGAGTAGAGAACTAGTTATTCATATTAAATGAATTTAATTGTGAGTAGAAAACAAGTTATTCATATCAAATGAATTTAAATGTTAGTAGAAAACGAGTTATTCATATTAAATGAATTTAATTGTGAGTAGAAAACTAGTTATTCATATTAAATGAATTTAATTGGGAGTAGAAAACGAGTAATTCATATTAAATGAATATAATTGTGAAGAGAAAACTAGTTATCCATATTAAATGAATTTAATTGTGAGTAGAAAACTAGTTATACATATTTAATCAATTTAATTCTGAGTAAGAACACTAGTTATTCATATTAAATGAATTTAATTCTGAGTAGAAAACTATTTATTCACATTAAATGAATTTATTTGTGAGTACAAAACTAGTTATTCATATTAAATGAATTTAAATGAGAGTTGAAAACGATTTATTCATATTAAAAGAATTTAATTGTGAGTAGAGAACTGGTTATTCCAATTTAATGAGTATAATTGTGAGTAGAAGACTAGTTATTCTAATTAAATGAATTTAATTGGGAGTAGAAAACAAGTTATTCATATTAAATGAATTTAGTTGTGAGTAGAAAACGAGTTATTCATATTAAATGAATTTAATTGTGAATAGAAAACTAGTTATTCATATTAAATGAAATTAATTGTGAGTAGAGAACTGGTTATTCAAATTAAATGAATATAATTGTGAGTAGAAGACTAGTTATTCATATTAAATGAATTTAATTGGGAGTAGAAATCTAGTTATTTATATCAAATGAATTTTATTGTGTGTAAGAACACTCGTTATTCATATTAAATGAATTTAATTGTGAATAGAAAACTAGTTATTCATATTAAATGAAATTAATTGTGAGTAGAGAAGTGGTTATTCAAATTAAATGAATATAATTGTGAGTAGAAGACTAGTTATTCTAATTAAATGAATTGAATTGTGAGTAGAAAACTAGTTATTCATATTATATGAATTTAATTGTGAGTAGAAAAATAGCTTTTCGTATCAAATTAATTTAATTGTGAGTAAGAACACTAGTTATTCTTATTAAATGAATTTAATTGTGAATAGAAAACTAGTTATTCATATTAAATGAATTTAATTGGTAGTAGAAAACAAGTTATTCATATCAAATGAATTTAATTGTGAGTAGAAAACGAGTTATTCATATTAAATGAATTTAATTGTGAGTAGAAAACTAGTTATCCATATTAAATGAATTTAATTGTGAGTAGAAAACGAGTAATTCATATTAAATGAATATAATTGTGAAGAGAAAACTAGTTATCCATATTAAATGAATTTAATTGTGAGTAGAAAACTAGTTATTTATATCAAATGAATTTAATTGTGAGTAAGAACACTCGTTATTCATATTAAATGAATTTAATTGAAAGTAGATAACTAGTTATCCATATTAAATGAATTTAATTTTGAGTAGAAAACTAGTTCTTCATATTTAAAGAATTTAATTGTGAGTAAGAACACTAGTTATTCATATTCAATGAATTTAATTGTGAGTAAGAAAACTAGTTATACATATTAAATGAATTTAATTGTGAGTAGAGAACTGGTTATTCAAATTAAATGAATATAATTGTGAGTAGAAGACTAGTTATTCTAATTAAATGAATTTAATTGTGAGTAGAAAACTAGTTATTCTTATTAAATGAATATAATTGTGATTAGAAAACTAGTTATTCTTATTAAATGAATTTATTTGTGAGTAGAAAACTAGTTATTCATATTAAATGAATTTAATTGTGAGTAGATAACTAGTTATCCATATTAAATGAATTTAATTGTGAGTAGAAAACTAGTTCTTCATATTTAAAGAATTTATTTGTGAGTAAGAACACTAGTTATTCATATTAAATGAATTTAATTGTGAGAACTAGTTATACAAATTAAATGATTATAATTGAGAGTAGAAGACTAGTTATTCTAATTAAATGAATTTAATTGTGAGTAAGAACACTAGTTATTCATATTAAATGAAATTAATTGTGAGTAGAGAAGTAGTTATTCATATTAAATTAATTTAATTGTGAGTAAGAACACTAGTTACTCATATTAAATGAATTTAATTGTGAGTAGAAAACGAGTTAATCATACTAAATGAATTTAATTGTGGGTAAAGAACTGGTTATTCAAATTAAATGAATATAATTGTAAGTAGAAGACTAGTTATTCTAATTAAATGAATTTAATTGTGAGTAGAAAACTAGTTATTCAAATTAAATGAATATAATTGTGAGTAGAAGACTATTTATTCTAATTAAATGAATTTAATTGTGAGTAGAAATCTAGTTATCCATATTAAATGAATTTAATTGTGAGTAGAAAACTAGTTATTCATATTTAATGAATTTAATTGTGAGTAAGAACACTAGTTATTCATATTCAATGAATTTAATTGTGAGTAAGAAAACTAGTTATTCATAGTAATAAATTTAATTGTGAGTAGAAAACTAGTTATTCATATTAAATAAATTTAATTGTGAGTAGAAAACGAGTTATTCATATTAAATGAATTTAATTGTGAGTAGAAAACGATATATTCATATTAAATGAATTTAATTGTGAGTAGAGAACTAGTTATTCATATTAAATGAATTTAATTGTGAGTAGAAAACAAGTTATTCATATCAAATGAATTTAATTGTTAGTAGAAAACGAGTTATTCATATTAAATGAATTTAATTGTGAGTAGAAAACTAGTTATTCATATTAAATGAATTTAATTGGGAGTAGAAAACTAGTAATTCATATTAAATGAATATAATTGTGAAGAGAAAACTAGTTATCCATATTAAATGAATTTAATTGTGAGTAGAAAACTAGTTATTCATATTTAATCAATTTAATTCTGAGTAAGAACACTAGTTATTCATATTAAATGAATTTAATTCTGAGTAGAAAACTATTTATTCACATTAAATGAATTTATTTGTGAGTACAAAACTAGTTATTCATATTAAATGAATTTAAATGAGAGTTGAAAACGATTTATTCATATTAAAAGAATTTAATTGTGAGTAGAGAACTGGTTATTCCAATTTAATGAGTATAATTGTGAGTAGAAGACTAGTTATTCTAATTAAATGAATTTAATTGGGAGTAGAAAACAAGTTATTCATATTAAATGAATTTAATTGTGAGTAGAAAACGAGTTATTCATATTAAATGAATTCAAATGTTAGTAGAAAACTAGTTATTCATATTAAATGAATTTATTTGTGAGTAGAGAACTGGTTATTCAAATTAAATGAATTTAATTGTGAGTAGAAGACTAGTTATTCATATTAAATGAGTTTAATTTGGAGTAGAAAACGAGTAATTCATATTAAATGAATATAATTGTGAGTAGAAAACTAGTTATCCATATTAAATGAATTTAATTGTGAGTAGAAAACTAGTTATTCATATTTAATCAATTTAATTGTGAGTAAGAACACTAGTTATTCATATTCAAATAATTTAATTGTGAGTAGAAAACTAGCTATTCATAGTAATGAATTTAATTGTGAGTAGAAAACTAGTTATTCATATCAAATGAATTTAATTGTGAGTAGAAAACGAGTTATTCATATTAAATGAATTTAATTGTGAGTAGAAAACTAGTTATTCATATTAAATGAATTTAATTGGGAGTAGAAAACGAGTAAGTCATATTAAATGAATATAATTGTTCGTAGAAAACTAGTTATACATATTAAATGAATTTAATTGTGAGTAGAAAACTAGTTATTTATATCAAATGAATTTAATTGTGAGTAAGAACACTCGTTATTCATATTAAATGAATTTAATTGTGAATAGAAAACTAGTTATTCATATTAAATGAAATTAATTGTGAGTAGAGAACTGGTTATTCAAATTAAATGAATATAATTGTGAGTAGATGACTAGTTATTCATATTAAATGAATTTAATTGGGAGTAGAAATCTAGTTATTTATATCAAATGAATTTTATTGTGTGTAAGAACACTCGTTATTCATATTAAATGAATTTAATTGTGAATAGAAAACTAGTTATTCATATTAAATGAAATTAATTGTGAGTAGAGAAGTGGTTATTCAAATTAAATGAATATAATTGTGAGTAGAAGACTAGTTATTCATATTAAATGAGTTTAATTGGGAGTAGAAAACGAGTAATTCATATTAAATGAATATAATTGTGAGTAGAAAACTAGTTATCCATATTAAATGAATTTAATTGTGAGTAGAAAACTAGTTATTCATATTTAATCAATTTAATTGTGAGTAAGAACACTAGTTATTCATATTCAAAGAATTTAATTGTGAGTAGAAAACTATTTATTCATAGTAATGAATTTAATTGTGAGTAGAAAACTAGTTATTCATATTAAATGAATTTAATTGTGAGGATAAAACGAGTTTTTCATATTAAATGAATTTAATTGTGAGTAGAGAACTGGTTATTCAAATTAAATGAATATAATTGTGAGTAGAAGACTAGTTATTCTTATTAAATGAATTTAATTGTGAGTAGAAAACTAGTTATTCATATTAAATGAATTTATTTGTGAGTAGAGAACTGGTTATTCAAATTAAATGAATTTAATTGTGAGTAGAAAACTAGTTATTCATATTAAATAAATTTAATTGTGAGTAGTAAACGAGTAATTCATAGTAAATGAATTTAATTGTGAGTAGAAATCTAGTTATCCATATTAAATGAATTTAATTGTGAGTAGAAAACTAGTTATTCATATTAAATGAATTTAATTGGGAGTAGAAAACGAGTAATTCATATTAAATGAATATATTTGTGAAGAGAAAACTAGATATCCATATTAAATGAATTTAATTGTGAGTAGAATACTAGTTATTCATATTTAATCAATTTAATTCTGAGTAAGAACACTAGTTATTCATATTCAAAGAATTTAATTCTGAGTAGAAAACTATTTATTCACATTAAATGAATTTATTTGTGAGTAGAAAACTAGTTATTCATATCAAATGAATTTAATTGTGAGTAGAAAACGAGTTATTCATATTAAATGAATTTAATTGTGAATAGAAAACTAGTTATTCATATTAAATGAAATTAATTGTGAGTAGAGAACTGGTTAGTCAAATTAAATGAATATAATTGTGAGTAGAAGTCTAGTTATTCATATTAAATGAATTTAATTGGGAGTAGAAAACTAGTTATTTATATCAAATGAATTTAATTGGGAGTAGAAAACGAGTAATTCATATTAAATGAATATAATTGTGAAGAGAAAACTAGTTATCCATATTAAATGAATTTAGTTGTGAGTAGAAAACTAGTTATTCATATTTAATCAATTTAATTCTGAGTAAGAACACTAGTTATTCATATTCAAAGAATTTAATTGTGAGTAGAAAACTAGTTATTCATAGTAATGAATTTAATTGTGAGTAGAAAACTAGTTATTCATATTAAATAAATTTAATTGTGAGTAGAAAACGAGTTATTCATATTAAATGAATTCAAATGTTAGTAGAAAACTAGTTATTCATATTAAATGAATTTATTTGTGAGTAGAGAACTGGTTATTCAAATTAAATGAATTTAATTGTGAGTAGAAAACTAGTTATTCATATTAAATAAATTTAATTGTGAGTAGTAAACGAGTAATTCATAGTAAATGAATTTAATTGTGAGTAGAAATCTAGTTATTCATATTAAATGAATTTAATTGGGAGTAGAAAAATAGCTTTTCGTATCAAATTAATTTAATTGTGAGTAAGAACACTAGTTATTCTTATTAAATGAATTTAATTGTGAATAGAAAACTAGTTATTCATATTAAATGAATTTAATTGGTAGTAGAAAACAAGTTATTCATATCAAATGAATTTAATTGTGAGTAGAAAACGAGTTATTCATATTAAATGAATTTAATTGTGAGTAGAAAACTAGTTATCCATATTAAATGAATTTATTTGTGAGTAGAAAACGAGTAATTCATATTAAATGAATATAATTGTGAAGAGAAAACTAGTTATCCATATTAAATGAATTTAATTGTGAGTAGAAAACTAGTTATTTATATCAAATGAATTTAATTGTGAGTAAGAACACTCGTTATTCATATTAAATGAATTTAATTGTGAGTAGATAACTAGTTATCCATATTAAATGAATTTAATTTTGAGTAGAAAACTAGTTCTTCATATTTAAAGAATTTAATTGTGAGTAAGAACACTAGTTATTCACATTAAATGAATTTAATTGTGAGTAAGAAAACTAGTTATTCAAATTAAATGAATTTAATTTTGAGTAAGAAAACTAGTTATTCATATTAAATGAATTTAATTGTGAGTAGAAAACTAGTTATCCTTATTAAATGAATTTAATTGTGAGTAGAAAACTAGTGATTCATATTTAATGAATTTAATTGTGAGTAGAAAACGAGTTAATCATATTAAATGAATTTAATTGTGAGTAGAAAACTACTTATTCATATTAAATGAATTTAATTGTGAGTAGAAAACTAATTATTCATATTTAATAAATTTAATTGTGAGTAAGAACACTAGTTATTCATTGTAATGAATTTAATGGTGAGTAGAAAACTAGTTATTCATTTTAAATGAATTTAATTGCGTGTAGAAAACGAGTTATTCATATTAAATGAATTTGATTGTGAGTAGAGAACTGGTTATTCAAATTAAATGAATATAATTGTGAGTAGAAGACGTTATTCTAATTAAATGAATTTAATTGTGAGTAGAAAACTAGTTATTCATATTAAATGAATTTATTTGTGAGTTCAAAACTAGTTATTCAAATTAAATGAATTTAATTGTGAGTAAGAAAACTAGTTATTCATATTAAATGAATTTAATTGGGAGTAGAAAACGAGTAATTCATATTAAATGAATATAATTGTTCGTAGAAAACTAGTTATACATATTAAATGAATTTAATTGTGAGTAGAAAACTAGTTATTTATATCAAATGAATTTAATTGTGAGTAAGAACACTCGTTATTCATATTAAATGAATTTAATTGTGAATAGAAAACTAGTTATTCATATTAAATGAAATTAATTGTGAGTAGAGAACTGGTTATTCAAATTAAATGAATATAATTGTGAGTAGAAGACTAGTTATTCATATTAAATGAATTTAATTGTGAATAGAAAACTAGTTATTCATATTAAATGAAATTAATTGTGAGTAGAGAAGTGGTTATTCAAATTAAATGAATATAATTGTGAGTAGAAAACTAGTTATTCAAATTAAATGAATTTAATTTTGAGTAAGAAAACTAGTTATTCAAATTAAATGAATTTAATAGTGAGTAAGAAAACTAGTTATTCAAATTAAATAAATATAATTGTTAGTAGAAAACTAGTTACTCATATTTAATGAATTTCATTGTGAGTAACAACACTAGTTATTCATATAAAATGAATTTAATTGTGAGTATAAAACGAGTTATTCATATTAAATAAATTAAATTGTAAGTAGAAAACTAGTTATTCATATTAAATGAATTTAATTGTGAGTAGAAAACTAGTTATTCATATTTAATGAATTTAATTGTGAGTAGAAAACGAGTTATTCATATTAAATGAATTTAATTGTGAGTAGAAAACGAGTTATTCATATTAAATGAATTCAATTTTGAGTAGAAAACGAGTAATTCATATTAAATGAATTTAATTGTGAGTAGAGAACTGGTTATTCAAATTAAATGAATATAATTGTGAGTAGAAGACTAGTTATTCTAATTAAATGAATTTAATTGTGAGTAGAAAACTAGTTATTCATATTAAATGAATTTATTTGTGAGTAGAAAACTAGTTATCCATATTAAACGAATTTAATTGTGTGTAGAAAACTAGTTATTCATATTTAATTTATTTAATGGTGAGTAAGAACACTAGTTATTCATATTCAATGAATTTAATTGTGAGTAAGAAGACTAGTTATTCAAATTAAATGAATTTAATTGTGAGTAAGAAAACTAGTTGTTCATATCAAATGAATTTAATTGTGAATAGAGAACTAGTTATATATATTAAATGAATTTAATTGTGAATAAGAAAACTAGTTATTCAAATTAAATGAATTTAATTGTGAGTAAGAAAACTAGTTATTCAAATTAAATGAATTTAATTGTGAGTAAGAAAACTAGTTATTCATATTAAATGAATTTAATTGTGAGTAAGAAAACTAGTTATTCAAATTAAATGAATTTAATTGTGAGTAAGAAAACTAGTTATTCATATGAAATGAATTTAATTGTGAGTAAGAAAACTAGTTATTCATATTTAATGAATTTAATTGTGAGTAAGAAAACTAGTTATTCAAATTAAATGAATTTAATTTTGAGTAAGAAAACTAGTTATTCAAATTAAATGAATTTAATTGTGAGTAAGAAAACTAGTTATTCAAATTAAATGAATTTAATTTTGAGTAAGAAAACTAGTTATTCATATTAAATGAATTTAATTGTGAGTAGAAAACTAGTTATCCATATTAAATGAATTTAATTGTGAGTAGAAAACTAGTGAATCATATTTAATGAATTTAATTGTGAGTAGAAAACGAGTTAATCATATTAAATGAATTTAATTGTGAGTAGAAAACTACTTATTCATATTAAATGAATTTAATTGTGAGTAGAAAACTAATTATTCATATTTAATAAATTTAATTGTGAGTAAGAACACTAGTTATTCATTGTAATGAATTTAATGGTGAGTAGAAAACTAGTTATTCATTTTAAATGAATTTAATTGCGTGTAGAAAACGAGTTATTCATATTAAATGAATTTGATTGTGAGTAGAGAACTGGTTATTCAAATTAAATGAATATAATTGTGAGTAGAAGACGTTATTCTCATTAAATGAATTTAATTGTGAGTAGAAAACTAGTTATTCATATTAAATGAATTTATTTGTGAGTACAAAACTAGTTATTCAAATTAAATGAATTTAATTGTGAGTAAGAAAACTAGTTATTCATATTAAATGAATTTAATTGTGAGTAAGAAAACTAGTTATTCAAATTAAATGAATTTAATTGTGAGTAAGAAAACTAGTTGTTCATATCAAATGAATTTAATTGTGAATAGAGAACTAGTTATATATATTAAATGAATTTAATTGTGAATAAGAAAACTAGTTATTCAAATTAAATGAATTTAATTGTGAGTAAGAAAACTAGTTATTCAAATTAAATGAATTTAATTGTGAGTAAGAAAACTAGTTATTCATATTAAATGAATTTAATTGTGAGTAAGAAAACTAGTTATTCAAATTAAATGAATTTAATTGTGAGTAAGAAAACTAGTTATTCAAATTAAATGAATTTAATTTTGAGTAAGAAAACTAGTTATTCATATTAAATGAATTTAATTGTGAGTAAGAACACTAGTTATTCAAATTAAATGAATTTAATTGTGAGTAAGAAAACTAGTTATTCATATTAAATGATCTTAATTGTGAGTAGAAAACTAGTTATTTCTATTGAATGAATTTAATTGTGAGTAAGAAAACTAGTTATTCGTATTAAATGAACTTAATCGTGAGTAGAGAACTAGTTATTTCTATTAAATGAATTTAATTGTGAGTAAGAAAACTAGTTATTCGTTTTAAATGAACTTAATCGTGAGTAGAAAACTAGTTATTTCTATTAAATGAATTTAATTGTGAGTAGAGAACTGGTTATTCAAATTAAATGAATATAATTGTGAGTAGAAGACCAGCTATTCTAATTAAATGAAATTAATTGTGAGTAAGAAAACTAGTTATTCAAATTAAATGAATTTAATTGAGAGTAAGAAAACTAGTTATTCATATTAAATGAATTAAATTGTGAGTAAGAAAACTAGTTGTTCATATTTAATGAATTTAATTGTGAGTAAGAAAACTAGTTATTCAAATTAAATGAATTTAATTTTGAGTAAGAAAACTAGTTATTCAAATTAAATGAATTTAATAGTGAGTAAGAAAACTAGTTATTCAAATTAAATGAATTTAATTTTGAGTAAGTAAACTAGTTATTCATATAAAATGAATTTAATTGTGAGTAGAAAACTAGTTATCCATATTAAATGAATTTAATTGTGAGTAGAAAACTAGTGATTCATATTTAATGAATTCAATTGTGAGTAGAAAACGAGTTAATCATATTAAATGAATATAATTGTGAGTAGAAAACTACTTATTCATATTAAATGAATTTAATTTTGAGTAGAAAACTAATTATTCATATTTAATAAATTTAATTGTGAGTAAGAACACTAGTTATTCATAGTAATGAATTTAATTGTGAGTAGAAAACTAGTTATTCATTTTAAATGAATTTAATTGCGTGTAGAAAACGAGTTATTCATATTAAATGAATTTAATTGTGAGTAGAGAACTGGTTATTCAAATTAAATGAATATAATTGTGAGTAGAAGACGTTATTCTAATTAAATGAATTTAATTGTGAGTAGAAAACTAGTTATTCATATTAAATGAATTTATTTGTGAGTACAAAACTAGTTATTCATATTTAATAAATTTAATAGTGAGTAAGAAAACTAGTTATTCATATTAAATGAATTTATTTGTGATTAAGAACACTAGTTATTCAAATTAAATGAATTTAATTGTGAGTAAGAAAACTAGTTGTTCATATCAAATGAATTTAATTGTGAATAGAGAACTAGTTATATATATTAAATGAATTTAATTGTGAATAAGAAAACTAGTTATTCAAATTAAATGAATTTAATTGTGAGTAAGAAAACTAGTTATTCAAATAAATGAATTTAATTGTGAGTAAGAAAACTAGTTATTCATATTAAATGAATTTAATTGTGAGTAAGAAAACTAGTTATTCATATTAAATGAAATTAATTGTGATTAGAGAACTGGTTATTCAAATTAAATGAATATAATTGTGAGTAGAAGACTAGTTATTCATATTAAATGAATTTAATTGTGAGTAGAAAACTAGTTCTTCATATTTAAAGAATTTAATTGTGAGTAAGAACACTAGTTATTCATATTCAATGAATTTAATTGTGAGTAAGAAAACTAGTTATACATATTAAATGAATTTAATTGTGAGTAGAGAACTGGTTATTCAAATTAAATGAATATAATTGTAAGTAGAAGACTAGTTATTCTAATTAAATGAATTTAATTGTGAGTAGAAAACTAGTTATTCATATTAAATGAATTTAATTGTGAGTAGAAAACTAGTTATTCATATTAAATGAATTTAATTGGGAGTAGAAAACGAGTAATTCATATTAAATGAATATAATTGTTCGTAGAAAACTAGTTATACTTATTAAATGAATTTAATTGTGAGTAGAAAACTAGTTATTTATATCAAATGAATTTAATTGTGAGTAAGAACACTAGTTATACTTATTAAATGAATTTAATTGTGAATAGAAAACTAGTTATTCATATTAAATGAATTTAATTTTGAGTAGAGAACTGGTTATTCCAATTTAATGAGTATAATTGTGAGTAGAGAACTAGTTATTCATATTAAATGAATTTAATTGTGAGTAGAAAACAAGTTATTCATATCAAATGAATTTAATTGTGAGTAGAAAACGAGTTATTCATATTAAATGAATTTAATTGTGAGTAGAAAACTAGTTATTCATATTAAATGAATTTAGTTGGGAGTAGAAAACGAGTAATTCATATTAAATGAATATAATTGTTCGTAGAAATCTAGTTATACATATTAAATGAATGTAATTGTGAGTAGAAAACTAGTTATTTATATCAAATGAATTTAATTGTGAGTAAGAACACTCGTTATTCATATTAAATGAATTTAATTGTGAATAGAAAACTAGTTATTCATATTAAATGAAATTAATTGTGAGTAGAGAACTGGTTATTCAAATTAAATGAATATAATTGTGAGTAGAAGACTAGTTATTCATATTAAATGAATTTAATTGGGAGTAGAAAACTAGTTATTTATATCAAATGAATTTAATTGTGAGTAAGAACACTCGTTATTCATATTAAATGAATTTAATTGTGAATAGAAAACTAGTTATTCATATTAAATGAAATTAATTGTAAGTAGAGAAGTGGTTATTCAAATTAAATGAATATAATTGTGAGTAGAAGACTAGTTACTCTAATTAAATGAATTTAATTGTGAGTAGAGAACTGGTTATTCAAATTAAATGAATATAATTGTGAGTAGAAGACTAGTTATTCTTATTAAATGAATTTTATTGTGAGTAGAAAACGAGTTAATCATATTAAATGAATTTAATTGTGGGCAGAGAACTGGTTATTCAAATTGAATGAATATAATTGTGAGTAGAAGACTAGTTATTCTAATTAAATGAATTTAATTGTGAGTAGAAAACTAGTTATTCATATTATATGAATTTAATTGTGAGTAAGAACACTAGTTATTCTTATTAAATGAATTTAATTGTGAATAGAAAACTAGTTATTCATATTAAATGAATTTAATTTTGAGTAGAGAACTGGTTATTCCAATTTAATGAGTATAATTGTGAGTAGAAGACTAGTTATTCTAATTAAATGAATTTAATTGGGAGTAGAAAACTAGTTATTCATATTAAATGAATTTAATTGTAAGTAGAAAGCTAGTTATTCATATTAAATGAATTTATTTGTGAGTAGAAAACTATTTATTCATATAAATGAATTTAATTGTGAGTAGATAACTAGTTATCCATATTAAATGAATTTAATTGTGAGTAAGAACACTAGTTATTCATATTCAATGAATTTAATTGTGAGTAAGAAAACTAGTTATTCTAATTAAATGAATTTAATTGTGAGTAGAAAACTAGTTATTCATATGAAATGAATATAATTGTGAGTAGAAAACTAGTTATTCATATTAAATGAATTTATTTGTGAGTGGAAAACTAGTTATTCATATTAAATGAATTTAATTGTGAGTAGATAACTAGTTATCCATATTAAATGAATTTAATTGTAAGTAGAAAACTAGTTCTTCATATTTAAAGAATTTATTTGTGAGTATGAACTCTAGTTATTCATATTAAATGAATTTAATTGTGAGAACTAGTTATACAAATTAAATGATTATAATTGTGAGTAGAAGACTAGTTATTCTAATTAAATGAATTTAATTGTGAGTAAGAACACTAGTTATTCATATTAAATGAAATTAATTGTGAGTAGAGAAGTAGTTATTCATATTAAATTAATTTAATTGTGAGTAAGAACACTAGTTATTCATATTAAATGAATTTAATTGTGAGAACTAGTTATACAAATTAAATGAATATAATTGCGAGTAGAAGACTAGTTATTCTAATTAAAGGAATATAATTGTGAGTAAGTACACTAGTTACTCATATTAAATGAATTTAATTGTGAGTAGAAAACGAGTTAATCATATTAAATGAATTTAATTGTGAGTAGAAAACTAGTTACTCATATTAAATGAATTTAATTGTGAGTAGATAACTAGTTATCCATATTAAATGAATTTAATTGTGAGAACTAGTTATACAAATTAAATGATTAAGATTGTGATTAGAAGACTAGTTATTCTATTTAAATGAATTTAATTGTGAGTAAGAAAAGAAGTTATTCATATCAAATGAATTTAATTGTGAGTAGAAAACGAGTTATTCATATTAAATGAATTTAATTGTGAATAGAAAACTAGTTATTCATATTAAATGAATTTAATTGGGAGTAGAAAACGAGTAATTCATATTAAATGAATATAATTGTGAGTAGAAAACTAGTTATCCATATTAAATGAATTTAATTGTGAGTAGAAAACTAGTTATTTATATCAAATGAATTTAATTGTGAGTAAGAACACTCGTTATTCATATTAAATGAATTTAATTGTGAATAGAAAACTAGTTATTCATATTAAATAAAATTAATTGTGAGTAGAGAACTGGTTATTCAAATTAAATGAATATAATTGTGAATAGAAGACTAGTTATTCATATTAAATGAATTTAATTGGGAGTAGAAAACTAGTTATTTATATCAAATGAATTTAATTGTGAGTAAGAACACTCGTTATTCATATTAAATGAATTTAATTGTGAATAGAAAACTAGTTATTCATATTAAATGAAATTAATTGTGAGTAGAGAAGTGGTTATTCAAATTAAATGAATATAATTATGAGTAGAAGACTAGTTATTCATATTAAATGAGTTTAATTGGGAGTAGAAAACGAGTAATTCATATTAAATGAATATAATTGTGAGTAGAAAACTAGTTATCCATATTAAATGAATTTAATTGTGAGTAGAAAACTAGTTATTCATATTTAATCAATTTAATTGTGAGTAAGAACACTAGTTATTCATATTCAAAGAATTAAATTGTGAGTAGAAAACTAGCTATTCATAGTAATGAATTTAATTGTGAGTAGAAAACGAGTTATTCATATTAAATGAATTTAATTGTGAGTAGAAAACTAGTTATTCATATTAAATGAATTTAATTGGGAGTAGAAAACGAGTAATTCATATTAAATGAATATAATTGTTCGTAGAAATCTAGTTATACATATTAAATGAATGTAATTGTGAGTAGAAAACTAGTTATTTATATCAAATGAATTTAATTGTGAGTAAGAACACTCGTTATTCATATTAAATGAATTTAATTGTGAATAGAAAACTAGTTATTCATATTAAATGAAATTAATTGTGAGTAGAGAACTGATTATTCAAATTAAATGAATATAATTGTGAGTAGAAGACTAGTTATTCATATTAAATGAATTTAATTGGGAGTAGAAAACTAGTTATTTATATCAAATGAATTTAATTGTGAGTAAGAACACTCGTTATTCATATTAAATGAATTTAATTGTGAATAGAAAACTAGTTATTCATATAAATGAATTTAATTGTGAGTAGATAACTAGTTATCCATATTAAATGAATTTAATTGTGAGTAGAAAACTAGTTCTTCATATTTAAAGAATTTAATTGTGAGTAAGAACACTAGTTATTCATATTCAATGAATTTAATTGTGAGTAAGAAAACTAGTTATACATATTAAATGAATTTAATTGTGAGTAGAGAACTGGTTATTCAAGTTAAATGAATATAATTGTAAGTAGAAGACTAGTTATTCTAATTAAATGAATTTAATTGTGAGTAGAAAACTAGTTATTCATATTAAATGAATTTAATTGTGAGTAGAAAACTAGTTATTCATATTAAATGAATTTAATTGGGAGTAGAAAACGAGTAATTCATATTAAATGAATATAATTGTTCGTAGAAAACTAGTTATACTTATTAAATGAATTTAATTGTGAGTAGAAAACTAGTTATTTATATCAAATGAATTTAATTGTGAGTAAGAACACTAGTTATACTTATTAAATGAATTTAATTGTGAATAGAAAACTAGTTATTCATATTAAATGAATTTAATTGTGAGTAGAGAACTAGTTATTCATATTAAATGAATTTAATTGTGAGTAGAAAACAAGTTATTCATATCAAATGAATTTAATTGTGAGTAGAAAACTAGTTATTCATATTAAATGAATTTAATTGTGAGTAGAAAACTAGTTATTCATATTAAATGAATTTAGTTGGGAGTAGAAAACGAGTAATTCATATTAAATGAATATAATTGTTCGTAGAAATCTAGTTATACATATTAAATGAATGTAATTGTGAGTAGAAAACTAGTTATTTATATCAAATGAATTTAATTGTGAGTAAGAACACTCGTTATTCATATTAAATGAATTTAATTGTGAATAGAAAACTAGTTATTCATATTAAATGAAATTAATTGTGAGTAGAGAACTGGTTATTCAAATTAAATGAATATAATTCTGAGTAGAAGACTAGTTATTCATATTAAATGAATTTAATTGGGAGTAGAAAACTAGTTATTTATATCAAATGAATTTAATTGTGAGTAAGAACACTCGTTATTCATATTAAATGAATTTAATTGTGAATAGAAAACTAGTTATTCATATTAAATGAAATTAATTGTAAGTAGAGAAGTGGTTATTCAAATTAAATGAATATAATTGTGAGTAGAAGACTAGTTACTCTAATTAAATGAATTTAATTGTGAGTAGAGAACTGGTTATTCAAATTAAATGAATATAATTGTGAGTAGAAGACTAGTTATTCTTATTAAATGAATTTTATTGTGAGTAGAAAACGAGTTAATCATATTAAATGAATTTAATTGTGGGCAGAGAACTGGTTATTCAAATTGAATGAATATAATTGTGAGTAGAAGACTAGTTATTCTAATTAAATGAATTTAATTGTGAGTAGAAGACTAGTTATTCTAATTAAATGAATTTAATTGTGAGTAAGAACACTAGTTATTCATATTAAATGAAATTAATTGTGAGTAGACAAGTAGTTATTCATATTAAATTAATTTAATTGTGAGTAAGAACACTAGTCATTCATATTAAATGAATTTAATTGTGGGTAGAAAACGAGTTATTCATATTAAATGAATTTAATTGTGAGCAGAGAACTGGTTATTCAAATTAAATGAATATAATTGTGAGTAGAAGACTAGTTATTCTATTTAAATGAATTTAATTGTGAGTAAGAAAACTAGTTATTCATATTAAACGAATTTAATTGTGAGGAAGAAAACTAGTTATTAAAATTAAATGTATATAATTGCGAGTAGAAAACTAGTTATTCATATTAGATGTATTTAATTGTGAGTAGAAAACTAGTTATTCAAATTAAATGAATATAATTGCGAGCAGAAGACTAATTATTCTAATTAAATGAATATAATTGTGAGTAAGAACACTAGTTACTCATATTAAATGAATTTAATTGTGAGTAGAAAACGAGTTAATCATATTAAATGGATTTAATTGTGGGCAGAGAACTGGTTATTCAAATTAAATGAATATAATTGTGAGTAGAAGACTAGTTATTCTAATTAAATGAATTTAATTGTGAGTAGAAAACTAGTTATTCAAATTAATGAATATAATAGTGAGTAGAAGACTAGTTATTCTAATTAAATGAATTTAATTGTGAGTAGAAAACTAGTTATTCTAATTAAATGAATTTAATTGTGAGTAGATAACTAGTTATCCATATTAAATGAATTTAATTGTGAGTAGAAAACTAGTTCTTCATATTTAAAGAATTTAATTGTTAGTAAGAACACTAGTTATTCATATTCAATGAATTTAATTGTGAGTAAGAAAACTAGTTATACATATTAAATGAATTTATTTGTGAGTAGAGAACTGGTTATTCAAATTAAATGAATATAATTGTGAGTAGAAGACTAGTTATTCTAATTAAATGAATTTAATTGTGAGTAGAAAACTAGTTATTCATATTAAATGAATATAATTGTGAGTAGAAAACTAGTTATTCATATTAAATGAATTTATTTGTGAGTAGAAAACTAGTTATTCATATTAAATGAATTTAATTGTGAGTAGATAACTAGTTAACCATATTAAATGAATTTAATTGTGAGAACTCGTTATACAAATTAAATGATTATAATTGTCAGTAGAAGACTAGTTATTCTAATTAAATGAATTTAATTGTGAGTAAGAACACTAGTTATTCATATTAAATGAAATTAATTGTGAGTAGAGAAGTAGTTATTCATATTAAATTAATTTAATTGTGAGTAAGAACACTAGTCATTCATATTAAATGAATTTAATTGTGGGTAGAAAACGAGTTATTCATATTAAATGAATTTAATTGTGAGCAGAGAACTGGTTATTCAAATTAAATGAATATAATTGTGAGTAGAAGACTAGTTATTCTATTTAAATGAATTTAATTGTGAGTAAGAAAACTAGTTATTCATATTAAACGAATTTAATTGTGAGGAAGAAAACTAGTTATTAAAATTAAATGAATATAATTGTGAGTAGAAAACTAGTTATTCATATCAAATGAATTTAATTGTGAGTAGAAAACTAGTTATTCATATTAAATGAATTTAATTGTGAGTAGAAAACGAGTTATTCATATTAAATGAATTTAATTGTGAGTAGAAAACTAGTTATTCATATTAAATGAATTTAATTGGCAGTAGAAAACGAGTAATTCATATTAAATGAATATAATTGTGAGTAAAAAACTAGTTATCCATATTAAATGAATTTAATTGTGAGTAGAAAACTAGTTATTTATATCAAATGAATTTAATTGTGAGTAAGAACACTCGTTATTCATATTAAATGGATTTAATTGTGAATAGAAAACTAGTTATTCATATTAAATAAAATTAATTGTGAGTAGAGAACTGGTTATTCAATTTAAATGAATATAATTGTTAGTAGAAGACTAGTTGTTCATATTAAATGAATTTAATTGGGAGTAGAAAACTAGTTATTTATATCAAATGAATTTAATTGTGAGTAAGAACACTCGTTATTCATATTAAATGAATTTAATTGTGAATAGAAAACTAGTTATTCATATTAAATGAATTTAATTGTGAGTAGAAAACTAGTTATTCATATTTAATCAATTTAATTGTGAGTAAGAACACTAGTTATTCATATTCAAAGAATTTAATTGTGAGTAGAAAACTATTTATTCATAGTAATGAATTTAATTTTGAGTAGAAAACTAGTTATTCATATTAAATGAATTTAATTGTGAGGATAAAACGAGTTTTTCATATTAAATGATTTTAATTGTGAGTAGAGAACTGGTTATTCAAATTAAATGTATATAATTGTGAGTAGAAGACTAGTTATTCTTATTAAATGAATTTAATTGTGAGTAGAAAACGAGTTAATCATATTAAATGAATTTAATTGTGGGCAGAGAACTGGTTATTCAAATTAAATGAATATAATTGTGAGTAGAAGACTAGTTATTCTAATTAAATGAATTTAATTGTGAGTAGAAAACTAGTTATTCATATTATATGAATTTAATTGTGAGTAGAAAAATAGTTATTCGTATCAAATTAATTTAATTGTGAGTAAGAACACTAGTTATTCTTATTAAATGAATTTAATTGTGAATAGAAAACTAGTTATTCATATTAAATGAATTTAATTTTGAGTAGAGAACTGGTTATTCCAATTTAATGAGTATAATTGTGAGTAGAAGACTATTTATTCTAATTAAATGAATTTAATTGTGAGTAGAAAACTAGTTATTCATATTAAATAAATTTAATTGTGAGTAGAAAACGAGTAATTCATAGTAAATGAATTTAGTTGTGAGTAGAAAACTAGTTATCCATATTAAATGAATTTAATTGTGAGTAGAAAACTAGTTATTCATATTTAATGAATTTAATTGTGAGTAAAAACACTAGTTATTCATATTCAATGAATTTAATTGTGAGTAAGAAAACTAGTTATTCATAGTAATAAATTTAATTGTGAGTAGAAAACTAGTTATTCATATTAAATAAATTTAATTGTGAGTAGAAAACGAGTTATTCATATTAAATGAATTTAATTGTGAGTAGAAAACTAGTTATTCACATTAAATGAATTTATTTGTGAGTACAAAACTAGTTATTCATATTAAATGAATTTAAATGAGAGTAGAAAACGATTTATTCATATTAAAAGAATTTAATTGTGAGTAGAGAACTAGTTATACAAATTAAATGATTATAATTGTGAGTAGAAGACTAGTTATTCTAATTAAATGAATTTAATTGTGAGTAAGAACACTAGTTATTCATATTAAATGAAATTAATTGTGAGTAGACAAGTAGTTATTCATATTAAATTAATTTAATTGTGAGTAAGAACACTAGTCATTCATATTAAATGAATTTAATTGTGGGTAGAAAACGAGTTATTCATATTAAATGAATTTAATTGGGAGCAGAGAACTGGTTATTCAAATTAAATGAATATAATTGTGAGTAGAAGACTAGTTATTCTATTTAAATGAATTTAATTGTGAGTAAGAAAACTAGTTATTCATATTAAACGAATTTAATTATGAGGAAGAAAACTAGTTATTAAAATTAAATGTATATAATTGCGAATAGAAAACTAGTTATTCATATTAAATGTATTTAATTGTGAGTAGAAAACTAGTTATTCAAATTAAATGAATATAATTGCGAGTAGAAGACTAGTTATTCTAATTAAATGAATATAATTGTGAGTAAGAACACTAGTTACTCATATTAAATGAATTTAATTGTGAGTAGAAAACGAGTTAATCATATTAAATGAATTTAATTGTGGGTAGAGAACTGGTTATTCAAATTAAATGAATATAATTGTGAGTAGAAGACTAGTTATTCTAATTAAATGAATTTAATTGTGAGTAGAAAACTAGTTATTCAAATTAATGAATATAATAGTGAGTAGAAGACTAGTTATTCTAATTAAATGAATTTAATTGTGAGTAGAAAACTAGTTATTCTAATTAAATGAATTTAATTGTGAGTAGATAACTAGTTATCCATATTAAATGAATTTAATTGTGAGTAGAAAACTAGTTCTTCATATTTAAAGAATTTAATAGTTAGTAAGAACACTAGTTATTCATATTCAATGAATTTAATTGGGAGTAGAAAACGAGTAATTCATATTAAATGAATATAATTGTGAGTAGAAAACTAGTTATCCATATTAAATGAATTTAATTGTGAGTAGAAAACTAGTTATTTATATCAAATGAATTTAATTGTGAGTAAGAACACTCGTTATTCATATTAAATGAATTTAATTGTGAATAGAAAACTAGTTATTCATATTAAATAAAATTAATTGTGAGTAGAGAACTGGTTATTCAAATTAAATGAATATAATTGTGAATAGAAGACTAGTTATTCATATTAAATGAATTTAATTGGGAGTAGAAAACTAGTTATTTATATCAAATGAATTTAATTGTGAGTAAGAACACTCGTTATTCATATTAAATGAATTTAATTGTGAATAGAAAACTAGTTATTCATATTAAATGAAATTAATTGTGAGTAGAGAAGTGGTTATTCAAATTAAATGAATATAATTATGAGTAGAAGACTAGTTATTCATATTAAATGAGTTTAATTGGGAGTAGAAAACGAGTAATTCATATTAAATGAATATAATTGTGAGTAGAAAACTAGTTATCCATATTAAATGAATTTAATTGTGAGTAGAAAACTAGTTATTCATATTTAATCAATTTAATTGTGAGTAAGAACACTAGTTATTCATATTCAAAGAATTAAATTGTGAGTAGAAAACTAGCTATTCATAGTAATGAATTTAATTGTGAGTAGAAAACGAGTTATTCATATTAAATGAATTTAATTGTGAATAGAAAACTAGTTATTCATATTAAATGAACTTAATTGGGAGTAGAAAACGAGTAATTCATATTAAATGAATAAAATTGTGAGTAGAAATCTAGTTATACATATTAAATGAATGTAATTGTGAGTAGAAAACTAGTTATTTATATCAAATGAATTTAATTGTGAGTAAGAACACTCGTTATTCATATTAAATGAATTTAATTGTGAATAGAAAACTAGTTATTCATATTAAATGAAATTAATTGTGAGTAGAGAACTGGTTATTCAAATTAAATGAATATAATTGTGAGTAGAAGACTAGTTATTCATATTAAATGAATTTAATTGGGAGTAGAAAACTAGTTATTTATATCAAATGAATTTAATTGTGAGTAAGAACACTCGTTATTCATATTAAATGAATTTAATTGTGAATAGAAAACTAGTTATTCATATAAATGAATTTAATTGTGAGTAGATAACTAGTTATCCATATTAAATGAATTTAATTGTGAGTAGAAAACTAGTTCTTCATATTTAAAGAATTTAATTGTGAGTAAGAACACTAGTTATTCATATTTAAAGAATTTAATTGTTAGTAAGAACACTAGTTATTCATATTCAATGAATTTAATTGTGAGTAAGAAAACTAGTTATACATATTAAATGAATTTATTTGTGAGTAGAGAACTGGTTATTCAAATTAAATGAATATAATTGTGAGTAGAAGACTAGTTATTCTAATTAAATGAATTTAATTGTGAGTAGAAAACTAGTTATTCATATTAAATGAATTTAATTTTGAGTAGAGAACTGGTTATTCCAATTTAATGAGTATAATTGTGAGTAGAGAACTAGTTATTCATATTAAATGAATTTAATTGTGAGTAGAAAACAAGTTATTCATATCAAATGAATTTAATTGTGAGTAGAAAACGAGTTATTCATATTAAATGAATTTAATTGTGAGTAGAAAACGAGTTATTCATATTAAATGAATTTAATTGTGAGTAGAAAACTAGTTATTCACATTAAATGAATTTATTTGTGAGTACAAAACTAGTTATTCATATTAAATGAATTTAATTGTGAGCAGAGAACTGGTTATTCAAATTAAATGAATATAATTGTGAGTAGAAGACTAGTTATTCTATTTAAATGAATTTAATTGTGAGTAAGAAAACTAGTTATTACATATTAAACGAATTTAATTGTGAGGAAGAAAACTAGTTATTAAAATTAAATGTATATAATTGCGAGTAGAAAACTAGTTATTCATATTAGATGTATTTAATTGTGAGTAGAAAACTAGTTATTCAAATTAAATGAATATAATTGCGAGTAGAAGACTAATTATTCTAATTAAATGAATATAATTGTGAGTAAGAACACTAGTTACTCATATTAAATGAATTTAATTGTGAGTAGAAAACGAGTTAATCATATTAAATGGATTTAATTGTGGGCAGAGAACTGGTTATTCAAATTAAATGAATATAATGGTGAGTAGAAGACTAGTTATTCTAATTAAATGAATTTAATTGTGAGTAGAAAACTAGTTATTCAAATTAATGAATATAATAGTGAGTAGAAGACTAGTTATTCTAATTAAATGAATTTAATTGTGAGTAGAAAACTAGTTATTCTAATTAAATGAATTTAATTATGAGTAGATAACTAGTGATCCATATTAAATGAATTTAATTGTGAGTAGAAAACTAGTTCTTCATATTTAAAGAATTTAATTGTTAGTAAGAACACTAGTTATTCATATTCAATGAATTTAATTGTGAGTAAGAAAACTAGTTATACATATTAAATGAATTTATTTGTGAGTAGAGAACTGGTTATTCAAATTAAATGAATATAATTGTGAGTAGAAGACTAGTTATTCTAATTAAATGAATTTAATTGTGAGTAGAAAACTAGTTATTCATATCAAATGAATTTAATTGTGAGTAGAAAACGAGTTATTCATATTAAATGAATTTAATTGTGAGTAGAAAACTAGTTATTCATATTAAATGAATTTAATTGTGAGTAGATAACTAGTTAACCATATTAAATGAATTTAATTGTGAGAACTCGTTATACAAATTAAATGATTATAATTGTCAGTAGAAGACTAGTTATTCTAATTAAATGAATTTAATTGTGAGTAAGAACACTAGTTATTCATATTAAATGAAATTAATTGTGAGTAGAGAAGTAGTTATTCATATTAAATTAATTTAATTGTGAGTAAGAACACTAGTCATTCATATTAAATGAATTTAATTGTGGGTAGAAAACGAGTTATTCATATTAAATGAATTTAATTGTGAGCAGAGAACTGGTTATTCAAATTAAATGAATATAATTGTGAGTAGAAGACTAGTTATTCTATTTAAATGAATTTAATTGTGAGTAAGAAAACTAGTTATTCATATTAAACGAATTTAATTGTGAGGAAGAAAACTAGTTATTAAAATTAAATGAATATAATTGTGAGTAGAAAACTAGTTATTCATATCAAATGAATTTAATTGTGAGTAGAAAACTAGTTATTCATATTAAATGAATTTAATTGTGAGTAGAAAACGAGTTATTCATATTAAATGAATTTAATTGTGAGTAGAAAACTAGTTATTCATATTAAATGAATTTAATTGGCAGTAGAAAACGAGTAATTCATATTAAATGAATATAATTGTGAGTAAAAAACTAGTTATCCATATTAAATGAATTTAATTGTGAGTAGAAAACTAGTTATTTATATCAAATGAATTTAATTGTGAGTAAGAACACTCGTTATTCATATTAAATGGATTTAATTGTGAATAGAAAACTAGTTATTCATATTAAATAAAATTAATTGTGAGTAGAGAACTGGTTATTCAATTTAAATGAATATAATTGTTAGTAGAAGACTAGTTGTTCATATTAAATGAATTTAATTGGGAGTAGAAAACTAGTTATTTATATCAAATGAATTTAATTGTGAGTAAGAACACTCGTTATTCATATTAAATGAATTTAATTGTGAATAGAAAACTAGTTATTCATATTAAATGAATTTAATTGTGAGTAGAAAACTAGTTATTCATATTTAATCAATTTAATTGTGAGTAAGAACACTAGTTATTCATATTCAAAGAATTTAATTGTGAGTAGAAAACTATTTATTCATAGTAATGAATTTAATTTTGAGTAGAAAACTAGTTATTCATATTAAATGAATTTAATTGTGAGGATAAAACGAGTTTTTCATATTAAATGATTTTAATTGTGAGTAGAGAACTGGTTATTCAAATTAAATGTATATAATTGTGAGTAGAAGACTAGTTATTCTTATTAAATGAATTTAATTGTGAGTAGAAAACGAGTTAATCATATTAAATGAATTTAATTGTGGGCAGAGAACTGGTTATTCAAATTAAATGAATATAATTGTGAGTAGAAGACTAGTTATTCTAATTAAATGAATTTAATTGTGAGTAGAAAACTAGTTATTCATATTATATGAATTTAATTGTGAGTAGAAAAATAGTTATTCGTATCAAATTAATTTAATTGTGAGTAAGAACACTAGTTATTCTTATTAAATGAATTTAATTGTGAATAGAAAACTAGTTATTCATATTAAATGAATTTAATTTTGAGTAGAGAACTGGTTATTCCAATTTAATGAGTATAATTGTGAGTAGAAGACTATTTATTCTAATTAAATGAATTTAATTGTGAGTAGAAAACTAGTTATTCATATTAAATAAATTTAATTGTGAGTAGAAAACGAGTAATTCATAGTAAATGAATTTAGTTGTGAGTAGAAAACTAGTTATCCATATTAAATGAATTTAATTGTGAGTAGAAAACTAGTTATTCATATTTAATGAATTTAATTGTGAGTAAAAACACTAGTTATTCATATTCAATGAATTTAATTGTGAGTAAGAAAACTAGTTATTCATAGTAATAAATTTAATTGTGAGTAGAAAACTAGTTATTCATATTAAATAAATTTAATTGTGAGTAGAAAACGAGTTATTCATATTAAATGAATTTAATTGTGAGTAGAAAACTAGTTATTCACATTAAATGAATTTATTTGTGAGTACAAAACTAGTTATTCATATTAAATGAATTTAAATGAGAGTAGAAAACGATTTATTCATATTAAAAGAATTTAATTGTGAGTAGAGAACTAGTTATACAAATTAAATGATTATAATTGTGAGTAGAAGACTAGTTATTCTAATTAAATGAATTTAATTGTGAGTAAGAACACTAGTTATTCATATTAAATGAAATTAATTGTGAGTAGACAAGTAGTTATTCATATTAAATTAATTTAATTGTGAGTAAGAACACTAGTCATTCATATTAAATGAATTTAATTGTGGGTAGAAAACGAGTTATTCATATTAAATGAATTTAATTGGGAGCAGAGAACTGGTTATTCAAATTAAATGAATATAATTGTGAGTAGAAGACTAGTTATTCTATTTAAATGAATTTAATTGTGAGTAAGAAAACTAGTTATTCATATTAAACGAATTTAATTATGAGGAAGAAAACTAGTTATTAAAATTAAATGTATATAATTGCGAATAGAAAACTAGTTATTCATATTAAATGTATTTAATTGTGAGTAGAAAACTAGTTATTCAAATTAAATGAATATAATTGCGAGTAGAAGACTAGTTATTCTAATTAAATGAATATAATTGTGAGTAAGAACACTAGTTACTCATATTAAATGAATTTAATTGTGAGTAGAAAACGAGTTAATCATATTAAATGAATTTAATTGTGGGTAGAGAACTGGTTATTCAAATTAAATGAATATAATTGTGAGTAGAAGACTAGTTATTCTAATTAAATGAATTTAATTGTGAGTAGAAAACTAGTTATTCAAATTAATGAATATAATAGTGAGTAGAAGACTAGTTATTCTAATTAAATGAATTTAATTGTGAGTAGAAAACTAGTTATTCTAATTAAATGAATTTAATTGTGAGTAGATAACTAGTTATCCATATTAAATGAATTTAATTGTGAGTAGAAAACTAGTTCTTCATATTTAAAGAATTTAATAGTTAGTAAGAACACTAGTTATTCATATTCAATGAATTTAATTGGGAGTAGAAAACGAGTAATTCATATTAAATGAATATAATTGTGAGTAGAAAACTAGTTATCCATATTAAATGAATTTAATTGTGAGTAGAAAACTAGTTATTTATATCAAATGAATTTAATTGTGAGTAAGAACACTCGTTATTCATATTAAATGAATTTAATTGTGAATAGAAAACTAGTTATTCATATTAAATAAAATTAATTGTGAGTAGAGAACTGGTTATTCAAATTAAATGAATATAATTGTGAATAGAAGACTAGTTATTCATATTAAATGAATTTAATTGGGAGTAGAAAACTAGTTATTTATATCAAATGAATTTAATTGTGAGTAAGAACACTCGTTATTCATATTAAATGAATTTAATTGTGAATAGAAAACTAGTTATTCATATTAAATGAAATTAATTGTGAGTAGAGAAGTGGTTATTCAAATTAAATGAATATAATTATGAGTAGAAGACTAGTTATTCATATTAAATGAGTTTAATTGGGAGTAGAAAACGAGTAATTCATATTAAATGAATATAATTGTGAGTAGAAAACTAGTTATCCATATTAAATGAATTTAATTGTGAGTAGAAAACTAGTTATTCATATTTAATCAATTTAATTGTGAGTAAGAACACTAGTTATTCATATTCAAAGAATTAAATTGTGAGTAGAAAACTAGCTATTCATAGTAATGAATTTAATTGTGAGTAGAAAACGAGTTATTCATATTAAATGAATTTAATTGTGAATAGAAAACTAGTTATTCATATTAAATGAACTTAATTGGGAGTAGAAAACGAGTAATTCATATTAAATGAATAAAATTGTGAGTAGAAATCTAGTTATACATATTAAATGAATGTAATTGTGAGTAGAAAACTAGTTATTTATATCAAATGAATTTAATTGTGAGTAAGAACACTCGTTATTCATATTAAATGAATTTAATTGTGAATAGAAAACTAGTTATTCATATTAAATGAAATTAATTGTGAGTAGAGAACTGGTTATTCAAATTAAATGAATATAATTGTGAGTAGAAGACTAGTTATTCATATTAAATGAATTTAATTGGGAGTAGAAAACTAGTTATTTATATCAAATGAATTTAATTGTGAGTAAGAACACTCGTTATTCATATTAAATGAATTTAATTGTGAATAGAAAACTAGTTATTCATATAAATGAATTTAATTGTGAGTAGATAACTAGTTATCCATATTAAATGAATTTAATTGTGAGTAGAAAACTAGTTCTTCATATTTAAAGAATTTAATTGTGAGTAAGAACACTAGTTATTCATATTTAAAGAATTTAATTGTTAGTAAGAACACTAGTTATTCATATTCAATGAATTTAATTGTGAGTAAGAAAACTAGTTATACATATTAAATGAATTTATTTGTGAGTAGAGAACTGGTTATTCAAATTAAATGAATATAATTGTGAGTAGAAGACTAGTTATTCTAATTAAATGAATTTAATTGTGAGTAGAAAACTAGTTATTCATATTAAATGAATTTAATTTTGAGTAGAGAACTGGTTATTCCAATTTAATGAGTATAATTGTGAGTAGAGAACTAGTTATTCATATTAAATGAATTTAATTGTGAGTAGAAAACAAGTTATTCATATCAAATGAATTTAATTGTGAGTAGAAAACGAGTTATTCATATTAAATGAATTTAATTGTGAGTAGAAAACGAGTTATTCATATTAAATGAATTTAATTGTGAGTAGAAAACTAGTTATTCACATTAAATGAATTTATTTGTGAGTACAAAACTAGTTATTCATATTAAATGAATTTAATTGTGAGCAGAGAACTGGTTATTCAAATTAAATGAATATAATTGTGAGTAGAAGACTAGTTATTCTATTTAAATGAATTTAATTGTGAGTAAGAAAACTAGTTATTACATATTAAACGAATTTAATTGTGAGGAAGAAAACTAGTTATTAAAATTAAATGTATATAATTGCGAGTAGAAAACTAGTTATTCATATTAGATGTATTTAATTGTGAGTAGAAAACTAGTTATTCAAATTAAATGAATATAATTGCGAGTAGAAGACTAATTATTCTAATTAAATGAATATAATTGTGAGTAAGAACACTAGTTACTCATATTAAATGAATTTAATTGTGAGTAGAAAACGAGTTAATCATATTAAATGGATTTAATTGTGGGCAGAGAACTGGTTATTCAAATTAAATGAATATAATGGTGAGTAGAAGACTAGTTATTCTAATTAAATGAATTTAATTGTGAGTAGAAAACTAGTTATTCAAATTAATGAATATAATAGTGAGTAGAAGACTAGTTATTCTAATTAAATGAATTTAATTGTGAGTAGAAAACTAGTTATTCTAATTAAATGAATTTAATTATGAGTAGATAACTAGTGATCCATATTAAATGAATTTAATTGTGAGTAGAAAACTAGTTCTTCATATTTAAAGAATTTAATTGTTAGTAAGAACACTAGTTATTCATATTCAATGAATTTAATTGTGAGTAAGAAAACTAGTTATACATATTAAATGAATTTATTTGTGAGTAGAGAACTGGTTATTCAAATTAAATGAATATAATTGTGAGTAGAAGACTAGTTATTCTAATTAAATGAATTTAATTGTGAGTAGAAAACTAGTTATTCATATCAAATGAATTTAATTGTGAGTAGAAAACGAGTTATTCATATTAAATGAATTTAATTGTGAGTAGAAAACTAGTTATTCATATTAAATGAATTTAATTGTGAGTAGATAACTAGTTAACCATATTAAATGAATTTAATTGTGAGAACTCGTTATACAAATTAAATGATTATAATTGTCAGTAGAAGACTAGTTATTCTAATTAAATGAATTTAATTGTGAGTAAGAACACTAGTTATTCATATTAAATGAAATTAATTGTGAGTAGAGAAGTAGTTATTCATATTAAATTAATTTAATTGTGAGTAAGAACACTAGTCATTCATATTAAATGAATTTAATTGTGGGTAGAAAACGAGTTATTCATATTAAATGAATTTAATTGTGAGTAGAAAACTAGTTATTCATATTAAATGAATTTAATTGAGAGTAGAAAACGAGTAATTCATATTAAATGAATATAATTGTTCGTAGAAAACTAGTTATACTTATTAAATGAATTTAATTGTGAGTAGAAAACTAGTTATTTATATCAAATGAATTTAATTGTGAGTAAGAACACTAGTTATTCTTATTAAATGAATTTAATTGTGAATAGAAAACAAGTTATTCATATTAAATGAATTTAATTTTGAGTAGAGAACTGGTTATTCCAATTTAATGAGTATAATTGTGAGTAGAGAACTAGTTATTCATATTAAATGAATTTAATTGTGAGTAGAAAACAAGTTATTCATATCAAATGAATTTAATTGTGAGTAGAAAACGAGTTATTCATATTAAATGAATTTAATTGTGAGTAGAAAACTAGTTATTCATATTAAATGAATTTAATTGGGAGTAGAAAACGAGTAATTCATATTAAATGAATATAATTGTGAGTAAAAAACTAGTTATCCATATTAAATGAATTTAATTGTGAGTAGAAAACTAGTTATTTATATCAAATGAATTTATTTGTGAGTAAGAACACTCGTTATTCATATTAAATGGATTTAATTGTGAATAGAAAACTAGTTATTCATATTAAATAAAATTAATTGTGAGTAGAGAACTGGTTATTCAATTTAAATGAATATAATTGTTAGTAGAAGACTAGTTGTTCATATTAAATGAATTTAATTGGGAGTAGAAAACTAGTTATTTATATCAAATGAATTTAATTGTGAGTAAGAACACTCGTTATTCATATTAAATGAATTTAATTGTGAATAGAAAACTAGTTATTCATATTAAATGAATTTAATTGTGAGTAGAAAACTAGTTATTCATATTTAATCAATTTAATTGTGAGTAAGAACACTAGTTATTCATATTCAAAGAATTTAATTGTGAGTAGAAAACTATTTATTCATAGTAATGAATTTAATTGTGAGTAGAAAACTAGTTATTCATATTAAATGAATTTAATTGTGAGGATAAAACGAGTTTTTCATATTAAATGATTTTAATTGTGAGTAGAGAACTGGTTATTCAAATTAAATGTATATAATTGTGAGTAGAAGACTAGTTATTCCTATTAAATGAATTTAATTGTGAGTAGAAAACGAGTTAATCATATTAAATGAATTTAATTGTGGGCAGAGAACTGGTTATTCAAATTAAATGAATATAATTGTGAGTAGAAGACTAGTTATTCTAATTAAATGAATTTAATTGTGAGTAGAAAACTAGTTATTCATATTATATGAATTTAATTGTGAGTAGAAAAATAGTTATTCGTATCAAATTAATTTAATTGTGAGTAAGAACACTAGTTATTCTTATTAAATGAATTTAATTGTGAATAGAAAACTAGTTATTCATATTAAATGAATTTAATTTTGAGTAGAGAACTGGTTATTCCAATTTAATGAGTATAATTGTGAGTAGAAGACTAGTTATTCTAATTAAATGAATTTAATTGTGAGTAGAAAACTAGTTATTCATATTAAATAAATTTAATTGTGAGTAGAAAACGAGTAATTCATAGTAAATGAAATTAATTGTGAGTAGAAAACTAGTTATCCATATTAAATGAATTTAATTGTGAGTAGAAAACTAGTTATTCATATTTAATGAATTTAATTGTGAGTAAGAACACTAGTTATTCGTATTCAATGAATTTAATTGTGAGTAAGAAAACTAGTTATTCATAGTAATAAATTTAATTGTGAGTAGAAAACTAGTTATTCATATTAAATAAATTTAATTGTGAGTAGAAAACGAGTTATTCATATTAAATGAATTTAATTGTGAGTAGAAAACTAGTTATTCACATTAAATGAATTTATTTGTGAGTACAAAACTAGTTATTCATATTAAATGAATTTAAATGAGAGTAGAAAACGATTTATTCATATTAAAAGAATTTAATTTGAGTAGAGAACTAGTTATACAAATTAAATGATTATAATTGTGAGTAGAAGACTAGTTATTCTAATTAAATGAATTTAATTGTGAGTAAGAACACTAGTTATTCATATTAAATGAAATTAATTGTGAGTAGACAAGTAGTTATTCATATTAAATTAATTTAATTGTGAGTAAGAACACTAGTCATTCATATTAAATGAATTTAATTGTGGGTAGAAAACGAGTTATTCATATTAAATGAATTTAATTGGGAGCAGAGAACTGGTTATTCAAATTAAATGAATATAATTGTGAGTAGAAGACTAGTTATTCTATTTAAATGAATTTAATTGTGAGTAAGAAAACTAGTTATTCATATTAAACGAATTTAATTGTGAGGAGGAAAACTAGTTATTAAAATTAAATGAATATAATTGTGAGTAGAAAACTAGTTATTCATATCAAATGAATTTAATTGTGAGTAGAAAACGAGTTATTCATATGAAATGAATTTAATTGTGAGTAGAAAAATAGTTATTCATATTAAATGAATTTAATTGGGAGTAGAAAACGAGTAATTCATATTAAATGAATATAATTGTTCGTAGAAAACTAGTTATACTTATTAAATGAATTTAATTGTGAGTAGAAAACTAGTTATTTATATCAAATGAATTTAATTGTGAGTAAGAACACTAGTTATTCTTATTAAATGAATTTAATTGTGAATAGAAAACTAGTTATTCATATTAAATGAATTTAATTTTGAGTAGAGAACTGGTTATTCCAATTTAATGAGTATAATTGTGAGTAGAAGACTAGTTATTCTAATTAAATGAATTTAATTGTGAGTAGAAAACTAGTTATTCATATTTAATAAATTTAATTGTGAGTAGAAAACGAGTAATTCATAGTAAATGAATTTAATTGTGAGTAGAAAACTAGTTATCCATATTAAATGAATTTAATTGTGAGTAGAAAACTAGTTATTCATATTTAATGAATTTAATTGTGAGTAAGAACACTAGTTATTCATATTCAATGAATTTAATTGTGAGTAAGAAAACTAGTTATTCAAATTAAATGAATTTATTTGTGAGTACAAAACTAGTTATTCATATTAAATGAATTTAAATGAGAGTAGAAAACGATTTATTCATATTAAAAGAATTTAATTGTGAGTAGAGAACTAGTTATACAAATTAAATGATTATAATTGTGAGTAGAAGACTAGTTATTCTAATTAAATGAATTTAATTGTGAGTAAGAACACTAGTTATTCATATTAAATGAAATTAATTGTGAGTAGACAAGTAGTTATTCATATTAAATTAATTTAATTGTGAGTAAGAACACTAGTCATTCATATTAAATGAATTTAATTGTGGGTAGAAAACGAGTTATTCATATTAAATGAATTTAATTGGGAGCAGAGAACTGGTTATTCAAATTAAATGAATATAATTGTGAGTAGAAGACTAGTTATTCTATTTAAATGAATTTAATTGTGAGTAAGAAAACTAGTTATTCATATTAAACGAATTTAATTATGAGGAAGAAAACTAGTTATTAAAATTAAATGTATATAATTGCGAGTAGAAAACTAGTTATTCATATTAAATGTATTTAATTGTGAGTAGAAAACTAGTTATTCAAATTAAATGAATATAATTGCGAGTAGAAGACTAGTTATTCTAATTAAATGAATATAATTGTGAGTAAGAACACTAGTTACTCATATTAAATGAATTTAATTGTGAGTAGAAAACGAGTTAATCATATTAAATGAATTTAATTGTGGGTAGAGAACTGGTTATTCAAATTAAATGAATATAATTGTGAGTAGAAGACTAGTTATTCTAATTAAATGAATTTAATTGTGAGTAAGAACACTAGTTATTCATATTAAATGAAATTAATTGTGAGTAGAGAAGTAGTTATTCATATTAAATTAATTTATTTGTGAGTAAGAAAACTAGTTATTCAAATTAAATGAATTTAATTGTGAGTAAGAAAACTAGTTATTCATATTAAATGAATTTAATTGTGAGTAAGAAAACTATTTATTCAAATTAAATGAATTTAATTTTGAGTAAGAAAACTAGTTATTCATATTAAATGAATTTAATTGTGAGTAAGAAAACTAGTTATTCAAATTAAATGAATTTAATTGTGAGTAAGAAAACTAGTTATTCATATCAAATGAATTTAATTGTGAATAGAGAACTAGTTATATATATTAAATGAATTTAATTGTGAGTAAGAAAACTAGTTATTCAAATTAAATGAATTTAATTGTGAGTAAGAAAACTGGTTATTCGTATTAAATGAACTACACCGTGAGTAGAGAACTAGTTATTTCTATTAAATGAATTTAATTGTGAGTAAGAAAACTAGTTATTCTAATTAAATGAATTTAATTGTGAGTAAGAAAAATAGTTATTCATATTAAATGAAATTAATTGTGAGTAAGAACACTAGTTATTCAAATTAAATGAATTTAATTGAGAGTAAGAAAACTAGTTATTCAAATTAAATGAATTTAATTGTGAGTAAGAAATCTAGTTATTCAAATTAAATGAATTTAATTGTGAGTAAGAAAACTAGTTATTCAAATTAAATGAATTTAATTGTGAGTAAGAACACTAGTTATTCAAATTAAAAGAATTTAATTGTGAGTAACAAAACTAGTTATTCAAATTAAATGAATTTAATTGTGAGTAAGAAAACTAGTTATTCATATCAAATGAATTTAATTGTGAGTAAGAAAACTAGTTATTCAAATTAAATGAATTTAATTGTGAGTAAGAAAACTAGTTATTCAAATTAAATGAATTTAATTGTGAGTAAGAAAACTAGTTATTCAAATTAAATGAATTTAATTTTGAGTAAGAAAACTAGTTAATCATATTAAATGAATTTAATTGTGAGTAAGAAAACTAGTTATTCAAATTAAATGAATTTAATTGTGAGTAAGAAAACTAGTTATTCATATCAAATGAATTTAATTGTGAATAGAGAACTAGTTATATATATTAAATGAATTTAATTGTGAGTAAGAAAACTAGTTATTTCTATTAAATGAATTTAATTGTGAGTAAGAAAACTAGTTATTCGTATTAAATGAACTACACCGTGAGTAGAGAACTAGTTATTTCTATTAAATGAATTTAATTGTGAGTAAGAAAACTAGTTATTCGTATTAAATGAACTTAATCGTGAGTAGAAAACTAGTTATTTCTATTAAATGAATTTAATTGTGAGTAAGAAAACTAGTTATTCATATTAAATTAACTTAATTGTGAGTAAGAACACTAGTTATTCAAATTAAATGAATTTAATTGTGAGTAAGAAAACTAGTTATTCAAATTAAATGAATTTATTTTTGAGTAAGAAAACTAGTTATTCATATTAAATGAATTTAATTGTGAGTAAGAAAACTAGTTATTCTAATTAAATGAATTTAATTGTGAGTAAGAAAACTAGTTATTCAAATTAAATGAATTTAATTGTGAGTAGGAACACTAGTTATTCAAATTAAATGAATTTAATTGTGAGTAAGAAAACTAGTTATTCATATTAAATGAATTTAATTTGAGTAAGAAAACTAGTTATTCAAATTAAATGAATTTAATTGTGAGTAAGAAAACTAGTTATTCAAATTAAATGAATTTAATTGTGAGTAAGAAAACTAGTTATTCAAATTAAATGAATTTAATTGTGAGTAAGAAAACTAGTTATTCATATTAAATTAACTTAATTGTGAGTAAGAACACTAGTTATTCAAATTAAATGAATTTAATTGTGAGTAAGAAAACTAGTTATTCAAATTAAATGAATTTAATTTTGAGTAAGAAAACTAGTTATTCATATTAAATGAATTTAATTGTGAGTAAGAAAACTAGTTATTCTAATTATATGAATTTAATTGTGAGTAAGAAAACTAGTTATTCAAATTAAATGAATTTAATTGTGAGTAGGAAAACTAGTTATTCAAGTTAAATGAATTTAATTGTGAGTAAGAAAACTAGTAATTCATATTAAATTAACTTAATTGTGAGTAAGAACACTAGTTATTCAAATTAAATGAATTTAATTGTGAGTAACAAAACTAGTTATTCAAATTAAATGAATTTAATTGTGAGTAACAAAACTAGTTATTCAAATTAAATGAATTTAATTGTGAGTAAGAAAACTAGTTATTCATATTAAATGAATTTAATTGTGAGTTAGAAAACTAGTTATTCAAATTAAATGAATTTAATTGTGAGTAAGAAAACTAGTTATTCAAATTAAATGAATTTAATTGTGAGTAAGAAAACTAGTTATTCAAATTAAATGAATTTAATTTTGAGTAAGAAAACTAGTTATTCATATTAAATGAATTTAATTGTGAGTAAGAAAACTAGTTATTCAAATTAAATGAATTTAATTTTGAGTAAGAAAACTAGTTATTCATATTAAATGAATTTAATTGTGAGTAAGAAAACTAGTTATTCAAATTAAATGAATTTAATTGTGAGTAAGAAAACTAGTTATTCATATCAAATGAATGTAATTGTGAATAGAGAACTAGTTATATAAATTAAATGAATTAAATTGTGAGTAAGAAAACTAGTTATTCAAATTAAATGAATTTAATTGTGAGTAAGAAAACTAGTTATTCAAATTAAATGAATTTAATTGTGAGTAAGAAAACTAGTTATTCAAATTAAATGAATTTAATTGTGAGTAAGAAAACTAGTTATTCATATTAATTGAATTTAATTGTGAGTAAGAACACTAGTTATTCAAATTAAATGAATTTAATTGTTAGTAAGAAAACTAGTTATTCATATTAAATTAACTTAATTCTGAGTAAGAACACTAGTTATTCAAATTAAATGAATTTAATTGTGAGTAACAAAACTAGTTATTCAAATTAAATGAATTTAATTGTGAGTAACAAAACTAGTTATTCAAATTAAATGAATTTAATTGTGAGTAACAAAACTAGTTATTCAAATTAAATGAATTTAATTGTGAGTAAGAAAACTAGTTATTCAAATTAAATGAATTTAATTGTGAGTAAGAAAACTAGTTATTCAAATTAAATGAATTTAATTTTGAGTAAGAAAACTAGTTATTCATATTAAATGAATTTAATTGTGAGTACGAAAACTAGTTATTCAAATTAAATGAATTTAATTGTGAGTAAGAAAACTAGTTATTCATATCAAATGAATTTAATTGTGAATAGAGAACTAGTTATATAAATTAAATGAATTTAATTGTGAGTAAGAAAACTAGTTATTCATATTAAATTAACTTAATTGTGAGTAAGAACACTAGTTATTCAAATTAAATGAATTTAATTGTGAGTAAGAAAACTAGTTATTCATATTAAATTAACTTAATTCTGAGTAAGAACACTAGTTATTCAAATTAAATGAATTTAATTGTGAGTAACAAAACTAGTTATTCAAATTAAATGAATTTAATTGTGAGTAACAAAACTAGTTATTCAAACTAAATGAATTTAATTGTGAGTAAGAAAACTAGTTATTCATATTAAATGAATTTAATTGTGAGTTAGAAAACTAGTTATTCAAATTAAATGAATTTAATTGTGAGTAAGAAAACTAGTTATTCAAATTAAATGAATTTAATTGTGAGTAAGAAAACTAGTTATTCAAATTAAATGAATTTAATTTTGAGTAAGAAAACTAGTTATTCAAATTAAATGAATTTAATTGTGAGTAAGAAAACTAGTTATTCAAATTAAATGAATTTAATTTTGAGTAAGAAAACTAGTTATTCATATTAAATGAATTTAATTGTGAGTAAGAAAACTAGTTATCCATATTAAATGAATTTAATTGTGAGTAGAAAACTAGTTATTCATATTTAATGAATTTAATTGTGAGTAAGAACACTAGTTATTCATATTCAATGAATTTAATTGTGAGTAAGAAAACTAGTTATTCATAGTAATAAATTTAATTGTGAGTAGAAAACTAGTTATTCATATTAAATAAATTTAATTGTGAGTAGAAAACGAGTTATTCATATTAAATGAATTTAATTGTGAGTAGAAAACTAGTTATTCACATTAAATGAATTTATTTGTGAGTACAAAACTAGTTATTCATATTAAATGAATTTAATTGTGAGTACGAAAACTAGTTATTCAAATTAAATGAATTTAATTGTGAGTAAGAAAACTAGTTATTCATATCAAATGAATTTAATTGTGAATAGAGAACTAGTTATATAAATTAAATGAATTTAATTGTGAGTAAGAAAACTAGTTATTCATATTAAATTAACTTAATTGTGAGTAAGAACACTAGTTATTCAAATTAAATGAATTTAATTGTGAGTAAGAAAACTAGTTATTCATATTAAATTAACTTAATTCTGAGTAAGAACACTAGTTATTCAAATTAAATGAATTTAATTGTGAGTAACAAAACTAGTTATTCAAATTAAATGAATTTAATTGTGAGTAACAAAACTAGTTATTCAAACTAAATGAATTTAATTGTGAGTAAGAAAACTAGTTATTCATATTAAATGAATTTAATTGTGAGTTAGAAAACTAGTTATTCAAATTAAATGAATTTAATTGTGAGTAAGAAAACTAGTTATTCAAATTAAATGAATTTAATTGTGAGTAAGAAAACTAGTTATTCAAATTAAATGAATTTAATTTTGAGTAAGAAAACTAGTTATTCAAATTAAATGAATTTAATTGTGAGTAAGAAAACTAGTTATTCAAATTAAATGAATTTAATTTTGAGTAAGAAAACTAGTTATTCATATTAAATGAATTTAATTGTGAGTAAGAAAACTAGTTATCCATATTAAATGAATTTAATTGTGAGTAGAAAACTAGTTATTCATATTTAATGAATTTAATTGTGAGTAAGAACACTAGTTATTCATATTCAATGAATTTAATTGTGAGTAAGAAAACTAGTTATTCATAGTAATAAATTTAATTGTGAGTAGAAAACTAGTTATTCATATTAAATAAATTTAATTGTGAGTAGAAAACGAGTTATTCATATTAAATGAATTTAATTGTGAGTAGAAAACTAGTTATTCACATTAAATGAATTTATTTGTGAGTACAAAACTAGTTATTCATATTAAATGAATTTAAATGAGAGTAGAAAACGATTTATTCATATTAAAAGAATTTAATTGTGAGTAGAGAACTAGTTATACAAATTAAATGATTATAATTGTGAGTAGAAGACTAGTTATTCTAATTAAATGAATTTAATTGTGAGTAAGAACACTAGTTATTCATATTAAATGAAATTAATTGTGAGTAGACAAGTAGTTATTCATATTAAATTAATTTAATTGTGAGTAAGAACACTAGTCATTCATATTAAATGAATTTAATTGTGGGTAGAAAACGAGTTATTCATATTAAATGAATTTAATTGGGAGCAGAGAACTGGTTATTCAAATTAAATGAATATAATTGTGAGTAGAAGACTAGTTATTCTATTTAAATGAATTTAATTGTGAGTAAGAAAACTAGTTATTCATATTAAACGAATTTAATTATGAGGAAGAAAACTAGTTATTAAAATTAAATGTATATAATTGCGAGTAGAAAACTAGTTATTCATATTAAATGTATTTAATTGTGAGTAGAAAACTAGTTATTCAAATTAAATGAATATAATTGCGAGTAGAAGACTAGTTATTCTAATTAAATGAATATAATTGTGAGTAAGAACACTAGTTACTCATATTAAATGAATTTAATTGTGAGTAGAAAACGAGTTAATCATATTAAATGAATTTAATTGTGGGTAGAGAACTGGTTATTCAAATTAAATGAATATAATTGTGAGTAGAAGACTAGTTATTCTAATTAAATGAATTTAATTGTGAGTAGAAAACTAGTTCTTCATATTTAAAGAATTTAATAGTTAGTAAGAACACTAGTTATTCATATTCAATGAATTTAATTGTGAGTAAGAAAACTAGTTATACATATTAAATGAATTTAATTGTGAGTAGAGAACTGGTTATTCAAATTAAATGAATATAATTGGGAGTAGAAGACTAGTTATTCTAATTAAATGAATTTAATTGTGAGTAAGAACACTAGTTATTCATATTAAATGAAATTAATTGTGAGTAGAGAAGTAGTTATTCATATTAAATTAATTTAATTGTGAGTAAGAACACTAGTCATTCATATTAAATGAATTTAATTGTGGGTAGAAAACGAGTTATTCATATTAAATGAATTTAATTGTGAGCAGAGAACTGGTTATTCAAATTAAATGAATATAATTGTGAGTAGAAGACTAGTTATTCTATTTAAATGAATTTAATTGTGAGTAAGAATACTAGTTATTCATATTAAACGAATTTAATTGTGAGGAAGAAAACTAGTTATTAAAATTAAATGAATATAATTGTGAGTAGAAAACTAGTTATTCATATCAAATGAATTTAATTGTGAGTAGAAAACGAGTTATTCATATGAAATGAATTTAATTGTGAGTAGAAAAATAGTTATTCATATTAAATGAATTTAATTGGGAGTAGAAAACGAGTAATTCATATTAAATGAATATAATTGTTCGTAGAAAACTAGTTATACTTATTAAATGAATTTAATTGTGAGTAGAAAACTAGTTATTTATATCAAATGAATTTAATTGTGAGTAAGAACACTAGTTATTCTTATTAAATGAATTTAATTGTGAATAGAAAACAAGTTATTCATATTAAATGAATTTAATTTTGAGTAGAGAACTGGTTATTCCAATTTAATGAGTATAATTGTGAGTAGAAGACTAGTTATTCTAATTAAATGAATTTAATTGTGAGTAGAAAACTAGTTATTCATATTAAATAAATTTAATTGTGAGTAGAAAACGAGTAATTCATAGTAAATGAATTTAATTGTGAGTAGAAAACTAGTTATCCATATTAAATGAATTTAATTGTGGTAGAAAACTAGTTATTCATATTTAATGAATTTAATTGTGAGTAAGAACACTAGTTATTCATATTCAATGAATTTAATTGTGAGTAAGAAAACTAGTTATTCATAGTAATAAATTTAATTGTGAGTAGAAAACTAGTTATTCATATTAAATAAATTTAAATGTGAGTAGAAAACGAGTTATTCATATTAAATGAATTTAATTGTGAGTAGAAAACTAGTTATTCACATTAAATGAATTTATTTGTGAGTACAAAACTAGTTATTCATATTAAATGAATTTAAATGAGAGTAGAAAACGATTTATTCATATTAAAAGAATTTAATTGTGAGTAGAGAACTAGTTATACAAATTAAATGATTATAATTGTGAGTAGAAGACTAGTTATTCTAATTAAATGAATTTAATTGTGAGTAAGAACACTAGTTATTCATATTAAATGAAATTAATTGTGAGTAGACAAGTAGTTATTCATATTAAATTAATTTAATTGTGAGTAAGAACACTAGTCATTCATATTAAATGAATTTAATTGTGGGTAGAAAACGAGTTATTCATATTAAATGAATTTAATTGTGAGCAGAGAACTGGTTATTCAAATTAAATGAATATAATTGTGAGTAGAAGACTAGTTATTCTATTTAAATGAATTTAATTGTGAGTAAGAAAACTAGTTATTCATATTAAACGAATTTAATTGTGAGGAAGAAAACTAGTTATTAAAATTAAATGAATATAATTGTGAGTAGAAAACTAGTTATTCATATCAAATGAATTTAATTGTGAGTAGAAAACGAGTTATTCATATGAAATGAATTTAATTGTGAGTAGAAAAATAGTTATTCATATTAAATGAATTTAATTGGGAGTAGAAAACGAGTAATTCATATTAAATGAATATAATTGTTCGTAGAAAACTAGTTATACTTATTAAATGAATTTAATTGTGAGTAGAAAACTAGTTATTTATATCAAATGAATTTAATTGTGAGTAAGAACACTAGTTATTCTTATTAAATGAATTTAATTGTGAATAGAAAACAAGTTATTCATATTAAATGAATTTAATTTTGAGTAGAGAACTGGTTATTCCAATTTAATGAGTATAATTGTGAGTAGAAGACTAGTTATTCTAATTAAATGAATTTAATTGTGAGTAGAAAACTAGTTATTCATATTAAATAAATTTAATTGTGAGTAGAAAACGAGTAATTCATAGTAAATGAATTTAATTGTGAGTAGAAAACTAGTTATCCATATTAAATGAATTTAATTGTGAGTAGAAAACTAGTTATTCATATTTAATGAATTTAATTGTGAGTAAGAACACTAGTTATTCATATTCAATGAATTTAATTGTGAGTAAGAAAACTAGTTATTCATAGTAATAAATTTAATTGTGAGTAGAAAACTAGTTATTCATATTAAATAAATTTAAATGTGAGTAGAAAACGAGTTATTCATATTAAATGAATTTAATTGTGAGTAGAAAACTAGTTATTCACATTAAATGAATTTATTTGTGAGTACAAAACTAGTTATTCATATTAAATGAATTTAAATGAGAGTAGAAAACGATTTATTCATATTAAAAGAATTTAATTGTGAGTAGAGAACTAGTTATACAAATTAAATGATTATAATTGTGAGTAGAAGACTAGTTATTCTAATTAAATGAATTTAATTGTGAGTAAGAACACTAGTTATTCATATTAAATGAAATTAATTGTGAGTAGACAAGTAGTTATTCATATTAAATTAATTTAATTGTGAGTAAGAACACTAGTCATTCATATTAAATGAATTTAATTGTGGGTAGAAAACGAGTTATTCATATTAAATGAATTTAATTGTGAGCAGAGAACTGGTTATTCAAATTAAATGAATATAATTGTGAGTAGAAGACTAGTTATTCTATTTAAATGAATTTAATTGTGAGTAAGAAAACTAGTTATTCATATTAAACGAATTTAATTGTGAGGAAGAAAACTAGTTATTAAAATTAAATGAATATAATTGTGAGTAGAAAACTAGTTATTCATATCAAATGAATTTAATTGTGAGTAGAAAACGAGTTATTCATATGAAATGAATTTAATTGTGAGTAGAAAAATAGTTATTCATATTAAATGAATTTAATTGGGAGTAGAAAACGAGTAATTCATATTAAATGAATATAATTGTTCGTAGAAAACTAGTTATACTTATTAAATGAATTTAATTGTGAGTAGAAAACTAGTTATTTATATCAAATGAATTTAATTGTGAGTAAGAACACTAGTTATTCTTATTAAATGAATTTAATTGTGAATAGAAAACTAGTTATTCATATTAAATGAATTTAATTTTGAGTAGAGAACTGGTTATTCCAATTTAATGAGTATAATTGTGAGTAGAAGACTAGTTATTCTAATTAAATGAATTTAATTGTGAGTAGAAAACTAGTTATTCATATTAAATAAATTTAATTGTGAGTAGAAAACGAGTAATTCATAGTAAATGAATTTAATTGTGAGTAGAAAACTAGTTATCCATATTAAATGAATTTAATTGTGAGTAGAAAACTAGTTATTCATATTTAATGAATTTAATTGTGAGTAAGAACACTAGTTATTCATATTCAATGAATTTAATTGTGAGTAAGAAAACTAGTTATTCATAGTAATAAATTTAATTGTGAGTAGAAAACTAGTTATTCATATTAAATAAATTTAAATGTGAGTAGAAAACGAGTTATTCATATTAAATGAATTTAATTGTGAGTAGAAAACTAGTTATTCACATTAAATGAATTTATTTGTGAGTACAAAACTAGTTATTCATATTAAATGAATTTAAATGAGAGTAGAAAACGATTTATTCATATTAAAAGAATTTAATTGTGAGTAGAGAACTAGTTATACAAATTAAATGATTATAATTGTGAGTAGAAGACTAGTTATTCTAATTAAATGAATTTAATTGTGAGTAAGAACACTAGTTATTCATATTAAATGAAATTAATTGTGAGTAGACAAGTAGTTATTCATATTAAATTAATTTAATTGTGAGTAAGAACACTAGTCATTCATATTAAATGAATTTAATTGTGGGTAGAAAACGAGTTATTCATATTAAATGAATTTAATTGGGAGCAGAGAACTGGTTATTCAAATTAAATGAATATAATTGTGAGTAGAAGACTAGTTATTCTATTTAAATGAATTTAATTGTGAGTAAGAAAACTAGTTATTCATATTAAACGAATTTAATTATGAGGAAGAAAACTAGTTATTAAAATTAAATGTATATAATTGCGAGTAGAAAACTAGTTATTCATATTAAATGTATTTAATTGTGAGTAGAAAACTAGTTATTCAAATTAAATGAATATAATTGCGAGTAGAAGACTAGTTATTCTAATTAAATGAATATAATTGTGAGTAAGAACACTAGTTACTCATATTAAATGAATTTAATTGTGAGTAGAAAACGAGTTAATCATATTAAATGAATTTAATTGTGGGTAGAGAACTGGTTATTCAAATTAAATGAATATAATTGTGAGTAGAAGACTAGTTATTCTAATTAAATGAATTTAATTGTGAGTAAGAACACTAGTTATTCATATTAAATGAAATTAATTGTGAATAGAGAAGTAGTTATTCATATTAAATTAATTTAATTGTGAGTAAGAAAACTAGTTATTCAAATTAAATGAATTTAATTGTGAGTAAGAAAACTAGTTATTCATATTAAATGAATTTAATTGTGAGTAAGAAAACTAGTTATTCAAATTAAATGAATTTAATTTTGAGTAAGAAAACTAGTTATTCATATTAAATGAATTTAATTGTGAGTAAGAAAACTAGTTATTCAAATTAAATGAATTTAATTGTGAGTAAGAAAACTAGTTATTCATATCAAATGAATTTAATTGTGAATAGAGAACTAGTTATATATATTAAATGAATTTAATTGTGAGTAAGAAAGCTAGTTATTCAAATTAAATGAATTTAATTGTGAGTAAGAAAACTGGTTATTCGTATTAAATGAACTACACCGTGAGTAGAGAACTAGTTATTTCTATTAAATGAATTTAATTGTGAGTAAGAAAACTAATTATTCTAATTAAATGAATTTAAATGTGAGTAAGAAAAATAGTTATTCATATTAAATGAAATTAATTGTGAGTAAGAACACTAGTTATTCAAATTAAATGAATTTAATTGAGAGTAAGAAAACTAGTTATTCAAATTAAATGAATTTAATTGTGAGTAAGAAATCTAGTTATTCAAATTAAATGAATTTAATTGTGAGTAAGAAAACTAGTTATTCAAATTAAATGAATTTAATTGTGAGTAAGAACACTAGTTATTCAAATTAAAAGAATTTAATTGTGAGTAACAAAACTAGTTATTCAAATTAAATGAATTTAATTGTGAGTAAGAAAACTAGTTATTCATATTAAATGAATTTAATTGTGAGTAAGAAAACTAGTTATTCAAATTAAATGAATTTAATTGTGAGTAAGAAAACTAGTTATTCAAATTAAATGAATTTAATTGTGAGTAAGAAATCTAGTTATTCAAATTAAATGAATTTAATTTTGAGTAAGAAAACTAGTTAATCATATTAAATGAATTTAATTGTGAGTAAGAAAACTAGTTATTCAAATTAAATGAATTTAATTGTGAGTAAGAAAACTAGTTATTCATATCAAATGAATTTAATTGTGAATAGAGAACTAGTTATATATATTAAATGAATTTAATTGTGAGTAAGAAAACTAGTTATTTCTATTAAATGAATTTAATTGTGAGTAAGAAAACTAGTTATTCGTATTAAATGAAATACACCGTGAGTAGAGAACTAGTTATTTCTATTAAATGAATTTAATTGTGAGTAAGAACACTAGTTATTCAAATTTAATGAATTTAATTGTGAGTAAGAAAACTAGTTATTCAAATTAAATGAATTTATTTTTGAGTAAGAAAACTAGTTATTCATATTAAATGAATTTAATTGTGAGTAAGAAAACTAGTTATTCTAATTAAATGAATTTAATTGTGAGTAGGAAAACTAGTTATTCAAATTAAATGAATTTAATTGTGAGTAAAAAACTAGTTATTCAAATTAAATGAATTTAATTGTGAGTAAGAAAACTAGTTATTCATTTTAAATGAATTTAATTGTGAGTAAGAAAACTAGTTATTCATATCAAATGAATTTAATTGTGAGTAAGAACACTAGTTATTCATATTAAATGAATTTAATTGTGTGTAAGAAAACTAGTTATTCAAATTAAATGAATTTAATTGTGAGTAAGAAAACTAGTTATTCATATTAAATGAATTTAATTGTGAGTAAGAAAACTAGTTATTCAAATTAAATGAATTTAATTTTGAGTAAGAAAACTAGTTATTCATATTAAATGAATTTAATTGTGAGTAAGAAAACTAGTTATTCAAATTAAATGAATTTAATTGTGAGTAAGAAAACTAGTTATTCATATCAAATGAATTTAATTGTGAATAGAGAACTAGTTATATATATTAAATGAATTTAATTGTGAGTAAGAAAACTAGTTATTCAAATTAAATTAATTTAATTGTGAGTAAGAAAACTGGTTATTCGAATTAAATGAACTACACCGTGAGTAGAGAACTAGTTATTTCTATTAAATGAATTTAATTGTGAGTAAGAAAACTAGTTATTCTAATTAAATGAATTTAATTGTGAGTAAGAAAAATAGTTATTCATATTAAATGAAATTAATTGTGAGTAAGAACACTAGTTATTCAAATTAAATGAATTTAATTGTGAGTAAGAAAACTAGTTATTCAAATTAAATGAATTTAATTGTGAGTAAGAAATCTAGTTATTCAAATTAAATGAATTTAATTGTGAGTAAGAAAACTAGTTATTCAAATTAAATGAATTTAATTGTGAGTAAGAACACTAGTTATTCAAATTAAAAGAATTTAATTGTGAGTAACAAAACTAGTTATTCAAATTAAATGAATTTAATTGTGAGTAAGAAAACTAATTATTCATATTAAATGAATTTAATTGTGAGTAAGAAAACTAGTTATTCAAATTAAATGAATTTAATTGTGAGTAAGAAAACTAGTTATTCAAATTAAATGAATTTAATTGTGAGTAAGAAAACTAGTTATTCAAATTAAATGAATTTAATTTTGAGTAAGAAAACTAGTTAATCATATTAAATGAATTTAATTGTGAGTAAGAAAACTAGTTATTCATATTAAATGAATTTAATTGTGAGTAAGAAAACTAGTTATTCAAATTAAATGAATTTAATTGTGAGTAAGAAAACTAGTTTTTCATTTTAAATGAATTTAATTGTGAGTAAGAAAACTAGTTATTCATATCAAATGAATTTAATTGTGAGTAAGAACACTAGTTATTCATATTAAATGAATTTAATTGTGAGTAAGAAAACTAGTTATTCAAATTAAATGAATTTAATTGTGAGTAAGAACACTAGTTATTCAAATTAAAAGAATTTAATTGTGAGTAACAAAACTAGTTATTCAAATTAAATGAATTTAATTGTGAGTAAGAAAACTAGTTATTCATATTAAATGAATTTAATTGTGAGTAAGAAAACTAGTTATTCAAATTAAATGAATTTAATTGTGAGTAAGAAAACTAGTTATTCAAATTAAATGAATTTAATTGTGAGTAAGAAAACTAGTTATTCAAATTAAATGAATTTAATTTTGAGTAAGAAAACTAGTTAATCATATTAAATGAATTTAATTGTGAGTAAGAAAACTAGTTATTCATATTAAATGAATTTAATTGTGAGTAAGAAAACTAGTTATTCAAATTAAATGAATTTAATTGTGAGTAAGAAAACTAGTTTTTCATTTTAAATGAATTTAATTGTGAGTAAGAAAACTAGTTATTCATATCAAATGAATTTAATTGTGAGTAAGAACACTAGTTATTCATATTAAATGAATTTAATTGTGAGTAAGAAAACTAGTTATTCAAATTAAATGAATTTAATTGTGAGTAAGAACACTAGTTATTCAAATTAAAAGAATTTAATTGTGAGTAACAAAACTAGTTATTCAAATTAAATGAATTTAATTGTGAGTAAGAAAACTAGTTATTCATATTAAATGAATTTAATTGTGAGTAAGAAAACTAGTTATTCAAATTAAATGAATTTAATTGTGAGTAAGAAAACTAGTTATTCAAATTAAATGAATTTAATTGTGAGTAAGAAAACTAGTTATTCAAATTAAATGAATTTAATTTTGAGTAAGAAAACTAGTTAATCATATTAAATGAATTTAATTGTGAGTAAGAAAACTAGTTATTCAAATTAAATGAATTTAATTGTGAGTAAGAAAACTAGTTATTCATATCAAATGAATTTAATTGTGAATAGAGAACTAGTTATATATATTAAATGAATTTAATTGTGAGTAAGAAAACTAGTTATTTCTATTAAATGAATTTAATTGTGAGTAAGAAAACTAGTTATTCGTATTAAATGAAATACACCGTGAGTAGAGAACTAGTTATTTCTATTAAATGAATTTAATTGTGAGTAAGAAAACTAGTTATTCGTATTAAATGAACTTAATCGTGAGTAGAAAACTAGTTATTTCTATTAAATGAATTTAATTGTGAGTAAGAAAACTAGTTATTCATATTAAATTAACTTAATTGTGAGTAAGAACACTAGTTATTCAAATTTAATGAATTTAATTGTGAGTAAGAAAACTAGTTATTCAAATTAAATGAATTTATTTTTGAGTAAGAAAACTAGTTATTCATATTAAATGAATTTAATTGTGAGTAAGAAAACTAGTTATTCTAATTAAATGAATTTAATTGTGAGTAAGAAAACTAGTTATTCAAATTAAATGAATTTAATTGTGAGTAAAAAACTAGTTATTCAAATTAAATGAATTTAATTGTGAGTAAGAAAACTAGTTATTCATTTTAAATGAATTTAATTGTGAGTAAGAAAACTAGTTATTCATATCAAATGAATTTAATTGTGAGTAAGAACACTAGTTATTCATATTAAATGAATTTAATTGTGAGTAAGAAAACTAGTTATTCAAATTAAATGAATTTAATTGTGAGTAAGAAAACTAGTTATTCATATTAAATGAATTTAATTGTGAGTAAGAAAACTAGTTATTCAAATTAAATGAATTTAATTTTGAGTAAGAAAACTAGTTATTCATATTAAATGAATTTAATTGTGAGTAAGAAAACTAGTTATTCAAATTAAATGAATTTAATTGTGAGTAAGAAAACTAGTTATTCATATCAAATGAATTTAATTGTGAATAGAGAACTAGTTATATATATTAAATGAATTTAATTGTGAGTAAGAAAACTAGTTATTCAAATTAAATTAATTTAATTGTGAGTAAGAAAACTGGTTATTCGAATTAAATGAACTACACCGTGAGTAGAGAACTAGTTATTTCTATTAAATGAATTTAATTGTGAGTAAGAAAACTAGTTATTCTAATTAAATGAATTTAATTGTGAGTAAGAAAAATAGTTATTCATATTAAATGAAATTAATTGTGAGTAAGAACACTAGTTATTCAAATTAAATGAATTTAATTGTGAGTAAGAAAACTAGTTATTCAAATTAAATGAATTTAATTGTGAGTAAGAAATCTAGTTATTCAAATTAAATGAATTTAATTGTGAGTAAGAAAACTAGTTATTCAAATTAAATGAATTTAATTGTGAGTAAGAACACTAGTTATTCAAATTAAAAGAATTTAATTGTGAGTAACAAAACTAGTTATTCAAATTAAATGAATTTAATTGTGAGTAAGAAAACTAGTTATTCATATTAAATGAATTTAATTGTGAGTAAGAAAACTAGTTATTCAAATTAAATGAATTTAATTGTGAGTAAGAAAACTAGTTATTCAAATTAAATGAATTTAATTGTGAGTAAGAAAACTAGTTATTCAAATTAAATGAATTTAATTTTGAGTAAGAAAACTAGTTAATCATATTAAATGAATTTAATTGTGAGTAAGAAAACTAGTTATTCATATTAAATGAATTTAATTGTGAGTAAGAAAACTAGTTATTCAAATTAAATGAATTTAATTGTGAGTAAGAAAACTAGTTATTCATTTTAAATGAATTTAATTGTGAGTAAGAAAACTAGTTATTCATATCAAATGAATTTAATTGTGAGTAAGAACACTAGTTATTCATATTAAATGAATTTAATTGTGAGTAAGAAAACTAGTTATTCAAATTAAATGAATTTAATTGTGAGTAAGAACACTAGTTATTCAAATTAAAAGAATTTAATTGTGAGTAACAAAACTAGTTATTCAAATTAAATGAATTTAATTGTGAGTAAGAAAACTAGTTATTCATATTAAATGAATTTAATTGTGAGTAAGAAAACTAGTTATTCAAATTAAATGAATTTAATTGTGAGTAAGAAAACTAGTTATTCAAATTAAATGAATTTAATTGTGAGTAAGAAAACTAGTTATTCAAATTAAATGAATTTAATTTTGAGTAAGAAAACTAGTTAATCATATTAAATGAATTTAATTGTGAGTAAGAAAACTAGTTATTCAAATTAAATGAATTTAATTGTGAGTAAGAAAACTAGTTATTCATATCAAATGAATTTAATTGTGAATAGAGAACTAGTTATATATATTAAATGAATTTAATTGTGAGTAAGAAAACTAGTTATTTCTATTAAATGAATTTAATTGTGAGTAAGAAAACTAGTTATTCGTATTAAATGAACTACACCGTGAGTAGAGAACTAGTTATTTCTATTAAATGAATTTAATTGTGAGTAAGAAAACTAGTTATTCGTATTAAATGAACTTAATTGTGAGTAGAAAACTAGTTATTTCTATTAAATGAATTTAATTGTGAGTAAGAAAACTAGTTATTCATATTAAATTAACTTAATTGTGAGTAAGAACACTAGTTATTCAAATTTAATGAATTTAATTGTGAGTAAGAAAACTAGTTATTCAAATTAAATGAATTTATTTTTGAGTAAGAAAACTAGTTATTCATATTAAATGAATTTAATTGTGAGTAAGAAAACTAGTTATTCTAATTAAATGAATTTAATTGTGAGTAAGAAAACTAGTTATTCAAATTAAATGAATTTAATTGTGAGTAAAAAACTAGTTATTCAAATTAAATGAATTTAATTGTGAGTAAGAAAACTAGTTATTCATTTTAAATGAATTTAATTGTGAGTAAGAAAACTAGTTATTCATATCAAATGAATTTAATTGTGAGTAAGAACACTAGTTATTCATATTAAATGAATTTAATTGTGAGTAAGAAAACTAGTTATTCAAATTAAATGAATTTAATTGTGAGTAAGAAAACTAGTTATTCATATTAAATGAATTTAATTGTGAGTAAGAAAACTAGTTATTCAAATTAAATGAATTTAATTTTGAGTAAGAAAACTAGTTATTCATATTAAATGAATTTAATTGTGAGTAAGAAAACTAGTTATTCAAATTAAATGAATTTAATTGTGAGTAAGAAAATTAGTTATTCATATCAAATGAATTTAATTGTGAATAGAGAACTAGTTATATATATTAAATGAATTTAATTGTGAGTAAGAAAACTAGTTATTCAAATTAAATGAATTTAATTGTGAGTAAGAAAACTGGTTATTCGTATTAAATGAACTACACCGTGAGTAGAGAACTAGTTATTTCTATTAAATGAATTTAATTGTGAGTAAGAAAACTAGTTATTCTAATTAAATGAATTTAATTGTGAGTAAGAAAAATAGTTATTCATATTAAATGAAATTAATTGTGAGTAAGAACACTAGTTATTCAAATTAAATGAATTTAATTGTGAGTAAGAAAACTAGTTATTCAAATTAAATGAATTTAATTGTGAGTAAGAAATCTAGTTATTCAAATTAAATGAATTTAATTGTGAGTAAGAAAACTAGTTATTCAAATTAAATGAATTTAATTGTGAGTAAGAACACTAGTTATTCAAATTAAAAGAATTTAATTGTGAGTAACAAAACTAGTTATTCAAATTAAATGAATTTAATTGTGAGTAAGAAAACTAGTTATTCATATTAAATGAATTTAATTGTGAGTAAGAAAACTAGTTATTCAAATTAAATGAATTTAATTGTGAGTAAGAAAACTAGTTATTCAAATTAAATGAATTTAATTGTGAGTAAGAAAACTAGTTATTCAAATTAAATGAATTTAATTTTGAGTAAGAAAACTAGTTAATCATATTAAATGAATTTAATTGTGAGTAAGAAAACTAGTTATTCAAATTAAATGAATTTAATTGTGAGTAAGAAAACTAGTTATTCATATCAAATGAATTTAATTGTGAATAGAGAACTAGTTATATATATTAAATGAATTTAATTGTGAGTAAGAAAACTAGTTATTTCTATTAAATGAATTTAATTGTGAGTAAGAAAACTAGTTATTCGTATTAAATGAACTACACCGTGAGTAGAGAACTAGTTATTTCTATTAAATGAATTTAATTGTGAGTAAGAAAACTAGTTATTCGTATTAAATGAACTTAATCGTGAGTAGAAAACTAGTTATTTCTATTAAATGAATTTAATTGTGAGTAAGAAAACTAGTTATTCATATTAAATTAACTTAATTGTGAGTAAGAAAACTAGTTATTCAAATTAAATGAATTTAATTGTGAGTAACAAAACTAGTTATTCAAATTAAATGAATTTATTTTTGAGTAAGAAAACTAGTTATTCATATTAAATGAATTTAATTGTGAGTAAGAAAACTAGTTATTCTAATTAAATGAATTTAATTGTGAGTAAGAAAACTAGTTATTCAAATTAAATGAATTTAATTGTGAGTAAAAAACTAGTTATTCAAATTAAATGAATTTAATTGTGAGTAAGAAAACTAGTTATTCATTTTAAATGAATTTAATTGTGAGTAAGAAAACTAGTTATTCATATCAAATGAATTTAATTGTGAGTAAGAACACTAGTTATTCATATTAAATGAATTTAATTGTGAGTAAGAAAACTAGTTATTCAAATTAAATGAATTTAATTGTGAGTAAGAAAACTAGTTATTCATATTAAATGAATTTAATTGTGAGTAAGAAAACTAGTTATTCAAATTAAATGAATTTAATTTTGAGTAAGAAAACTAGTTATTCATATTAAATGAATTTAATTGTGAGTAAGAAAACTAGTTATTCAAATTAAATGAATTTAATTGTGAGTAAGAAAATTAGTTATTCATATCAAATGAATTTAATTGTGAATAGAGAACTAGTTATATATATTAAATGAATTTAATTGTGAGTAAGAAAACTAGTTATTCAAATTAAATGAATTTAATTGTGAGTAAGAAAACTGGTTATTCGTATTAAATGAACTACACCGTGAGTAGAGAACTAGTTATTTCTATTAAATGAATTTAATTGTGAGTAAGAAAACTAGTTATTCTAATTAAATGAATTTAATTGTGAGTAAGAAAAATAGTTATTCATATTAAATGAAATTAATTGTGAGTAAGAACACTAGTTATTCAAATTAAATGAATTTAATTGTGAGTAAGAAAACAAGTTATTCAAATTAAATGAATTTAATTGTGAGTAAGAAATCTAGTTATTCAAATTAAATGAATTTAATTGTGAGTAAGAAAACTAGTTATTCAAATTAAATGAATTTAATTGTGAGTAAGAACACTAGTTATTCAAATTAAAAGAATTTAATTGTGAGTAACAAAACTAGTTATTCAAATTAAATGAATTTAATTGTGAGTAAGAAAACTAGTTATTCATATTAAATGAATTTAATTGTGAGTAAGAAAACTAGTTATTCAAATTAAATGAATTTAATTGTGAGTAAGAAAACTAGTTATTCAAATTAAATGAATTTAATTGTGAGTAAGAAAACTAGTTATTCAAATTAAATGAATTTAATTTTGAGTAAGAAAACTAGTTAATCATATTAAATGAATTTAATTGTGAGTAAGAAAACTAGTTATTCAAATTAAATGAATTTAATTGTGAGTAAGAAAACTAGTTATTCATATCAAATGAATTTAATTGTGAATAGAGAACTAGTTATATATATTAAATGAATTTAATTGTGAGTAAGAAAACTAGTTATTTCTATTAAATGAATTTAATTGTGAGTAAGAAAACTAGTTATTCAAATTAAATGAACTACACCGTGAGTAGAGAACTAGTTATTTCTATTAAATGAATTTAATTGTGAGTAAGAAAACTAGTTATTCGTATTAAATGAACTTAATTGTGAGTAGAAAACTAGTTATTTCTATTAAATGAATTTAATTGTGAGTAAGAAAACTAGTTATTCATATTAAATTAACTTAATTGTGAGTAAGAACACTAGTTATTCAAATTTAATGAATTTAATTGTGAGTAAGAAAACTAGTTATTCAAATTAAATGAATTTATTTTTGAGTAAGAAAACTAGTTATTCATATTAAATGAATTTAATTGTGAGTAAGAAAACTAGTTATTCTAATTAAATGAATTTAATTGTGAGTAAGAAAACTAGTTATTCAAATTAAATGAATTTAATTGTGAGTAGGAACACTAGTTATTCAAATTAAATGAATTTAATTGTGAGTAAGAAAACTAGTTATTCATATTAAATGAATTTAATTTGAATAACTAGTTATTCAAATTAAATGAATTTAATTGTGAGTAAGAAAACTAGTTATTCAAATTAAATGAATTTAATTGTGAGTAAGAAAACTAGTTATTCAAATTAAATGAATTTAATTGTGAGTAAGAAAACTAGTTATTCATATTAAATTAACTTAATTGTGAGTAAGAACACTAGTTATTCAAATTAAATGAATTTAATTGTGAGTAAGAAAACTAGTTATTCAAATTAAATGAATTTAATTTTGAGTAAGAAAACTAGTTATTCATATTAAATGAATTTAATTGTGAGTAAGAAAACTAGTTATTCTAATTATATGAATTTAATTGTGAGTAAGAAAACTAGTTATTCAAATTAAATGAATTTAATTGTGAGTAGGAAAACTAGTTATTCAAGTTAAATGAATTTAATTGTGAGTAAGAAAACTAGTTATTCATATTAAATTAACTTAATTGTGAGTAAGAACACTAGTTATTCAAATTAAATGAATTTAATTGTGAGTAACAAAACTAGTTATTCAAATTAAATGAATTTAATTGTGAGTAACAAAACTAGTTATTCAAATTAAATGAATTTAATTGTGAGTAAGAAAACTAGTTATTCATATTAAATGAATTTAATTGTGAGTTAGAAAACTAGTTATTCAAATTAAATGAATTTAATTGTGAGTAAGAAATCTAGTTATTCAAATTAAATGAATTTAATTGTGAGTAAGAAAACTAGTTATTCAAATTAAATGAATTTAATTTTGAGTAAGAAAACTAGTTATTCATATTAAATGAATTTAATTGTGAGTAAGAAAACTAGTTATTCAAATTAAATGAATTTAATTTTGAGTAAGAAAACTAGTTATTCATATTAAATGAATTTAATTGTGAGTAAGAAAACTAGTTATTCAAATTAAATGAATTTAATTGTGAGTAAGAAAACTAGTTATTCATATCAAATGAATGTAATTGTGAATAGAGAACTAGTTATATAAATTAAATGAATTAAATTGTGAGTAAGAAAACTAGTTATTCAAATTAAATGAATTTAATTGTGATTAAGAAAACTAGTTATTCAAATTAAATGAATTTAATTGTGAGTAAGAAAACTAGTTATTCATATTAAATGAATTTAATTGTGAGTAAGAAAACTAGTTATTCAAATTAAATGAATTTAATTGTTAGTAAGAAAACTAGTTATTCAAATTAAATGAATTTAATTGTGAGTAAGAAAACTAGTTATTCAAATTAAATGAATTTAATTTTGAGTAAGAAAACTAGTTATTCATATTAAATGAATTTAATTGTGAGTAAGAAAACTAGTTATTCAAATTAAATGAATTTAATTGTGAGTAAGAAAACTAGTTATTCATATTAATTGAATTTAATTGTGAGTAAGAACACTAGTTATTCAAATTAAATGAATTTAATTGTGAGTAAGAAAACTAGTTATTCATATTAAATTAACTTAATTCTGAGTAAGAACACTAGTTATTCAAATTAAATGAATTTAATTGTGAGTAACAAAACTAGTTATTCAAATTAAATGAATTTAATTGTGAGTAAGAAAACTAGTTGTTCATATTAAATGAATTTAATTGTGAGTAAGAAAACTAGTTATTCAAATTAAATGAATTTAATTGTGAGTAAGAAAACTAGTTATTCAAATTAAATGAATTTAATTGTGAGTAAGAAAACTAGTTATTCAAATTAAATGAATTTAATTTTGAGTAAGAAAACTAGTTATTCATATTAAATGAATTTAATTGTGAGTAAGAAAACTAGTTATTCAAATTAAATGAATTTAATTGTGAGTAAGAAAACTAGTTATTCATATTAAATGAATTTAATTGTGAGTAAGAAAACTAGTTATTCAAATTAAATGAATTTAATTGTGAGTAAGAAAACTAGTTATTCATATTAAATGAATTTAATTGTGAGTAAGAAAACTAGTTATTCAAATTAAATGAATTTAATTGTGAGTAAGAAAACTAGTTATTCATATTAAATGAATTTAATTGTGAGTAAGAACACTAGTTATTCAAATTAAATGAATTTAATTGTGAGTAAGAAAACTAGTTATTCATATTAAATGAATTTAATTGTGAGTAAGAAAACTAGTTATTCAAATTAAATGAATTTAATTGTGAGTAAGAAAACTAGTTATTCAAATTAAATGAATTTAATTGTGAGTAAGAAAACTAGTTATTCAAATTAAATGAATTTAATTGTGAGTAAGAAAACTAGTTATTCAAATTAAATGAATTTAATTTTGAGTAAGAAAACTAGTTATTCATATTAAATGAATTTAATTGTGAGTAAGAAAACTAGTTATTCAAATTAAATGAATTTAATTGTGAGTAAGAAAACTAGTTATTCATATTAAATGAATTTAATTGTGAGTAAGAAAACTAGTTATTCAAATTAAATGAATTTAATTGTGAGTAAGAAAACTAGTTATTCATATTAAATGAATTTAATTGTGAGTAAGAAAACTAGTTATTCAAATTAAATGAATTTAATTGTGAGTAAGAAAACTAGTTATTCATATTAAATGAATTTAATTGTGAGTAAGAACACTAGTTATTCAAATTAAATGAATTTAATTGTGAGTAAGAAAACTAGTTATTCATATTAAATGAATTTAATTGTGAGTAAGAAAACTAGTTATTCAAATTAAATGAATTTAATTGTGAGTAAGAAAACTAGTTATTCAAATTAAATGAATTTAATTGTGAATAAGAAAACTAGTTATTCAAATTAAATGAATTTAATTGTGAGTAAGAAAACTAGTTATTCAAATTAAATGAATTTAATTGTGAGTAAGAATACTAGTTATTCAAATTAAATGAATTTAATTGTGAGTAAGAAAACTAGTTATTCTAATTAAATGAATTTAATTGTGAGTAAGAAAACTAGTTATTCAAATTAAATGAATTTAATTTTGAGTAAGAAAACTAGTTATTCATATTAAATGAATTTAATTGTGAGTAAGAAAACTAGTTATTCATATTAAATGAATTTAATTGTGAGTAAGAAAACTAGTTATTCAAATTAAATGAATTTAATTGTGAGTAAGAAAACTAGTTATTCATATTAAATGAATTTAATTGTGAGTAAGAACACTAGTTATTCAAATTAAATGAATTTAATTGTGAGTAAGAAAACTAGTTATTCATATTAAATGAATTTAATTGTGAGTAAGAAAACTAGTTATTCAAATTAAATGAATTTAATTGTGAGTAAGAAAACTAGTTATTCAAATTAAATGAATTTAATTGTGAGTAAGAAAACTAGTTATTCAAATTAAATGAATTTAATTGTGAGTAAGAAAACTAGTTATTCAAATTAAATGAATTTAATTGTGAGTAAGAATACTAGTTATTCAAATTAAATGAATTTAATTGTGAGTAAGAAAACTAGTTATTCTAATTAAATGAATTTAATTGTGAGTAAGAAAACTAGTTATTCAAATTAAATGAATTTAATTTTGAGTAAGAAAACTAGTTATTCATATTAAATGAATTTAATTGTGAGTAAGAAAACTAGTTATTCTAATTAAATGAATTTAATTGTGAGTAAGAAAACTAGTTATTCAAATTAAATGAATTTAATTGTGAGTAAGAAAACTAGTTATTCAAATTAAATGAATTTAATTTTGAGTAAGAAAACTAGTTATTCATATTAAATGAATTTAATTGTGAGTAAGAAAACTAGTTATTCAAATTAAATGAATTTAATTTTGAGTAAGAAAACTAGTTATTCATATTAAATGAATTTAATTGTGAGTAAGAAAACTAGTTATTCAAATTAAATGAATTTAATTGTGAGTAAGAAAACTAGTTATTCATATCAAATGAATTTAATTGTGAATAGAGAACTAGTTATATAAATTAAATGAATTTAATTGTGAGTAAGAAAACTAGTTATTCAAATTAAATGAATTTAATTGTGAGTAAGAAAACTAGTTATTCAAATTAAATGAATTTAATTGTGAGTAAGAAAACTAGTTATTCAAATTAAATGAATTTAATTGTGAGTAAGAAAACTAGTTATTCATATTAAATGAATTTAATTGTGAGTAAGAAAACTAGTTATTCAAATTAAATGAATTTAATTGTTAGTAAGAAAACTAGTTATTCAAATTAAATGAATTTAATTGTGAGTAAGAAAACTAGTTATTCAAATTAAATGAATTTAATTTTGAGTAAGAAAACTAGTTATTCATATTAAATGAATTTAATTGTGAGTAAGAAAACTAGTTATTCAAATTAAATGAATTTAATTGTGAGTAAGAAAACTAGTTATTCATATTAATTGAATTTAATTGTGAGTAAGAACACTAGTTATTCAAATTAAATGAATTTAATTGTGAGTAAGAAAACTAGTTATTCATATTAAATTAACTTAATTCTGAGTAAGAACACTAGTTATTCAAATTAAATGAATTTAATTGTGAGTAACAAAACTAGTTATTCAAATTAAATGAATTTAATTGTGAGTAACAAAACTAGTTATTCAAATTAAATGAATTTAATTGTGAGTAAGAAAACTAGTTATTCATATTAAATGAATTTAATTGTGAGTTAGAAAACTAGTTATTCAAATTAAATGAATTTAATTGTGAGTAAGAAAACTAGTTATTCAAATTAAATGAATTTAATTGTGAGTAAGAAAACTAGTTATTCAAATTAAATGAATTTAATTTTGAGTAAGAAAACTAGTTATTCATATTAAATGAATTTAATTGTGAGTAAGAAAACTAGTTATTCAAATTAAATGAATTTAATTTTGAGTAAGAAAACTAGTTATTCATATTAAATGAATTTAATTGTGAGTAAGAAAACTAGTTATTCAAATTAAATGAATTTAATTGTGAGTAAGAAAACTAGTTATTCATATCAAATGAATTTAATTGTGAATAGAGAACTAGTTATATAAATTAAATGAATTTAATTGTGAGTAAGAAAACTAGTTATTCAAATTAAATGAATTTAATTGTGAGTAAGAAAACTAGTTATTCATATCAAATGAATTTAATTGTGAATAGAGAACTAGTTATATATATTAAATGAATTTAATTGTGAGTAAGAAAACTAGTTATTTCTATTAAATGAATTTAATTGTGAGTAAGAAAACTAGTTATTCGTATTAAATGAACTACACCGTGAGTAGAGAACTAGTTATTTCTATTAAATGAATTTAATTGTGAGTAAGAAAACTAGTTATTCGTATTAAATGAACTTAATCGTGAGTAGAAAACTAGTTATTTCTATTAAATGAATTTAATTGTGAGTAAGAAAACTAGTTATTCATATTAAATTAACTTAATTGTGAGTAAGAACACTAGTTATTCAAATTTAATGAATTTAATTGTGAGTAAGAAAACTAGTTATTCAAATTAAATGAATTTATTTTTGAGTAAGAAAACTAGTTATTCATATTAAATGAATTTAATTGTGAGTAAGAAAACTAGTTATTCTAATTAAATGAATTTAATTGTGAGTAAGAAAACTAGTTATTCAAATTAAATGAATTTAATTGTGAGTAGGAACACTAGTTATTCAAATTAAATGAATTTAATTGTGAGTAAGAAAACTAGTTATTCATATTAAATGAATTTAATTTGAGTAAGAAAACTAGTTATTCAAATTAAATGAATTTAATTGTGAGTAAGAAAACTAGTTATTCAAATTAAATGAATTTAATTGTGAGTAAGAAAACTAGTTATTCAAATTAAATGAATTTAATTTTGAGTAAGAAAACTAGTTATTCATATTAAATGAATTTAATTGTGAGTAAGAAAACTAGTTATTCTAATTATATGAATTTAATTGTGAGTAAGAAAACTAGTTATTCAAATTAAATGAATTTAATTGTGAGTAGGAAAACTACTTATTCAAGTTAAATGAATTTAATTGTGAGTAAGAAAACTAGTTATTCATATTAAATTAACTTAATTGTGAGTAAGAACACTAGTTATTCAAATTAAATGAATTTAATTGTGAGTAACAAAACTAGTTATTCAAATTAAATGAATTTAATTGTGAGTAACAAAACTAGTTATTCAAATTAAATGAATTTAATTGTGAGTAAGAAAACTAGTTATTCATATTAAATGAATTTAATTGTGAGTTAGAAAACTAGTTATTCAAATTAAATGAATTTAATTGTGAGTAAGAAAACTAGTTATTCAAATTAAATGAATTTAATTGTGAGTAAGAAAACTAGTTATTCAAATTAAATGAATTTAATTTTGAGTAAGAAAACTAGTTATTCATATTAAATGAATTTAATTGTGAGTAAGAAAACTAGTTATTCAAATTAAATGAATTTAATTTTGAGTAAGAAAACTAGTTATTCATATTAAATGAATTTAATTGTGAGTAAGAAAACTAGTTATTCAAATTAAATGAATTTAATTGTGAGTAAGAAAACTAGTTATTCATATCAAATGAATGTAATTGTGAATAGAGAACTAGTTATATAAATTAAATGAATTAAATTGTGAGTAAGAAAACTAGTTATTCAAATTAAATGAATTTAATTGTGAGTAAGAAAACTAGTTATTCAAATTAAATGAATTTAATTGTGAGTAAGAAAACTAGTTATTCATATTAAATGAATTTAATTGTGAGTAAGAAAACTAGTTATTCAAATTAAATGAATTTAATTGTTAGTAAGAAAACTAGTTATTCAAATTAAATGAATTTAATTGTGAGTAAGAAAACTAGTTATTCAAATTAAATGAATTTAATTTTGAGTAAGAAAACTAGTTATTCATATTAAATGAATTTAATTGTGAGTAAGAAAACTAGTTATTCAAATTAAATGAATTTAATTGTGAGTAAGAAAACTAGTTATTCATATTAATTGAATATAATTGTGAGTAAGAACACTAGTTATTCAAATTAAATGAATTTAATTGTGAGTAAGAAAACTAGTTATTCATATCAAATGAATGTAATTGTGAATAGAGAACTAGTTATATAAATTAAATGAATTAAATTGAGAGTAAGAAAACTAGTTATTCAAATTAAATGAATTTAATTGTGAGTAAGAAAACTAGTTATTCAAATTAAATGAATTTAATTGTGAGTAAGAAAACTAGTTATTCATATTAATTGAATTTAATTGTGAGTAAGAAAACTAGTTATTCAAATTAAATGAATTTAATTGTTAGTAAGAAAACTAGTTATTCAAATTAAATGAATTTAATTGTGAGTAAGAAAACTAGTTATTCAAATTAAATGAATTTAATTTTGAGTAAGAAAACTAGTTATTCATATTAAATGAATTTAATTGTGAGTAAGAAAACTAGTTATTCAAATTAAATGAATTTAATTGTGAGTAAGAAAACTAGTTATTCATATTAATTGAATATAATTGTGAGTAAGAACACTAGTTATTCAAATTAAATGAATTTAATTGTGAGTAAGAAAACTAGTTATTCATATTAAATTAACTTAATTCTGAGTAAGAACACTAGTTATTCAAATTAAATGAATTTAATTGTGAGTAACAAAACTAGTTATTCAAATTAAATGAATTTAATTGTGAGTAACAAAACTAGTTATTCAAATTAAATGAATTTAATTGTGAGTAAGAAAACTAGTTATTCATATTAAATGAATTTAATTGTGAGTTAGAAAACTAGTTATTCAAATTAAATGAATTTAATTGTGAGTAAGAAAACTAGTTATTCAAATTAAATGAATTTAATTGGGAGTAAGAAAACTAGTTATTCAAATTAAATGAATTTAATTTTGAGTAAGAAAACTAGTTATTCATATTAAATGAATTTAATTGTGAGTAAGAAAACTAGTTATTCAAATTAAATGAATTTAATTTTGCGTAAGAAAACTAGTTATTCATATTAAATGAATTTAATTGTGAGTAAGAAAACTAGTTATTCAAATTAAATGAATTTAATTGTGAGTAAGAAAACTAGTTATTCATATCAAATGAATTTAATTGTGAATAGAGAACTAGTTATATATATTAAATGAATTTAATTGTGAGTAAGAAAACTAGTTATTCAAATTAAATGAATTTAATTGTGAGTAAGAAAACTAGTTATTCAAATTAAATGAATTTAATTGTGAGTAAGAAAACTAGTTATTCATATTAAATGAATTTAATTGTGAGTAGGAAAACTAGTTATTCAAATTAAATGAATTTAATTGTGAGTAAGAAAACTAGTTATTCAAATTAAATGAATTTAATTGTGAGTAAGAAAACTAGTTATTCAAATTAAATGAATTTAATTTTGAGTAAGAAAACTAGTTATTCATATTAAATGAATTTAATTGTGAGTAAGAAAACTAGTTATTCAAATTAAATGAATTTAATTGTGAGTAAGAAAACTAGTTATTCATATCAAATGAATTTAATTGTGAATAGAGAACTAGTTATATAAATTAAATGAATTTAATTGTGAGTAAGAAAACTAGTTATTCATATTAAATTAACTTAATTGTGAGTAAGAACACTAGTTATTCAAATTAAATGAATTTAATTGTGAGTAAGAAAACTAGTTATTCAAATTAAATGAATTTAATTTTGAGTAAGAAAACTAGTTATTCATATTAAATGAATTTAATTGTGAGTAAGAAAACTAGTTATTCTAATTATATGAATTTAATTGTGAGTAAGAAAACTAGTTATTCAAATTAAATGAATTTAATTGTGAGTAGGAAAACTAGTTATTCAAGTTAAATGAATTTAATTGTGAGTAAGAAAACTAGTTATTCATATTAAATTAACTTAATTGTGAGTAAGAACACTAGTTATTCAAATTAAATGAGTTTAATTGTGAGTAACAAAACTAGTTATTCAAATTAAATGAATTTAATTGTGAGTAACAAAACTAGTTATTCAAATTAAATAAATTTAATTGTGAGTAAGAAAACTAGTTATTCATATTAAATGAATTTAATTGTGAATAGAGAACTAGTTATATAAATTAAATGAATTTAATTGTGAGTAAGAAAACTAGTTATTCATATCAAATGAATTTAATTGTGAATAGAGAACTAGTTATATAAATTAAATGAATTTAATTGTGAGTAAGAAAACTAGTTATTCAAATTAAATGAATTTAATTGTGAGTAAGAAAACTAGTTATTCATATCAAATGAATTTAATTGTGAATAGAGAACTAGTTATATATATTAAATGAATTTAATTGTGAGTAAGAAAACTAGTTATTTCTATTAAATGAATTTAATTGTGAGTAAGAAAACTAGTTATTCGTATTAAATGAACTACACCGTGAGTAGAGAACTAGTTATTTCTATTAAATGAATTTAATTGTGAGTAAGAAAACTAGTTATTCGTATTAAATGAACTTAATTGTGAGTAGAAAACTAGTTATTTCTATTAAATGAATTTAATTGTGAGTAAGAAAACTAGTTATTCATATTAAATTAACTTAATTGTGAGTAAGAAAACTAGTTATTCAAATTAAATGAATTTAATTGTGAGTAAGAAAACTAGTTATTCAAATTAAATGAATTTATTTTTGAGTAAGAAAACTAGTTATTCATATTAAATGAATTTAATTGTGAGTAAGAAAACTAGTTATTCTAATTAAATGAATTTAATTGTGAGTAAGAACACTATTTATTCAAATTAAATGAATTTAATTGTGAGTAGGAACACTAGTTATTCAAATTAAATGAATTTAATTGTGAGTAAGAAAACTAGTTATTCATATTAAATGAATTTAATTTGAGTAAGAAAACTAGTTATTCAAATTAAATGAATTTAATTGTGAGTAAGAAAACTAGTTATTCAAATTAAATGAATTTAATTGTGAGTAAGAAAACTAGTTATTCAAATTAAATGAATTTAATTGTGAGTAAGAAAACTAGTTATTCATATTAAATTAACTTAATTGTGAGTAAGAACACTAGTTATTCAAATTAAATGAATTTAATTGTGAGTAAGAAAACTAGTTATTCAAATTAAATGAATTTAATTTTGAGTAAGAAAACTAGTTATTCATATTAAATGAATTTAATTGTGAGTAAGAAAACTAGTTATTCTAATTATATGAATTTAATTGTGAGTAAGAAAACTAGTTATTCAAATTAAATGAATTTAATTGTGAGTAGGAAAACTAGTTATTCAAGTTAAATGAATTTAATTGTGAGTAAGAAAACTAGTTATTCATATTAAATTAACTTAATTGTGAGTAAGAACACTAGTTATTCAAATTAAATGAATTTAATTGTGAGTAACAAAACTAGTTATTCAAATTAAATGAATTTAATTGTGAGTAACAAAACTAGTTATTCAAATTAAATGAATTTAATTGTGAGTAAGAAAACTAGTTATTCATATTAAATGAATTTAATTGTGAGTTAGAAAACTAGTTATTCAAATTAAATGAATTTAATTGTGAGTAAGAAAACTAGTTATTCAAATTAAATGAATTTAATTGTGAGTAAGAAAACTAGTTATTCAAATTAAATGAATTTAATTTTGAGTAAGAAAACTAGTTATTCATATTAAATGAATTTAATTGTGAGTAAGAAAACTAGTTATTCAAATTAAATGAATTTAATTTTGAGTAAGAAAACTAGTTATTCATATTAAATGAATTTAATTGTGAGTAAGAAAACTAGTTATTCAAATTAAATGAATTTAATTGTGAGTAAGAAAACTAGTTATTCATATCAAATGAATGTAATTGTGAATAGAGAACTAGTTATATAAATTAAATGAATTAAATTGTGAGTAAGAAAACTAGTTATTCAAATTAAATGAATTTAATTGTGAGTAAGAAAACTAGTTATTCAAATTAAATGAATTTAATTGTGAGTAAGAAAACTAGTTATTCATATTAAATGAATTTAATTGTGAGTAAGAAAACTAGTTATTCAAATTAAATGAATTTAATTGTTAGTAAGAAAACTAGTTATTCAAATTAAATGAATTTAATTGTGAGTAAGAAAACTAGTTATTCAAATTAAATGAATTTAATTTTGAGTAAGAAAACTAGTTATTCATATTAAATGAATTTAATTGTGAGTAAGAAAACTAGTTATTCAAATTAAATGAATTTAATTGTGAGTAAGAAAACTAGTTATTCATATTAATTGAATATAATTGTGAGTAAGAACACTAGTTATTCAAATTAAATGAATTTAATTGTGAGTAAGAAAACTAGTTATTCATATTAAATTAACTTAATTCTGAGTAAGAACACTAGTTATTCAAATTAAATGAATTTAATTGTGAGTAACAAAACTAGTTATTCAAATTAAATGAATTTAATTGTGAGTAACAAAACTAGTTATTCAAATTAAATGAATTTAATTGTGAGTAAGAAAACTAGTTATTCATATTAAATGAATTTAATTGTGAGTTAGAAAACTAGTTATTCAAATTAAATGAATTTAATTGTGAGTAAGAAAACTAGTTATTCAAATTAAATGAATTTAATTGGGAGTAAGAAAACTAGTTATTCAAATTAAATGAATTTAATTTTGAGTAAGAAAACTAGTTATTCATATTAAATGAATTTAATTGTGAGTAAGAAAACTAGTTATTCAAATTAAATGAATTTAATTTTGCGTAAGAAAACTAGTTATTCATATTAAATGAATTTAATTGTGAGTAAGAAAACTAGTTATTCAAATTAAATGAATTTAATTGTGAGTAAGAAAACTAGTTATTCATATCAAATGAATTTAATTGTGAATAGAGAACTAGTTATATAAATTAAATGAATTTAATTGTGAGTAAGAAAACTAGTTATTCAAATTAAATGAATTTAATTGTGAGTAAGAAAACTAGTTATTCAAATTAAATGAATTTAATTGTGAGTAAGAAAACTAGTTATTCATATTAAATGAATTTAATTGTGAGTAGGAAAACTAGTTATTCAAATTAAATGAATTTAATTGTGAGTAAGAAAACTAGTTATTCAAATTAAATGAATTTAATTGTGAGTAAGAAAACTAGTTATTCAAATTAAATGAATTTAATTTTGAGTAAGAAAACTAGTTATTCATATTAAATGAATTTAATTGTGAGTAAGAAAACTAGTTATTCAAATTAAATGAATTTAATTGTGAGTAAGAAAACTAGTTATTCATATCAAATGAATTTAATTGTGAATAGAGAACTAGTTATATAAATTAAATGAATTTAATTGTGAGTAAGAAAACTAGTTATTCATATTAAATTAACTTAATTGTGAGTAAGAACACTAGTTATTCAAATTAAATGAATTTAATTGTGAGTAAGAAAACTAGTTATTCAAATTAAATGAATTTAATTTTGAGTAAGAAAACTAGTTATTCATATTAAATGAATTTAATTGTGAGTAAGAAAACTAGTTATTCTAATTATATGAATTTAATTGTGAGTAAGAAAACTAGTTATTCAAATTAAATGAATTTAATTGTGAGTAGGAAAACTAGTTATTCAAGTTAAATGAATTTAATTGTGAGTAAGAAAACTAGTTATTCATATTAAATTAACTTAATTGTGAGTAAGAACACTAGTTATTCAAATTAAATGAGTTTAATTGTGAGTAACAAAACTAGTTATTCAAATTAAATGAATTTAATTGTGAGTAACAAAACTAGTTATTCAAATTAAATAAATTTAATTGTGAGTAAGAAAACTAGTTATTCATATTAAATGAATTTAATTGTGAATAGAGAACTAGTTATATAAATTAAATGAATTTAATTGTGAGTAAGAAAACTAGTTATTCAAATTAAATGAATTTAATTCTGAGTAAGAAAACTAGTTATTCAAATTAAATGAATTTAATTGTGAGTAAGAAAACTAGTTATTCATATTAAATGAATTTAATTGTGAGTAGGAAAACTAGTTATTCAAATTAAATGAATTTAATTGTGAGTAAGAAAACTAGTTATTCAAATTAAATGAATTTAATTGTGAGTAAGAAAACTAGTTATTCAAATTATATGAATTTAATTTTGAGTAAGAAAACTAGTTATTCATATTAAATGAATTTAATTGTGAGTAAGAAAACTAGTTATTCAAATTAAATGAATTTAATTGTGAGTAAGAAAACTAGTTATTCATATCAAATGAATTTAATTGTGAATAGAGAACTAGTTATATAAATTAAATGAATTTAATTGTGAGTAAGAAAACTAGTTATTCATATTAAATTAACTTAATTGTGAGTAAGAACACTAGTTATTCAAATTAAATGAATTTAATTGTGAGTAAGAAAACTAGTTATTCAAATTAAATGAATTTAATTTTGAGTAAGAAAACTAGTTATTCATATTAAATGAATTTAATTGTGAGTAAGAAAACTAGTTATTCAAATTAAATGAATTTAATTGTGAGTAAGAAAACTAGTTATTCATATCAAATGAATTTAATTGTGAATAGAGAACTAGTTATATAAATTAAATGAATTTAATTGTGAGTAAGAAAACTAGTTATTCATATTAAATTAACTTAATTGTGAGTAAGAACACTAGTTATTCAAATTAAATGAATTTAATTGTGAGTAAGAAAACTAGTTATTCAAATTAAATGAATTTAATTTTGAGTAAGAAAACTAGTTATTCATATTAAATGAATTTAATTGTGAGTAAGAAAACTAGTTATTCTAATTATATGAATTTAATTGTGAGTAAGAAAACTAGTTATTCAAATTAAATGAATTTAATTGTGAGTAGGAAAACTAGTTATTCAAGTTAAATGAATTTAATTGTGAGTAAGAAAACTAGTTATTCATATTAAATTAACTTAATTGTGAGTAAGAACACTAGTTATTCAAATTAAATGAGTTTAATTGTGAGTAACAAAACTAGTTATTCAAATTAAATGAATTTAATTGTGAGTAACAAAACTAGTTATTCAAATTAAATAAATTTAATTGTGAGTAAGAAAACTAGTTATTCATATTAAATGAATTTAATTGTGAATAGAGAACTAGTTATATAAATTAAATGAATTTAATTGTGAGTAAGAAAACTAGTTATTCATATCAAATGAATTTAATTGTGAATAGAGAACTAGTTATATAAATTAAATGAATTTAATTGTGAGTAAGAAAACTAGTTATTCAAATTAAATGAATTTAATTGTGAGTAAGAAAACTAGTTATTCATATCAAATGAATTTAATTGTGAATAGAGAACTAGTTATATATATTAAATGAATTTAATTGTGAGTAAGAAAACTAGTTATTTCTATTAAATGAATTTAATTGTGAGTAAGAAAACTAGTTATTCGTATTAAATGAACTACACCGTGAGTAGAGAACTAGTTATTTCTATTAAATGAATTTAATTGTGAGTAAGAAAACTAGTTATTCGTATTAAATGAACTTAATCGTGAGTAGAAAACTAGTTATTTCTATTAAATGAATTTAATTGTGAGTAAGAAAACTAGTTATTCATATTAAATTAACTTAATTGTGAGTAAGAACACTAGTTATTCAAATTAAATGAATTTAATTGTGAGTAAGAAAACTAGTTATTCAAATTAAATGAATTTATTTTTGAGTAAGAAAACTAGTTATTCATATTAAATGAATTTAATTGTGAGTAAGAAAACTAGTTATTCTAATTAAATGAATTTAATTGTGAGTAAGAAAACTAGTTATTCAAATTAAATGAATTTAATTGTGAGTAGGAACACTAGTTATTCAAATTAAATGAATTTAATTGTGAGTAAGAAAACTAGTTATTCATATTAAATGAATTTAATTTGAGTAAGAAAACTAGTTATTCAAATTAAATGAATTTAATTGTGAGTAAGAAAACTAGTTATTCAAATTAAATGAATTTAATTGTGAGTAAGAAAACTAGTTATTCAAATTAAATGAATTTAATTGTGAGTAAGAAAACTAGTTATTCATATTAAATTAACTTAATTGTGAGTAAGAACACTAGTTATTCAAATTAAATGAATTTAATTGTGAGTAAGAAAACTAGTTATTCAAATTAAATGAATTTAATTTTGAGTAAGAAAACTAGTTATTCATATTAAATGAATTTAATTGTGAGTAAGAAAACTAGTTATTCTAATTATATGAATTTAATTGTGAGTAAGAAAACTAGTTATTCAAATTAAATGAATTTAATTGTGAGTAGGAAAACTAGTTATTCAAGTTAAATGAATTTAATTGTGAGTAAGAAAACTAGTTATTCATATTAAATTAACTTAATTGTGAGTAAGAACACTAGTTATTCAAATTAAATGAATTTAATTGTGAGTAACAAAACTAGTTATTCAAATTAAATGAATTTAATTGTGAGTAACAAAACTAGTTATTCAAATTAAATGAATTTAATTGTGAGTAAGAAAACTAGTTATTCATATTAAATGAATTTAATTGTGAGTTAGAAAACTAGTTATTCAAATTAAATGAATTTAATTGTGAGTAAGAAAACTAGTTATTCAAATTAAATGAATTTAATTGTGAGTAAGAAAACTAGTTATTCAAATTAAATGAATTTAATTTTGAGTAAGAAAACTAGTTATTCATATTAAATGAATTTAATTGTGAGTAAGAAAACTAGTTATTCAAATTAAATTCATTTAATTTTGAGTAAGAAAACTAGTTATTCATATTAAATGAATTTAATTGTGAGTAAGAAAACTAGTTATTCAAATTAAATGAATTTAATTGTGAGTAAGAAAACTAGTTATTCATATCAAATGAATGTAATTGTGAATAGAGAACTAGTTATATAAATTAAATGAATTAAATTGTGAGTAAGAAAACTAGTTATTCAAATTAAATGAATTTAATTGTGAGTAAGAAAACTAGTTATTCAAATTAAATGAATTTAATTGTGAGTAAGAAAACTAGTTATTCATATTAAATGAATTTAATTGTGAGTAAGAAAACTAGTTATTCAAATTAAATGAATTTAATTGTTAGTAAGAAAACTAGTTATTCAAATTAAATGAATTTAATTGTGAGTAAGAAAACTAGTTATTCAAATTAAATGAATTTAATTTTGAGTAAGAAAACTAGTTATTCATATTAAATGAATTTAATTGTGAGTAAGAAAACTAGTTATTCAAATTAAATGAATTTAATTGTGAGTAAGAAAACTAGTTATTCATATTAATTGAATATAATTGTGAGTAAGAACACTAGTTATTCAAATTAAATGAATTTAATTGTGAGTAAGAAAACTAGTTATTCATATTAAATTAACTTAATTCTGAGTAAGAACACTAGTTATTCAAATTAAATGAATTTAATTGTGAGTAACAAAACTAGTTATTCAAATTAAATGAATTTAATTGTGAGTAACAAAACTAGTTATTCAAATTAAATGAATTTAATTGTGAGTAAGAAAACTAGTTATTCATATTAAATGAATTTAATTGTGAGTTAGAAAACTAGTTATTCAAATTAAATGAATTTAATTGTGAGTAAGAAAACTAGTTATTCAAATTAAATGAATTTAATTGGGAGTAAGAAAACTAGTTATTCAAATTAAATGAATTTAATTTTGAGTAAGAAAACTAGTTATTCATATTAAATGAATTTAATTGTGAGTAAGAAAACTAGTTATTCAAATTAAATGAATTTAATTTTGCGTAAGAAAACTAGTTATTCATATTAAATGAATTTAATTGTGAGTAAGAAAACTAGTTATTCAAATTAAATGAATTTAATTGTGAGTAAGAAAACTAGTTATTCATATCAAATGAATTTAATTGTGAATAGAGAACTAGTTATATAAATTAAATGAATTTAATTGTGAGTAAGAAAACTAGTTATTCAAATTAAATGAATTTAATTGTGAGTAAGAAAACTAGTTATTCAAATTAAATGAATTTAATTGTGAGTAAGAAAACTAGTTATTCATATTAAATGAATTTAATTGTGAGTAGGAAAACTAGTTATTCAAATTAAATGAATTTAATTGTGAGTAAGAAAACTAGTTATTCAAATTAAATGAATTTAATTGTGAGTAAGAAAACTAGTTATTCAAATTAAATGAATTTAATTTTGAGTAAGAAAACTAGTTATTCATATTAAATGAATTTAATTGTGAGTAAGAAAACTAGTTATTCAAATTAAATGAATTTAATTGTGAGTAAGAAAACTAGTTATTCATATCAAATGAATTTAATTGTGAATAGAGAACTAGTTATATAAATTAAATGAATTTAATTGTGAGTAAGAAAACTAGTTATTCATATTAAATGAACTTAATTGTGAGTAAGAACACTAGTTATTCAAATTAAATGAATTTAATTGTGAGTAAGAAAACTAGTTATTCAAATTAAATGAATTTAATTTTGAGTAAGAAAACTAGTTATTCATATTAAATGAATTTAATTGTGAGTAAGAAAACTAGTTATTCTAATTATATGAATTTAATTGTGAGTAAGAAAACTAGTTATTCAAATTAAATGAATTTAATTGTGAGTAGGAAAACTAGTTATTCAAGTTAAATGAATTTAATTGTGAGTAAGAAAACTAGTTATTCATATTAAATTAACTTAATTGTGAGTAAGAACACTAGTTATTCAAATTAAATGAGTTTAATTGTGAGTAACAAAACTAGTTATTCAAATTAAATGAATTTAATTGTGAGTAACAAAACTAGTTATTCAAATTAAATAAATTTAATTGTGAGTAAGAAAACTAGTTATTCATATTAAATGAATTTAATTGTGAATAGAGAACTAGTTATATAAATTAAATGAATTTAATTGTGAGTAAGAAAACTAGTTATTCAAATTAAATGAATTTAATTCTGAGTAAGAAAACTAGTTATTCAAATTAAATGAATTTAATTGTGAGTAAGAAAACTAGTTATTCATATTAAATGAATTTAATTGTGAGTAGGAAAACTAGTTATTCAAATTAAATGAATTTAATTGTGAGTAAGAAAACTAGTTATTCAAATTAAATGAATTTAATTGTGAGTAAGAAAACTAGTTATTCAAATTATATGAATTTAATTTTGAGTAAGAAAACTAGTTATTCATATTAAATGAATTTAATTGTGAGTAAGAAAACTAGTTATTCAAATTAAATGAATTTAATTGTGAGTAAGAAAACTAGTTATTCATATCAAATGAATTTAATTGTGAATAGAGAACTAGTTATATAAATTAAATGAATTTAATTGTGAGTAAGAAAACTAGTTATTCATATTAAATTAACTTAATTGTGAGTAAGAACACTAGTTATTCAAATTAAATGAATTTAATTGTGAGTAAGAAAACTAGTTATTCAAATTAAATGAATTTAATTTTGAGTAAGAAAACTAGTTATTCATATTAAATGAATTTAATTGTGAGTAAGAAAACTAGTTATTCTAATTATATGAATTCAATTGTGAGTAAGAAAACTAGTTATTCAAATTAAATGAATTTAATTGTGAGTAGGAAAACTAGTTATTCAAGTTAAATGAATTTAATTGTGAGTAAGAAAACTAGTTATTCATATTAAATTAACTTAATTGTGAGTAAGAACACTAGTTATTCAAATTAAATGAATTTAATTGTGAGTAACAAAACTAGTTATTCAAATTAAATGAATTTAATTGTGAGTAACAAAACTAGTTATTCAAATTAAATAAATTTAATTGTGAGTAAGAAAACTAGTTATTCATATTAAATGAATTTAATTGTGAGTTAGAAAACTAGTTATTCAAATTAAATGAATTTAATTGTGAGTAAGAAAACTAGTTATTCAAATTAAATGAATTTAATTGTGAGTAAGAAAACTAGTTATTCAAATTAAATGAATTTAATTTTGAGTAAGAAAACTAGTTATTCATATTAAATGAATTTAATTGTGAGTAAGAAAACTAGTTATTCAAATTAAATGAATTTAATTTTGAGTAAGAAAACTAGTTATTCATATTAAATGAATTTAATTGTGAGTAAGAAAACTAGTTATTCAAATTAAATGAATTTAATTGTGAGTAAGAAAACTAGTTATTCATATTAAATGAATTTAATTGTGAGTAAGAAAACTAGTTATTCAAATTAAATGAATTTAATTGTGAGTAAGAAAACTAGTTATTCAAATTAAATGAATTTAATTGTGAGTAAGAAAACTAGTTATTCAAATTAAATGAATTTAATTTTGAGTAAGAAAACTAGTTATTCATATTAAATGAATTTAATTGTGAGTAAGAAAACTAGTTATTCAAATTAAATGAATTTAATTGTGAGTAAGAAAACTAATTATTCATATTAAATGAATTTAATTGTGAGTAAGAACACTAGTTATTCAAATTAAATGAATTTAATTGTGAGTAAGAAAACTAGTTATTCAAATTAAATGAATTTAATTTTGAGTAAGAAAACTAGTTATTCATATTAAATGAATTTAATTGTGAGTAAGAAAACTAGTTATTCAAATTAAATGAATTTAATTTTGAGTAAGAAAACTAGTTATTCATATTAAATGAATTTAATTGTGAGTAAGAAAACTAGTTATTCAAATTAAATGAATTTAATTGTGAGTAAGAAAACTAGTTATTCATATCAAATGAATTTAATTGTGAATAGAGAACTAGTTATATAAATTAAATGAATTTAATTGTGAGTAAGAAAACTAGTTATTCAAATTAAATGAATTTAATTGTGAGTAAGAAAACTAGTTATTCAAATTAAATGAATTTAATTGTGAGTAAGAAAACTAGTTATTCAAATTAAATGAATTTAATTGTGAGTAAGAAAACTAGTTATTCAAATTAAATGAATTTAATTGTGAGTAAGAATACTAGTTATTCAAATTAAATGAATTTAATTGTGAGTAAGAAAACTAGTTATTCTAATTAAATGAATTTAATTGTGAGTAAGAAAATTAGTTATTCAAATTAAATGAATTTAATTTTGAGTAAGAAAACTAGTTATTCATATTAAATGAATTTAATTGTGAGTAAGAAAACTAGTTATTCTAATTAAATGAATTTAATTGTGAGTAAGAAAACTAGTTATTCAAATTAAATGAATTTAATTGTGAGTAAGAAAACTAGTTATTCATATTAAATGAATTTAATTGTGAGTAAGAAAACCACTTATTCAAATTAAATGAATTTAATTTTGAGTAAGAAAACTAGTTATTCATATTAAATGAATTTAATTGTGAGTAAGAAAACTAGTTATTCTAATTAAATGAATTTAATTGTGAGTAAGAAAACTAGTTATTCAAATTAAATGAATTTAATTGTGAGTAGGAAAACTAGTTATTCAAGTTAAATGAATTTAATTGTGAGTAAGAAAACTAGTTATTCATATTAAATTAACTTAATTGTGAGTAAGAACACTAGTTATTCAAATTAAATGAATTTAATTGTGAGTAACAAAACTAGTTATTCAAATTAAATGAATTTAATTGTGAGTAACAAAACTAGTTATTCAAATTAAATGAATTTAATTGTGAGTGAGAAAACTAGTTGTTCATATTAAATGAATTTAATTGTGAGTAAGAAAACTAGTTATTCAAATTAAATGAATTTAATTGTGAGTAAGAAAACTAGTTATTCAAATTAAATGAATTTAATTGTGAGTAAGAAAACTAGTTATTCAAATTAAATGAATTTAATTTTGAGTAAGAAAACTAGTTATTCATATTAAATGAATTTAATTGTGAGTAAGAAAACTAGTTATTCAAATTAAATGAATTTAATTGTGAGTAAGAAAACTAGTTATTCATATCAAATGAATTTAATTGTGAATAGAGAACTAGTTATATAAATTAAATGAATTTAATTGTGAGTAAGAAAACTAGTTATTCAAATTAAATGAATTTAATTGTGAGTAAGAAAACTAGTTATTCAAATTAAATGAATTTAATTGTGAGTAAGAAAACTAGTTATTCAAATTAAATGAATTTAATTGTGAGTAAGAAAACTAGTTATTCATATTAAATGAATTTAATTGTGAGTAAGATAACTAGTTATTCAAATTAAATGAATTTAATTGTGAGTAAGAAAACTAGTTATTCAAATTAAATGAATTTAATTGTGAGTAAGAAAACTAGTTATTCAAATTAAATGAATTTAATTGTGAGTAAGAAAACTAGTTATTCAAATTAAATGAATTTAATTGTGAGTAAGAATACTAGTTATTCAAATTAAATGAATTTAATTGTGAGTAAGAAAACTAGTTATTCTAATTAAATGAATTTAATTGTGAGTAAGAAAATTAGTTATTCAAATTAAATGAATTTAATTTTGAGTAAGAAAACTAGTTATTCATATTAAATGAATTTAATTGTGAGTAAGAAAACTAGTTATTCAAATTAAATGAATTTAATTTTGAGTAAGAAAACTAGTTATTCATATTAAATGAATTTAATTGTGAGTAAGAAAACTAGTTATTCTAATTAAATGAATTTAATTGTGAGTAAGAAAACTAGTTATTCAAATTAAATGAATTTAATTGTGAGTAGGAAAACTAGTTATTCAAGTTAAATGAATTTAATTGTGAGTAAGAAAACTAGTTATTCATATTAAATTAACTTAATTGTGAGTAAGAACACTAGTTATTCAAATTAAATGAATTTAATTGTGAGTAACAAAACTAGTTATTCAAATTAAATGAATTTAATTGTGAGTAACAAAACTAGTTATTCAAATTAAATGAATTTAATTGTGAGTGAGAAAACTAGTTGTTCATATTAAATGAATTTAATTGTGAGTAAGAAAACTAGTTATTCAAATTAAATGAATTTAATTGTGAGTAAGAAAACTAGTTATTCAAATTAAATGAATTTAATTGTGAGTAAGAAAACTAGTTATTCAAATTAAATGAATTTAATTTTGAGTAAGAAAACTAGTTATTCATATTAAATGAATTTAATTGTGAGTAAGAAAACTAGTTATTCAAATTAAATGAATTTAATTGTGAGTAAGAAAACTAGTTATTCAAATTAAATGAATTTAATTGTGAGTAAGAAAACTAGTTATTCAAATTAAATGAATTTAATTGTGAGTAAGAATACTAGTTATTCAAATTAAATGAATTTAATTGTGAGTAAGAAAACTAGTTATTCTAATTAAATGAATTTAATTGTGAGTAAGAAAATTAGTTATTCAAATTAAATGAATTTAATTTTGAGTAAGAAAACTAGTTATTCATATTAAATGAATTTAATTGTGAGTAAGAAAACTAGTTATTCTAATTAAATGAATTTAATTGTGAGTAAGAAAACTAGTTATTCAAATTAAATGAATTTAATTGTGAGTAAGAAAACTAGTTATTCATATTAAATGAATTTAATTGTGAGTAAGAAAACTAGTTATTCAAATTAAATGAATTTAATTGTGAGTAAGAAAACTAGTTATTCATATTAAATGAATTTAATTGTGAGTAAGAACACTAGTTATTCAAATTAAATGAATTTAATTGTGAGTAAGAAAACTAGTTATTCATATTAAATTAACTTAATTCTGAGTAAGAACACTAGTTATTCAAATTAAATGAATTTAATTGTGAGTAACAAAACTAGTTATTCAAATTAAATGAATTTAATTGTGAGTAAGAAAACTAGTTATTCAAATTAAATGAATTTAATTGTGAGTAAGAAAACTAGTTATTCATATCAAATGAATTTAATTGTGAATAGAGAACTAGCTATATAAATTAAATGAATTTAATTGTGAGTAAGAAAACTAGTTATTCAAATTAAATGAATTTAATTGTGAGTAAGAAAACTAGTTATTCAAATTAAATGAATTTAATTTTGAGTAAGAAAACTAGTTATTCATATTAAGTGAATTTAATTGTGAGTAAGAAAACTAGTTATTCAAATTAAATGAATTTAATTGTGAGTAAGAAAACTAGTTATTCAAATTAAATGAATTTAATTGTGAGTAAGAATACTAGTTATTCAAATTAAATGAATTTAATTGTGAGTAAGAAAACTAGTTATTCAAATTAAATGAATTTAATTGTGAGTAAGAAAACTAGTTATTCTAATTAAATGAATTTAATTGTGAGTAAGAAAATTAGTTATTCAAATTAAATGAATTTAATTTTGAGTAAGAAAACTAGTTATTCATATTAAATGAATTTAATTGTGAGTAAGAAAACTAGTTATTCTAATTAAATGAATTTAATTGTGAGTAAGAAAACTAGTTATTCAAATTAAATGAATTTAATTGTGAGTAAGAAAACTAGTTATTCATATTAAATGAATTTAATTGTGAGTAAGAAAACTAGTTATTCAAATTAAATGAATTTAATTGTGAGTAAGAAAACTAGTTATTCATATTAAATGAATTTAATTGTGAGTAAGAACACTAGTTATTCAAATTAAATGAATTTAATTGTGAGTAAGAAAACTAGTTATTCATATTAAATTAACTTAATTCTGAGTAAGAACACTAGTTATTCAAATTAAATGAATTTAATTGTGAGTAACAAAACTAGTTATTCAAATTAAATGAATTTAATTGTGAGTAAGAAAACTAGTTATTCAAATTAAATGAATTTAATTGTGAGTAAGAAAACTAGTTATTCATATCAAATGAATTTAATTGTGAATAGAGAACTAGCTATATAAATTAAATGAATTTAATTGTGAGTAAGAAAACTAGTTATTCAAATTAAATGAATTTAATTGTGAGTAAGAAAACTAGTTATTCAAATTAAATGAATTTAATTTTGAGTAAGAAAACTAGTTATTCATATTAAGTGAATTTAATTGTGAGTAAGAAAACTAGTTATTCAAATTAAATGAATTTAATTGTGAGTAAGAAAACTAGTTATTCAAATTAAATGAATTTAATTGTGAGTAAGAATACTAGTTATTCAAATTAAATGAATTTAATTGTGAGTAAGAAAACTAGTTATTCTAATTAAATGAATTTAATTGTGAGTAAGAAAATTAGTTATTCAAATTAAATGAATTTAATTTTGAGTAAGAAAACTAGTTATTCATATTAAATGAATTTAATTGTGAGTAAGAGAACTAGTTATTCTAATTAAATGAATTTAATTGTGAGTAAGAAAACTAGTTATTCAAATTAAATGAATTTAATTGTGAGTAAGAAAACTAGTTATTCAAATTAAATGAATTTAATTGTGAGTAAGAAAACTAGTTATTCAAATTAAATGAATTTAATTGTGAGTAAGAAAACTAGTTATTCATATTAAATGAATTTAATTGTGAGTAAGAAAACTAGTTATTCAAATTAAATGAATTTAATTGTGAGTAAGAAAACTAGTTATTCATATTAAATGAATTTAATTGTGAGTAAGAAAACTAGTTATTCAAATTAAATGACTTTAATTGTGAGTAAGAAAACTAGTTATTCAAATTAAATGAATTTAATTGTGAGTAAGAAAACTAGTTATTCAAATAAAATGAATTTAATTGTGAGTAAGAATACTAGTTATTCAAATTAAATGAATTTAATTGTGAGTAAGAAAACTAGTTATTCTAATTAAATGAATTTAATTGTGAGTAAGAAAACTAGTTATTCAAATTAAATGAATTTAATTTTGAGTAAGAAAACTAGTTATTCATATTAAATGAATTTAATTGTGAGTAAGAAAACTAGTTATTCATATTAAATGAATTTAATTGTGAGTAAGAAAACTAGTTATTCAAATTAAATGAATTTAATTGTGAGTAAGAAAACTAGTTATTCAAATTAAATGAATTTAATTGTGAGTAAGAAAACTAGTTATTCAAATTAAATGAATTTAATTGTGAGTAAGAAAACTAGTTATTCAAATTAAATGAATTTAATTGTGAGTAAGAATACTAGTTATTCAAATTAAATGAATTTAATTGTGAGTAAGAAAACTAGTTATTCTAATTAAATGAATTTAATTGTGAGTAAGAAAACTAGTTATTCAAATTAAATGAATTTAATTTTGAGTAAGAAAACTAGTTATTCATATTAAATGAATTTAATTGTGAGTAAGAAAACTAGTTATTCTAATTAAATGAATTTAATTGTGAGTAAGAAAACTAGTTATTCAAATTAAATGAATTTAATTGTGAGTAAGAAAACTAGTTATTCAAATTAAATGAATTTAATTTTGAGTAAGAAAACTAGTTATTCATATTAAATGAATTTAATTGTGATTAAGAAAACTAGTTATTCAAATTAAATGAATTTAATTTTGAGTAAGAAAACTAGTTATTCATATTAAATGAATTTAATTGTGAGTAAGAAAACTAGTTATTCAAATTAAATGAATTTAATTGTGAGTAAGAAAACTAGTTATTCATATCAAATGAATTTAATTGTGAATAGAGAACTAGTTATATAAATTAAATGAATTTAATTGTGAGTAAGAAAACTAGTTATTCAAATTAAATGAATTTAATTGTGAGTAAGAAAACTAGTTATTCAAATTAAATGAATTTAATTTTGAGTAAGAAAACTAGTTATTCATATTAAATGAATTTAATTGTGAGTAAGAAAACTAGTTATTCTAATTAAATGAATTTAATTATGAGTAAGAAAACTAGTTATTCAAATTAAATGAATTTAATTGTGAGTAAGAAAACTAGTTATTCAAATTAAATGAATTTAATTTTGAGTAAGAAAACTAGTTATTCATATTAAATGAATTTAATTGTGAGTAAGAAAACTACTTATTCAAATTAAATGAATTTAATTTTGAGTAAGAAAACTAGTTATTCATATTAAATGAATTTAATTGTGAGTAAGAAAACTAGTTATTCAAATTAAATGAATTTAATTGTGAGTAAGAAAACTAGTTATTCATATCAAATGAATTTAATTGTGAATAGAGAACTAGTTATATAAATTAAATGAATTTAATTGTGAGTAAGAAAACTAGTTATTCAAATTAAATGAATTTAATTGTGAGTAAGAAAACTAGTTATTCAAATTAAATGAATTTAATTTTGAGTAAGAAAACTAGTTATTCATATTAAATGAATTTAATTGTGAGCAAGAAAACTAGTTATTCAAATTAAATGAATTTAATTGTGAGTAAGAAAACTAGTTATTCAAATTAAATGAATTTAATTGTGAGTAAGAAAACTAGTTATTCAAATTAAATGAATTTAATTTTGAGTAAGAAAACTAGTTATTCATATTAAATTAACTTAATTGTGAGTAAGAACACTAGTTATACAAATTAAATGAATTTAATTGTGAGTAACAAAACTAGTTATTCAAATTAAATGAATTTAATTGTGAGTAACAAAACTAGTTATTCAAATTAAACGAATTTAATTGTGAGTAAGAAAACTAGTTGTTCATATTAAATGAATTTAATTGTGAGTAAGAAAACTAGTTATTCAAATGAAATGAATTTAATTGTGAGTAAGAAAACTAGTTATTCAAATTAAATGAATTTAATTGTGAGTAAGAAAACTAGTTATTCAAATTAAATGAATTTAATTTTGAGTAAGAAAACTAGTTATTCATATTAAATGAATTTAATTGTGCGTAAGAAAACTAGTTATTCAAATTAAATGAATTTAATTTTGAGTAAGAAAACTAGTTATTCATATTAAATGAATTTAATTGTGAGTAAGAAAACTAGTTATTCAAATTAAATGAATTTAATTGTGAGTAAGAAAACTAGTTATTCATATTAAATGAATTTAATTGTGAGTAAGAAAACTAGTTATTCAAATTAAATGAATTTAATTGTGAGTAAGAAAACTAGTTATTCATATTAAATGAATTTAATTGTGAGTAAGAACACTAGTTATTCAAATTAAATGAATTTAATTGTGAGTAAGAAATCTAGTTATTCATATTAAATGAATTTAATTGTGAGTAAGAAAACTAGTTATTCAAATTAAATGAATTTAATTGTGAGTAAGAAAACTAGTTATTCAAATTAAATGAATTTAATTGTGAGTAAGAAAACTAGTTATTCAAATTAAATGAATTTAATTTTGAGTAAGAAAACTAGTTATTCATATTAAATTAACTTAATTGTGAGTAAGAACACTAGTTATACAAATTAAATGAATTTAATTGTGAGTAACAAAACTAGTTATTCAAATTAAATGAATTTAATTGTGAGTAACAAAACTAGTTATTCAAATTAAATGAATTTAATTGTGAGTAAGAAAACTAGTTGTTCATATTAAATGAATTTAATTGTGAGTAAGAAAACTAGTTATTCAAATGAAATGAATTTAATTGTGAGTAAGAAAACTAGTTATTCAAATTAAATGAATTTAATTGTGAGTAAGAAAACTAGTTATTCAAATTAAATGAATTTAATTTTGAGTAAGAAAACTAGTTATTCATATTAAATGAATTTAATTGTGCGTAAGAAAACTAGTTATTCAAATTAAATGAATTTAATTTTGAGTAAGAAAACTAGTTATTCATATTAAATGAATTTAATTGTGAGTAAGAAAACTAGTTATTCAAATTAAATGAATTTAATTGTGAGTAAGAAAACTAGTTATTCATATTAAATGAATTTAATTGTGAGTAAGAAAACTAGTTATTCAAATTAAATGAATTTAATTGTGAGTAAGAAAACTAGTTATTCATATTAAATGAATTTAATTGTGAGTAAGAAAACTAGTTATTCAAATTAAATGAATTTAATTGTGAGTAAGAAAACTAGTTATTCATATTAAATGAATTTAATTGTGAGTAAGAAAACTAGTTATTCAAATTAAATGAATTTAATTGTGAGTAAGAAAACTAGTTATTCATATTAAATGAATTTAATTGGGAGTAAGAACACTAGTTATTCAAATTAAATGAATTTAATTGTGAGTAAGAAAACTAGTTATTCATATTAAATGAATTTAATTGTGAGTAAGAAAACTAGTTATTCAAATTAAATGAATTTAATTGCGAGTAAGAAAACTAGTTATTCAAATTAAATGAATTTAATTGTGAGTAAGAAAACTAGTTATTCAAATTAAATGAATTTAATTGTGAGTAAGAAAACTAGTTATTCAAATTAAATGAATTTAATTGTGAGTAAGAATACTAGTTATTCAAATTAAATGAATTTAATTGTGAGTAAGAAAACTAGTTATTCTAATTAAATGAATTTAATTGTGAGTAAGAAAACTAGTTATTCAAATTAAATGAATTTAATTTTGAGTAAGAAAACTAGTTATTCATATTAAATGAATTTAATTGTGAGTAAGAAAACTAGTTATTCTAATTAAATGAATTTAATTGTGAGTAAGAAAACTAGTTATTCAAATTAAATGAATTTAATTGTGAGTAAGAAAACTAGTTATTCAAATTAAATGAATTTAATTTTGAGTAAGAAAACTAGTTATTCATATTAAATGAATTTAATTGTGAGTAAGAAAACTAGTTATTCAAATTAAATGAATTTAATTTTGAGTAAGAAAACTAGTTATTCATATTAAATGAATTTAATTGTGAGTAAGAAAACTAGTTATTCAAATTAAATGAATTTAATTGTGAGTAAGAAAACTAGTTATTCATATCAAATGAATTTAATTGTGAATAGAGAACTAGTTATATAAATTAAATGAATTTAATTGTGAGTAAGAAAACTAGTTATTCAAATTAAATGAATTTAATTGTGAGTAAGAAAACTAGTTATTCAAATTAAATGAATTTAATTTTGAGTAAGAAAACTAGTTATTCATATTAAATGAATTTAATTGTGAGTAAGAAAACTAGTTATTCAAATTAAATGAATTTAATTTTGAGTAAGAAAACTAGTTATTCAAATTAAATGAATTTAATTGTGAGTAAGAAAACTAGTTATTCAAATTAAATGAATTTAATTTTGAGTAAGAAAACTAGTTATTCATATTAAATTAACTTAATTGTGAGTAAGAACACTAGTTATTCAAATTAAATGAATTTAATTGTGAGTAACAAAACTAGTTATTCAAATTAAATGAATTTAATTGTGAGTAACAAAACTAGTTATTCAAATTAAATGAATTTAATTGTGAGTAAGAAAACTAGTTGTTCATATTAAATGAATTTAATTGTGAGTAAGAAAACTAGTTATTCAAATTAAATGAATTTAATTGTGAGTAAGAAAACTAGTTATTCAAATTAAATGAATTTAATTGTGAGTAAGAAAACTAGTTATTCAAATTAAATGAATTTAATTGTGAGTAAGAAAACTAGTTATTCATATTAAATGAATTTAATTGTGAGTAAGAAAACTAGTTATTCAAATTAAATGAATTTAATTGTGAGTAAGAAAACTTGTTATTCAAATTAAATGAATTTAATTGTGAGTAAGAATACTAGTTATTCAAATTAAATGAATTTAATTGTGAGTAAGAAAACTAGTTATTCTAATTAAATGAATTTAATTGTGAGTAAGAAAACTAGTTATTCAAATTAAATGAATTTAATTTTGAGTAAGAAAACTAGTTATTCATATTAAATGAATTTAATTGTGAGTAAGAAAACTAGTTATTCTAATTAAATGAATTTAATTGTGAGTAAGAAAACTAGTTATTCAAATTAAATGAATTTAATTGTGAGTAAGAAAACTAGTTATTCAAATTAAATGAATTTAATTTTGAGTAAGAAAACTAGTTATTCATATTAAATGAATTTAATTGTGAGTAAGAAAACTAGTTATTCAAATTAAATGAATTTAATTTTGAGTAAGAAAACTAGTTATTCATATTAAATGAATTTAATTGTGAGTAAGAAAACTAGTTATTCAAATTAAATGAATTTAATTGTGAGTAAGAAAACTAGTTATTCATATCAAATGAATTTAATTGTGAATAGAGAACTAGTTATATAAATTAAATGAATTTAATTGTGAGTAAGAAAACTAGTTATACAAATTAAATGAATTTAATTGTGAGTAAGAAAACTAGTTATTCAAATTAAATGAATTTAATTTTGAGTAAGAAAACTAGTTATTCATATTAAATGAATTTAATTGTGAGTAAGAAAACTAGTTATTCAAATTAAATGAATTTAATTGTGAGTAAGAAAACTAGTTATTCAAATTAAATGAATTTAATTGTGAGTAAGAAAACTAGTTATTCAAATTAAATGAATTTAATTTTGAGTAAGAAAACTAGTTATTCATATTAAATGAATTTAATTGTGAGTAAGAAAACTAGTTATTCAAATTAAATGAATTTAATTGTGAGTAAGAAAACTAGTTATTCATATTAAATGAATTTAATTGTGAGTAAGAACACTAGTTATTCAAATTAAATGAATTTAATTGTGAGTAAGAAAACTAGTTATTCATATTAAATTAACTTAATTCTGAGTAAGATCACTAGTTATTCAAATTAAATGAATTTAATTGTGAGTAACAAAACTAGTTATTCAAATTAAATGAATTTAATTGTGAGTAACAAAACTAGTTATTCAAATTAAATGAATTTAATTGTGAGTAAGAAAACTAGTTATTCATATTAAATGAATTTAATTGTGAGTAAGAAAACTAGTTATTCAAATTAAATGAATTTAATTGTGAGTAAGAAAACTAGTTATTCAAATTAAATGAATTTAATTGTGAGTAAGAAAACTAGTTATTCAAATTAAATGAATTTAATTTTGAGTAAGAAAACTAGTTATTCATATTAAATGAATTTAATTGTGAGTAAGAAAACTAGTTATTCAAATTAAATGAATTTAATTGTGAGTAAGAAAACTGGTTATTCATATTAAATGAATTTAATTGTGAGTAACAACACTAGTTATTCAAATTAAATGAATTTAATTGTGAGTAAGAAAACTAGTTATTCATATTAAATGAATTTAATTGTGAGTAAGAAAACTAGTTATTCAAATTAAATGAATTTAATTGTGAGTAAGAAAACTAGTTATTCAAATTAAATGAATTTAATTGTGAGTAAGAAAACTAGTTATTCAACTTAAATGAATTTAATTGTGAGTAAGAAAACTAGTTATTCATATTAAATTAACTTAATTGTGAGTAAGAACACTAGTTATTCAAATTAAATTAATTTAATTGTGAGTAAGAAAACTAGTTATTCAAATTAAATGAATTTAATTTTGAGTAAGAAAACTAGTTATTCATATTAAATGAATTTAATTGTGAGTAAGAAAACTAGTTATTCTAATTAAATGAATTTAATTGTGAGTAAGAAAACTAGTTATTCAAATTAAATGAATTTAATTGTGAGTAGGAAAACTAGTTATTCAAGTTAAATGAATTTAATTGTGAGTAAGAAAACTAGTTATTCATATTAAATTAACTTAATTGTGAGTAAGAACACTAGTTATTCAAATTAAATGAATTTAATTGTGAGTAACAAAACTAGTTATTCAAATTAAATGAATTTAATTGTGAGTAACAAAACTAGTTATTCAAATTAAATGAATTTAATTGTGAGTAAGAAAACTAGTTGTTCATATTAAATGAATTTAATTGTGAGTAAGAAAACTAGTTATTCAAATTAAATGAATTTAATTGTGAGTAAGAAAACTAGTTATTCAAATTAAATGAATTTAATTGTGAGTAAGAAAACTAGTTATTCAAATTAAATGAATTTAATTTTGAGTAAGAAAACTAGTTATTCATATTAAATGAATTTAATTGTGCGTAAGAAAACTAGTTATTCAAATTAAATGAATTTAATTGTGAGTAAGAAAACTAGTTATTCATATCAAATGAATTTAATTGTGAATAGAGAACTAGTTATATAAATTAAATGAATTTAATTGTGAGTAAGAAAACTAGTTATTCAAATTAAATGAATTTAATTGTGAGTAAGAAAACTAGTTATTCAAATTAAATGAATTTAATTGTGAGTAAGAAAACTAGTTATACAAATTAAATGAATTTAATTGTGAGTAAGAAAACTAGTTATTCATATTAAATGAATTTAATTGTGAGTAAGAAAACTAGTTATTCAAATTAAATGAATTTAATTGTGAGTAAGAAAACTAGTTATTCAAATTAAATGAATTTAATTGTGAGTAAGAAAACTAGTTATTCAAATTAAATGAATTTAATTGTGAGTAAGAAAACTAGTTATTCAAATTAAATGAATTTAATTGTGAGTAAGAAAACTAGTTATTCAAATTAAATGAATTTAATTTTGAGTAAGAAAACTAGTTATTCAAATTAAATGAATTTAATTGTGAGTAAGAAAACTAGTTATTCAAATTAAATGCATTTAATTGTGAGTAAGAAAACTAGTTATTCAAATTAAATGAATTTAATTGTGAGTAAGAAAACTAGTTATTCAAATTAAATGAATTTAATTGTGAGTAAGAAAACTAGTTATTCATATTAAATGAATTTAATTGTGAGTAAGAACACTAGTTATTCAAATTAAATGAATTTAATTGTGAGTAAGAAATCTAGTTATTCATATTAAATGAATTTAATTGTGAGTAAGAAAACTAGTTATTCAAATTAAATGAATTTAATTGTGAGTAAGAAAACTAGTTATTCAAATTAAATGAATTTAATTGTGAGTAAGAAAACTAGTTATTCAAATTAAATGAATTTAATTGTGAGTAAGAAAACTAGTTATTCATATTAAATGAATTTAATTGTGAGTAAGAAAACTAGTTATTCTAATTAAATGAATTTAATTGTGAGTAAGAAAACTAGTTATTCAAATTAAATGAATTTAATTGTGAGTAGGAAAACTAGTTATTCATATTAAATTAACTTAATTGTGAGTAAGAACACTAGTTATTCAAATTAAATGAATTTAATTGTGAGTAACAAAACTAGTTATTCAAATTAAATGAATTTAATTGTGAATAACAAAACTAGTTATTCAAATTAAATGAATTTAATTGTGAGTAAGAAAACTAGTTGTTCATATTAAATGAATTTAATTGTGAGTAAGAAAACTAGTTATTCAAATTAAATGAATTTAATTGTGAGTAAGAAAACTAGTTATTCAAATTAAATGAATTTAATTGTGAGTAAGAAAACTAGTTATTCATATTAAATGAATTTAATTGTGAGTAAGAAAACTAGTTATTCAAATTAAATGAATTTAATTGTGAGTAAGAAAACTAGTTATTCAAATTAAATGAATTTAATTGTGAGTAAGAAAACTAGTTATTCAAATTAAATGAATTTAATTGTGAGTAAGAAAACTAGTTATTCAAATTAAATGAATTTAATTGTGAGTAAGAAAACTAGTTATTCAAATTAAATGAATTTAATTGTGAGTAAGAAAACTAGTTATTCATATTAAATGAATTTAATTGTGAGTAAGAACACTAGTTATTCAAATTAAATGAATTTAATTGTGAGTAAGAAATCTAGTTATTCATATTAAATGAATTTAATTGTGAGTAAGAAAACTAGTTATTCAAATTAAATGAATTTAATTGTGAGTAAGAAAACTAGTTATTCAAATTAAATGAATTTAATTGTGAGTAAGAAAACTAGTTATTCAAATTAAATGAATTTAATTGTGAGTAAGAAAACTAGTTATTCAAATTAAATGAATTTAATTGTGAGTAAGAATACTAGTTATTCAAATTAAATGAATTTAATTGTGAGTAAGATAACTAGTTATTCTAATTAAATGAATTTAATTGTGAGTAAGAAAACTAGTTATTCAAGTTAAATGAATTTAATTGTGAGTAAGAACACTAGTTATTCATATTAAATGAAATTAAATGTGAGTAAGAACACCAGTTATTCAAATTAAATGAATCTAATTGTGAATAGAGAACTAGTTATATAAATTAAATGAATTTAATTGTGAGTAAGAAAACTAGTTATTCAAATTAAATGAATTTAATTGTGAGTAAGAAAACTAGTTATTCAAATTAAATGAATTTAATTGTGAGTAAGAAAACTAGTTATTCAAATTAAATGAATTTAATTGTGAGTAAGAAAACTAGTTATTCAAATTAAATGAATTTAATTTTGAGTAAGAAAACTAGTTATTCATATTAAATGAATTTAATTGTGAGTAAGAAAACTAGTTATTCAAATTAAATGAATTTAATTGTGAGTAAGAAAACTAGTTATTCATATTAAATGAATTTAATTGTGAGTAAGAAAACTAGTTATTCAAATTAAATGAATTTAATTGTGAGTAAGAAAACTAGTTATTCATATTAAATGAATTTAATTGTGAGTAAGAAAACTAGTTATTCAAATTAAATGAATTTAATTGTGAGTAAGAATACTAGTTATTCAAATTAAATGAATTTAATTGTGAGTAAGAAAACTAGTTATTCTAATTAAATGAATTTAATTGTGAGTAAGAAAACTAGTTATTCAAGTTAAATGCATTTAATTGTGAGTAAGAACACTAGTTATTCATATTAAATGAAATTAAATGTAAGTAAGAAAACTAGTTATTCAAATTAAATGAATTTAATTGTGAGTAAGAAAACTAGTTATTCATATTAAATGAATTTAATTGTGAGTAAGAAAACTAGTTATTCAAATTAAATGAATTTAATTGTGAGTAAGAAAACTAGTTATTCAAATTAAATGAATTTAATTGTGAGTAAGAAAACTAGTTATTCAAATTAAATGAATTTAATTGTGAGTAAGAAAACTAGTTATTCAAATTAAATGAATTTAATTTTGAGTAAGAAAACTAGTTATTCATATTAAATGAATTTAATTGTGAGTAAGAAAACTAGTTATTCAAATTAAATGAATTTAATTGTGAGTAAGAAAACTAGTTATTCATATTAAATGAATTTAATTGTGAGTAAGAAAACTAGTTATTCAAATTAAATGAATTTAATTGTGAGTAAGAAAACTAGTTATTCAAATTAAATGAATTTAATTTTGAGTAAGAAAACTAGTTATTCATATTAAATGAATTTAATTGTGAGTAAGAATACTAGTTATTCAAATTAAATGAATTTAATTGTGAGTAAGAAAACTAGTTATTCTAATTAAATGAATTTAATTGTGAGTAAGAAAACTAGTTATTCAAGTTAAATGCATTTAATTGTGAGTAAGAACACTAGTTATTCATATTAAATGAAATTAAATGTAAGTAAGAACACTAGTTATTCAAATTAAATGAATCTAATTGTGAGTAAGAAAACTAGTTATTCAAATTAAATGAATTTAATTGTGAGTAAGAAAACTAGTTATGCATATTAAATTAACTTAATTGTGAGTAAGAACACGTTATTCAAATTAAATGAATTTATTTGTTAGTAAGAAAACTAGTTATTCATATCAAATGAATGTAATTGTGAATAGAGAACTAGTTATATATATTAAATGAATTTAATTGTGAGTAAGAAAACTAGTTATTCAAATTAAATGAATTTAATTGTGAGTAAGAAAACTAGTTATTCAAATTAAATGAATTTAATTGTCAGTAAGAAAACTAGTTATTCAGATTAAATGAACTTAATTGTGAGTAGAAAACTAGTTATTCATATTAAATGAATTTAATTGTGAGTAAGAACATTAGTTATTCAAATTAAATGAATTTTATTGTGAGTAAGAAAACTAGTTATTAATATTAAATAATATTTTTTTGTAATATTTTTTTTTATAAAATAAAATGTGAAATTATTAATTAATAATTAATTAATTCAATTATAAAATGAATATTTTAAAATTTATTTAATCAAAATTTTTTATAAAAATTAAAATTAAAAAAAATTGAAATATTAAAATTATAATTAATAATATATATATATATATATATATATATATATATATATATATAAAATAATTATTTTATTGACAATATTTTCCTAATATTTTATATCCACTAAGATTCAGTGTTAGTGTATACATTTTTAATGATGCGATCTTTATACCTATATATATATATTAGTTAATATAGGGGGTTTATATAATATATTTTATTTAATGAAAAAGTTTTTATAAAAATTAAAAATTGAAATAAGGTACAAAATTTATTTGTAGTATACAAAATCTGAGGTTGTATACTGTTTTAAATTGAAATAAGGTAAAAAATTTATTTGTAGTATACAAAATGGGAGGTTGTATACTATTTTAAATTGAAATAAGGTAAAAAATTTATTTGTAGTATACAAAATGTGAGGTTGTATACTATTTTAAATTGAAATAAGGTAAAAAATTTATTTGTAGTATACAAAATCTGAGGTTGTATACTATTTTAAATTGAAATAAGGTAAAACATTTATTTGTTGTATACAAAATGTGAGGTTTGAAACTGTTTTAAATTGAAATAAGGTAAAAAATATATTTGTAGTATATAAAATGTGAGGTTGTATACTATTTTAAATTGAAATAAGGTAAAAAAGTTATTTGTTCTATTTTATTTTGTTTTTATAAAAATTTAATTTTTGTTTAGAAATTAATTAAATTTTATTAATAATAAATAATTTAAATTTAAATAATAAGATTTTAATGTAATATTTATATTTTATAAAATTTTATGAAAGTTAGAATAAGATAAGAATGATAAATATAGGAAAATTTAGTGCCAGCATCAGCGGTTAAACTAAATTTATAAATTAATTATAATTTCATTTAATAATAAATATAAAAAATTTTAGTTTTTATATATATTAATAATTATGGTGAAATATTATTAATTAAAAGAAAAATATTTTATTTTTTTTATATTAAAAAATTTTTGAAAAGACTAGGATTAGATACCCTATTATGTTAAATTAAAATAAATTGATAGAAGATATTAAATGTTATATCATTAAATTTAAAAGATTTGGCGGTACTTATAAATTAGAGGAACCTGTATAGTAATTGATAATCCACGATGAGAATTACTTAAAATAAAATTTATGTATTGCTGTTTTTAATATTTAATTAATTTAAATATATAGAATTAATAATTATTAAATAATTCAAGTCAAAATATAGTTTTCTTAAGATTAATATGGGTTACATTTAATTTTATTAAATAAATTGAATTAAAAATTTTAAAATTTTTATGAAAATGGATTTAAAAGTAAATTTAATAAATTAATTAATTTGAAAAAAAGATTAAGTATGTACAAATTGCCCGTCACTTTCAATAAAATGGAATAAGTCGTAAGAAAGTTTAGGTACCGGAAGGTGCTTATCGTAAATTTTTAAAAAATTTTAGTTTATATATAAAATTATTTATTTACACTAAATGGAATAATAATAATAATTGTTAAAATTTTAATTTATAGATTAAAATTTAAATTTATAATTTAAAACATTAATTAATAAGATATTTATAATTAAATTCAATAAATAAATAAATATAATTTGATAATAAATTTGTAAGTTAATTAAAGTAATATAAAAAATTTAAGTTATAGTAATAATTTAGAATAAATTTTTTTAATTTTAAAGGTAGTAATGAAAATGAATATTTTAAGAATTTAAAAAGTAGATTTAATTTATCGTACCTTTTGTATCAGGGTTAATTAAATAAAATATTTTAATAAAATATATCTCGAATTTAAAATATTTAATTACAAATTTTAGTTAATGTAGAAAAATTATTAATAATTTTTAATTAGAAGTTAAATGTTAATCGATTTTAAATATATCTTGTTTTTTTAGAATTAAATATAATTTAGCTTTTTAATTTATATTAATAAATTAAATTATTTAAATATGATATTAAAAAGTAAATATTTTTGGGATAATCTAGAAATATAGTAAATAATGTAATTAATTTTAATTTATAAATATTCATAAAATTTAAATTAAAAAAAAACTGTTATAATTCATAATAATATAATTTAAATTTAAAATTGTATTTTTATTAATATAAAAAAAATTATTTTATAATTAAATGATAGATATAATGATTAAATTAGTAAATTAGTTATTGTAAAAAATTAATTTTTTAAATAGAATTTATTTTAAGGAATTCGACAAAAATTATAGTATTAATTATTTTTCATTTAAATTATTTAATATTATATATATATTCACCTGTTTATCAAAAACATGTCTTATTGAAATTAATAATATGTCTATTCTGCCCATTGAATTATTATTTAAAAGGCTGCAGTATACTGTCTGTACAAAGGTAGCATAATCAATTGTTTCTTAATTGGAAACTAGTATGAAAGAATGGATGAAATATAATTTGTCTCAAAATAAAATTATTGAATTTAAATTGAGAGTTAAAATGCTTTTAATTCATTATGAGACGATAAGACCCTATAGAATTTAATAAATTTTATTTATTACAGATATTATATTTTAAAATATTTAATAAATATTTATATTTTATTGGGAGGATATTTAAATTAATTTAACTTTAAAAATTTATAAACATAAATTAATGAATATTTGATTATTATTATAATTATTAGAATAAATTACCTTAGGGATAACAACGTAATAAGTTTGGAGAGTTCATATTGATAAAATTGTTTGCGACCTCGATGTTGAATTATGATAAAAATTAAATGGAGAAATTTAAAATTTTAGTCTGTTCGACTATTAAAATCATACATGATTTGAGTTCAGATCGGTGTAAGCCAGATCGGTTTCTATCTATAATATAATAAATTATTTTATTGTACGAAAGGACAAAATATTACTTATTTTTATTAAATTAATTAAATTTTAATTAATTAGATTGAATAAAAATAATATTAAATTAAATTTTAGAAGTATATTTATATTATACTAATTATTTATTAATTCAATTTTTAAATTATTAATAAAATATAAATTTTAATAATTTTAGCAAGAGATTTTATTTTTGTTTTTTTATGTTTATTAATTAAAATTATTGGAATATTAATTGGTGTTGCTTATTTAACAGTATTAGAACGAAAATTATTAGGAAATATTCAAAATCGAAAAGGTTCGAATAAAGTTGGTCACTTAGGTATTATTCAACCTTTTTCTGATGCAATTAAGTTGCTTATAAAGGAAATAATAAGATTAATTAAGATTAATAAATTAATTTATTTATTAAGACCAATATTTGGTTTTTTTATATCAATAATATTATTAATTGGATTACCTATTAATGAAAATTTATTTTCTATAAATTTATTTATATTATATATATATATATATATATATATATATATATATATATATAGATGTTTAAGTTTAGGTGTATATGTAATTGTTATAAGAGGATGATCTTCAAATTCTAATTATTCAATTTCAGGGGGAATTCGTTCAATTGCTCAATCATTATCTTATGAAGTTACAATATTTTTAGTTTTTCTTATTATATTTATATATGTTGAGAGATTAAGAGTTACTGATTTTTTTATTTATCAAGAAGAGAAATTAAGTTTTTTTTATGTAAATTTTGCTCTTTTCTTAATTTTATTTTTAAAAATAGTAGCTGAATTAAATCGTATACCATTTGATTTTATTGAAGGTGAATCAGAATTAGTTTCGGGTTTTAATATTGAATATATAAGGGGTGAATTTACTTTAGTTTTTTTAGGAGAATATTTAATGTTTTTAATTATAGGAATAATTTTCAGAGTGATATTTTTTGGAAATGATTTTTCAAGATTAAAAAATTGTCTTTCTATTTTAATATTTTCTATATTTATTATTTGTATTCGGGGTTGTTATCCTCGTATACGATTTGATAAATTAATATATTTATGTTGATATTATATTTTAGGATTAGTAATAATAAATTTATTAATAATTTTTATTTTGAAATATTATTTTTATTTATTTTATTAATTTATTATATTATTTATACAAAAAATATTTTAATATAAAGGAAAAAATTATATTGGCAGATTAGTGCATTCAATTTAGAATTTAATTAAGTAAATTTTAAAGTTTATATATAGTATTATTTCTTTAAGTTAATAGAAAATTTTTAGTTTCTAAATTATATTTTCAAAATATATGCTTTTATAGGTTATTAACTTTAATTTGATTTATTAATAATTAATATAAATCATAATTTATTTAGTCAGTTAATAGAAAAAAAAATTATAAAGTATAAAATTGAATAAATTTGTGTTAGTTCAATAAAAGGAGATTTAATTTCTATTCCTCCTAATCATGTTAATATACAAAAAGAAAGAATGCAAGGGGAGGCGCAAGCGTGCGGCAGCTTGATATGTAATGTATAAAATAAGAGAGTAAGAAAGAAAAAAAACACATATTATATATATTATATAGACATATAAAGGTACATATGTATATATGTATATTATTAGGAAAATTTACTCGCGTCTTTTCGATTTTCAAGGGATTGCGAGCGAAAGATCGAAAGAGTAAGAAATAGAGAGAGAAAGAGAGAGAGAGAGAGAGAGAGAGAGAGACAGACAGAGACAGAGACAGAGAGAAAGAAAGAGTAAGAGCATTGTCGGTGGAGCAGATCGAAATACCAAGAATTAAAGAATCAAATGATTAGGTCACGAAGAAACTAGTCGTGTTAATAAATTCGAGAATTTAAATGTGCCTTGTGTGTATGTGTGAATATGTATACACACACACACATATATATATATATATATATATATATATATATATATAATACATATATACACATATGTGTGCCATGTATACGTGATTGATAGGACGCACACAAATACTTAGAAAAAATCTTATTTTCCAAACAATAAATTCATACATCTATATACATACGTCTACATATGTGTACAAGTTTCGAGAAACGATACTATATAGACACATCATTATAGATACCATTATAGAGGGGTTGAGGAAATTCGAGGAGTTGGAGGTTTCATTTCTCCATCGAGAGGGGGAGGTTGGAGAGGGGAGGAAGCGGTGTCGCTCATAAAGAAAAGTATTAAGACGCGATATTCGAAACAAATATTCCGTGAATTGTACTTTTTGTAAATCCGACACGGTGTAACTGCACGCGACGAACGAATCGTACGAATACGAACGAACACAAACGAATACGTACGAACGTACAAACGAATACACACGAGCATACACGAATCTAGGAACCAACGAGTGGGAACGAGCGAGCTCAGGGCAAACAAAGAAAGAGAAACATTACGCTCGGCAGGCGTGCAGTCAGGGCCAGTGACCTTAACTTCGCTCCTCTTGCTTCTCCATGTACTCATCGATACTTCACACTGTCTCTCTCTCTCTCTCTCTCTCTCTCTCTCTCTGTCTGTCTATTTCATGATCGTTTCGATCAGTGGTCAAGTGGATCGTCGAGAGTATTACCTATCTACTCGCGAGAAAGTTTACATAATTACCTTTTCTTTTCTTTTTATTTTCGTCTTTTATTCATATTTTTCTTTCTTTTTGTTTCTTTTCCTCATCATTAGCAATTTATGAATTTTCAGATCACGCGAGAAGCGGGTGGATTGGTAGAGAGGGCTCTATCGGGAGCGGAGGGTGGAACTGGGTGATCGAGAGATTGCGAGAGAGAGAGAGAGACAGAGAGAGAGAGAGAGAGAGAGAGATAGAGAGAGACTAAATCGTTGGTGTTGTTAGTTATTCTCGTTGAGAGAATATCGCCCGATGAATATTTGGTCCCTTATTCTCTTCTCTTCTCTTCTCTATTCGCGAGTTACCGTCGTCGTCATTTCCTCTATCCACGATTCGTACTAAATGCCGGACGTTGACTACGAGGACGTCGAATTATATTCGACGTATTACACCACCAGCAGCATGACAGAGTGCGAGCGCGCGCGCGTGTGTGTGTGTGTGTAAGAGAAACTTAGAATCAACAGGACGGAGATTGAAACGGACAGATAAACGAGTTAGACGTATAGGATGCGGTTAAAAGCTGCTGCTAGAGCATGCTCGAGGACTCATTATCACGAAACGACGATGATCTTGATCGCTCTATCAGTGATTCTTCTTCCTTATGACAACGAGGATATGTTATATTATTCGCCACTTTTCTCTCTCTCCGTCCCTCGTCAGCGTCATTATCATTGTCGTCATCATTATCATTATCATTATTATTCTTATTCTTATTCTTATTATTATTCCGGCGACGCGAACGATATGGACGCGGCGATTGAAAACAGGGAAGAGGGAAGTGGCAAAAAAAAGATGAAAAGAAAAGGAATCGTCTCGAGTATTTCTTCTTCGAAGGATTTCAAAGTGCATTAAAGGCCTTTTCTCATCGCGGTCGTTGTATGTGTGTTGGCATCTATAGACGAGCGCGACGATTGGTCAAAGGGAACAACTGTGCAAAGGATTCGTCGTTACCGTAAACAAAAATGAAAAAAGAGTAAAAAAGAACAAATAAAGGATAAATAGAAAATAAAACATCTAAGAATGGAGAGTAACGATTGGAGTAATTTGATACGGAGGAATCGTTAGACAACAACGACAATGATAACGACGACGACAAAGACGACGACGACAAAGACGACGACAAAGAAGACGACGACGACGAGAACGACTATGATGACAAGGGGAGGGAGGAAAGGTTGCGTTACTGGCGTCGTCGAGGAGAAGAAAGAAAGGCGACCCGCCGACGCGTTTCGAGGAGCGAAATTCAACTAACGCGAAGCACGACTCGAGCCAGAGCGCTACGGATCTAAACCCATCATCTCTCACCATACGTCCCCGCTGTCCATCCGTATCGTTCCCAACACAATCTCACGCTCATACATACATATCCGTACATAAGGTGTGTATATATATATATATATATATGGATGTAAGTATGTAATATATGATATGTATAATGTATACATAATACGATTCTACGTGTTTTTACTAAACGTGCGTGTATATATATGATGTGATATGGATATTTTATAATAAGGATATATGTATAATAATATATAATGCACGTTGTAGATATTTCATTCATACATTTACACAATATACATATAAATAGATCGGTATATATTATGTATTATTATGTATATATATGTAAATTTTTCTAATTTATAGTAAGCACAGCGTGTGTCCAAATACATATACACATAGTCCATGAAGAGCACGTGCTTTACAGAAGTCCTAACTTCCTATACAACGCGATCGTGCTCACTCGTTTCAATCTCGAGTATTGTTCTCCCTCTGAATCCCGAGTCTATTGACGTCGTGATGGCGATTCAAGAGAATACTATAGCTATTAGAGGGGGGGGGGGAGAGAGAGAGAGAGAGAAAGTGAGGTTATACGCAGGTAGAAAAGAAACGACGAAAATATCACACACACACACACACACACACGCACGCACATGAGAGAATGAAAGATGAAAAAAGAAAGACCTAGAAATAAATATATGTATGTTGTACGTTTAGAGTATACAGGACAAAGAGATCAAAAGAGAGATGAACGTAAGTAAGCCTTACCTTGTCGCTTCTCACTTCGATGAACGCCGTAAGTAAGAAGAAGACGACTGGCGGCTGCTCGTGCCGAAGGTCTTTTGTCTCTTGTCTCTGCCTCTCTCTCATTCTCTCTCTCTTTCTCCTTCTTCTTTATCTTCTTTTTACTCTATCACTATCTTTCTTCTTTCTCGAGGGAACGTCGTTCTCGCTACCATACCGATCTACGTGCCCGCCTTCACACCACGGAACTCGTATCTGTTACGACGATCCACGCTCGTTTGCACACGCCTCTTATCACGACGCACATACTATCACTTACACTTATTCTTCTTCTTATTATTCTTATTCTTTTTCTTCTTCATCACATTCAAGGTCGTATATACTACTGCTGCGTTAACCTACGGTAAATCCTTTTTCGGATATTCGACGAGATTCGTCTCTCTTTTCTTCACGACTCTCCTCCTCTCCGTCACTTGCTACTTTCCTTACGCGCGAGCACTGTTTGAGCGTTTACAACGAAAAAGAAATGAAAAGAAAAAAAAATAGAAAGAGAATATTCACCGCACGGATTCGTAGTACACTGCTGCTCTCTTTCACTTGCACGAGAGGGAACACTTCTACGTTATATACGAGGCCAGTAAAGGACATATACGAACTCTCCCATATACAAAGATCGCGACGAACGAACGAACGAGCGAGAGAGGGAGAGAATATCGTCCGAACGATATCTTCGCGTGGTACGAAAAAAGCAAATGGTATCAACAAGAACCTACGAACACCCACTTATTTGTTAACCTCAAACGATCTTCTCGTCTTTCTCTCTCTCTCTCTCTCCCTCTCTTTCTCTGCCTCTTTTTCTTTTTACCTCGTCTTAAAAACTCGTGCCGTGTAGTATTATCCGATTAATTGGTAACGAAGAGAAAAGAACATAAATATATTATATATCGTTACGGTGCCCTTGAATAATGAACACGTCGAAGCGGTAAGGAAGAAGAAAAATAAATGGGGAGATAAAAGAGACGGAGAAACAGAGAGAGAGAGAGAGAGAAGTTAACAGAAAAAATCGTCGACAATAATCACCTCACGCGACACCGAACGTGAAAACGCGGACTGCCAAGACTAGATCTGTGTTCTCGCGTTTACCGACAGCACACCGCCATTACGCGCACGGTGAGCATCGCGTTCGAAAAGCCTCGTGATTGGCTCGGCACAAAGCCACAGGCGGCGGGCGAGGTCCACGGGCGTGCGCACTCTACGTTTCCTTTCCCCCTCTTAGCCACCGCGCCAACAGCCAATTCCTTGCCTCCGCATCAAAAGCCCCCTCTGCTCCGCCAATCACCGAAGCGCTGAACCGCCACGCAACGCCACCTCTTTTTCATCTTCCTTTTCTTCTTCCTCTTCTTCCTTTTCTTCCTCTTCTTCTTCTTCTACTACCATACGTTTACCAACGAACCTATTTTTCGATCTTCGTATTACCTTGCCGATATCTACTCGATAAAATGAAATTACGAAATGTTTCACTGTTTCACAACATTACTTTTAACATAAGTCTATCTTCTTCATTTATATATATATATATATATATATATATATATATATATATATATATATATTTTATATCACTTAGTTTATCTTTTGGTTACATATGTCTACCATACATTTCCATACTCTCCCTATCGAAAGATTTATATTTAACTTACGCAACGTTATATATATATATATATATATATATATTTATATCTATGTCCGTTATACATATATATAACATAACTAATACGGTAAATAAAGAGTTATGTATGTACCCGGATTAGTTAAGTTTATATCTCTATAGTGGTATAAGGTGAAAGAAATAACTAACGTAAGCATCCGAACGTGATGACGACGATGATGATGTAGGCGGTAATGGTGTGCGGGGGGACCGAGGGTATCTTTCGTCGGCCTGTTACGTACGTTGCCGAAGATGCACGAGCGGGTGCGCGTTACACCAGTCGCCAGTGACGGAATCCTTGGATTCACCGACGTAGTCGTTACCCCCTTCGCTGCACGTTTCCGTCTGCCCCACCATCACCTTCATATCCACAAAACACTACTACCTTCCGCCTCCACTTCGCCCCGGCCATCCGACGCCGCCATAGCCGACCGATCAACGTATCAAACGAGTGATCCACGACAGGCGAGCACAAAGAAGGAGGTGAGAGAAAAAAAAAGAAATATTTTGTCGTAATCCGCCTTTTCGCGCGTAACTTTTCGTTCCACTTTCTTTTTCTACTCTCTCTCTCTCTCTCTCTCTCTCTCTCTCTCTCTCTCTCTCTCTCTCTCTCTCTCTCCTTCATTCTCTCATTTGAAACGTATTTAAAATGTTCTAATAAAATGTTAATATATAAGAAACGTAATAAAATAAAAGAAAAAAAAATGAAACTATGTGATATATATGTGTATATATATATATATATATATATATATATATATATATACATATAAATATATATTATCGACGTGACGATAATTTCTATTTTAGTTAAAAAATAATAGTCCCGCCCCGTCGTCAACAATCACGAATTCGTTTTTCTCGTTAGCACGTCGTTAATCTATTCGATACAGTACTCGAAAGAAATTCGATAAGGATGGTTTGTTTGGAGTATATTCATAAGAAGAAATGATAACGGATTCGCATATAATCGCGATTATGTACGCATTTGATGTCGAGTTACCGTTCTTTTTTCTTCTTCTTTATCTTCCCCCCCCCCCCCCCCCCCGCCCTCTCTCTCTCTACCCCGGACCTTTTTTCATCCTTCCACAAATCGAGGATATTGCTGATCGCACGTAGAAGAGCGACGCTAATTTTTTTTCTCTTCTTTTTTTCTCTCCAACAAGCGAGAACACATTTTGAAACGATTCTAAAGATAATTTTCGTGATATCTATCACTCGTAGAAATTAATAATTCACATATTTGGTATTTCTAACGGTAGGGTGGAGGGGGAAATTACGCGCAAAGAATGTTATACGGAAGTTACCTATCAGATCGTTACACAATCGATTTGTATGGTGCTTCATCTTACGGCTGATAACAAACGCTTTCCTTTATCGTCCTTCGTTTTCTCGCTTATTATTGTAACGATGATTGTTGTAACAATAATAATGTGACAGTATTCGAATAATACAATAGACGTACGTTTAATGCGTTACCATCGAAGTTGACTCTCGTTAGATATTTCCTCGGGCATGATTTCGAGTGGAGAATCGTCGTCGTTCAGAAACGATAAACAACTCGAACTCGATATATTTGTAGGTAATAATCCATGAACGTGCGTAACACGACCTTCAATGCCAACTGATTTATTTGCGAGTTTATGTGGCAACCACGCGTATAATTTGATTTGACAACCCTGCGAAGAATGTTGCAAGCTTAATAAAAAACAAATACGTTTCCTATGACACACACACACGCGCGCACGCCCCCACGCACGCACACACACACACACATACATTCGCTCGCTCGCTCGCTCTCTGTCGACTGGTGGTGGTGTAATACCATTATACTTCGTCGTCCTCGTCGTCACCGTTCGGCATTTAGTATGAATCGAGGAGAGAGGAAATGACGACGACGGTATCTCGGGAGTAGAGAAGAGAGAAGAGAAGAGAAGAGAATAAGGGACCAAATATTCATCGGGGAATATTCTCTCAGCGTGAATAACTATCAACACCAACGACTTATCCTCTTTCTTTCTGTACGTTTTGCCTTTCAACGTGGGACCACGTTTATCGTTTGTTATTTAATATGAATTTGTTATTGTCGTTAAGTTGTTGTTAACACTATTACCACTACCACTACAACCACCACCAGCACCGTAGTGGTGCCACCATCACTATCACCACTACCATCACCACTACGAATATTGGAGTGACGACCAATTTAAAAAAAAAAAAAGAAACAAACAAAATATCAATTCATCCCGGACGATTTATTCGTATTATTCCCGGACGTCTAGCTTGTCGTATCTCTTTCCATTTTTTCTTTCTTTTTTTTTCTCTTGATCTTTTTTCTTTTGGTAGGCCTTTAATTCTTTTCTTATTTCTTGCAATGTCTTTTTGGGCGTTACTTCGTGATCATCATCAGCACGTTTATATAATATACTTACGTAATAATAAAAAAGAAGAAGAAGAAAGAAAAGGAGAAAGAAGAAAGGAAAGAAAGAAGAAAAAAAAAAATATATATATATATATATTATGGAGGAAAGAAAGAAAGAGAAGTATTGCGCGCGATGACTATGCCACAAACGGTCTGTCTCCACCGTTTTCCCTTGAAGAATGCAGATTTACTCTGAAAGTCAATTAACTTCCCTCCTCTTCTTCTTTTCTTTCCTTTTCTTTTTGTCTTTCTACTTATTTTCATTTTATTTTTTACTTTCTTACTTATTTCATTTTTTTAATAATTTTTTTTTCTTCATTTTTACCGGCTGTCAAATAATCCTCGTGTATACCAGTGAAGAATTCCGAGATACAAGACTAAATATATGTGAACGATTTCTCCCCATCCCCGCCTCTTTGGTAGAACGAGAAGAGATATACGCCTTTACTCCGGTCAAGTATTGAAATCGAACGATGTTCATTGAACGGAGAACGATTTTCCTCCTCTGTGTGTTTACGTTAAATATTTATCAACAGTATATAACTTTGAAAATCGCATCACGTTTATTCGTGTATATGTTTAAAGTTATTTAATTATTTTGTTTCTCTCATTCTTTCTTTCTCTTCCTCTATCTTTCGTATTCGTTACAAAATAAAAAAATCTTAACTCGTATACGCATCTTCAGTGTTTCGTACATATATCGTTAAATAATGAGGTACAATTTGTATCAACATTTGTAATAACTTATATCGTCATACTGTATATTTTATATTGCATTAATAATGTTATTATAAATATTTTATATGGTATAAATTAGTATAGTGGTAATATATATATACATATATATATATATATATATATTATATACATATATATACCATTACCATATAAATTCTATTCATTTGTAATAGAAATTTATAGTACGAGCTATAACAATACAAAATATCATAAATTTCGTATATATCTGCTTGGACGCTATTACAAAGAATAAATCAATCATAATATTTATTTATTTTTGTTTTCGTTGAAGTCGATGAATCACTTTTTCCGTATTGATCGATCTTCAAAAAAAAAAGATCTTTCAAGGCACCTTCCAACCAAAAAAATTATTTAATTTAGATGTAGCTAGACACTGGATAGGCATTCAAAGGAGTTATTTTCTTCGTTTCATTTTTCTTTCTTTTTCTTTGTCTTCAACCCATTATATCGTTAATACAAATGGATATTTTTAGTTTGCCATAGAGGTCGTGATCGCTTCGATTACACGATTGATCGATCATATACTTCATCATGATGAGTGAGATAAAGATAGACTGGCAGATGGAGAGAGAGAGAGAGAGAGAGAGAGAGAGAGAGAGCGAGAGAGGGAGACGAAGGAAATATCATTTCAACACAACAGAGAAAGATAGAAAGAAATATATATATATATATATATATATATATATATATGCGTGTTGTCATTGTGTTACTCACGTTACGTTGGACAGAAATAAAAATAAAAATAAAACAAGTAGATATATTTGTGTGTGTATACACATATATATATATGACAAAAATTTTCTCGATCTAATCGAAAACGAAGATAAAAAAAATAAACGAATGAAAGAGAGAGATATTTGTATAAAAAAACGTAAATAATGTCACAAAACTACGAATATGTAACGATTGTAAATAAATATATTCGTGAACGAGATCGATAATCGATTGTTTCATTCGTGATTGCAAATTAGCTTATTACTAGGGGCTCTCTATATTTTCACATATCGGTACCGTACAAAGCAACACATATGCTACGATTGCCAACCACGCATGCAGAGTAAGAGAAAGGGAAAAACAGAGTGAGAGAGAGAGAGAGAGAGAGAGAGAGAAACGTAGGAAAAATCATTTCAACAAAACAGACAAAGATAGAAAGAAATATATATATATATATATATTTATATGCGAGTTGTCATTCTGTTACTCACGTTACTTCGGACAGAAATAAAAATAAAAATAAAACAAAGAGATATATGTGTGTGTATACGCATATATATATGTGACAAATATTTTCTCGATCTAATCGAAAACGAATATAAAAAAAATAAACGAATGAAAGAGTTAAATATATGTATAAAAAATCGTAAAAAATGTCACAAAACTACGAATACGTAACGAGTGTAAATAAATATATTCGTGAACGAGATCGATAATCGTTTGTTCCATACGTGATTGCTAATTAACCTATTACTAGGGGCTCTCAATATTTTCACATATCGGTACAGTACAAAGCAACACATATGCTACGATTGCCAACCACGCATGCAGAGAAAGAGAAAGAGAGAGAGAGGGAGAGAGAGAGAGAGTGAGAGAGAGAGAGACGTAGGAAACATCATTTAAACACAACAGAGATAGATAGAAAGAAATATTTATATATATATATATATATATATATATATATATATATATATATATTTATATGCGAGTTGTCATTGTGTTACTCACGTTACTTCGGACAGAAATAAAAATAAAAATAAAACAAAGAGATATATGTGTGTGTGTATACACATATATATATATGACAAAAATTTTCTCGATCTAATCGATAACGAAGATAAAAAAAATAAACGAATGAAAGAGATAAATATTTGTACAAAAAATCGTAAATAATGTCACAAAACTACGAATACGAAACGAGTGTAAATAAATATATTCGTGAACGAGATCGATAATCGATTGTTCCATACGTGATTGCAAATTAGCCTATTACTAGGGGCTCTAGTAATAATTAATAATTTTATTTAGTAATAATTAAATTAATACAATTAAACACATTTCACAAGAATGGAGCTCTCCTAGCACAATTGAAGACATTTCACTAGAATGGAACTCACCACCCAGCCATGATCACATTTTACAAGAATCGAGCTCTCCACCGACAATAGAGCACATTTCACAAGAATGGAGCCCTCCACCGACAAATGAACACATTTCACAATAATGGAGCTCTCCAACGACAACTGTACTCATTTTACAAGATTAAAGCACCCTACACACATTTGAACACATTTCTCATGAATGGAACTCTCCACCGACAATTGAACACATTTCACAAGAATGGAGCTCTCCACCGACAAATGAACACATTTCACAATAATGGAGCTCTCCAACGACAACTTTACTCATTTTAGAAGATTAAAGCACCGTACACACATTTGAACACATTTCTCATGAATGCAGCTCTCCACCGACAATTGAACACATTTGACAAGAATGGAGCTCTCCAACGACAATTGATCACATTTCACAAGAATGGAGCTTTCCAACGACAATTAAACACATTTCACAAGCATGTAGCTCTCCTCCGACAATTGAACACATTTCACAAGTATGTAGCTCTCTACCGACAATTAATCACATTTCACAAGAATGGATCACACCACCCAGTCATGCTCACATTTCACAAGAATCGTGCTCTCTATCGACAATTGAACACATTTCACAAGAATGGAGCTCTCCACCGCAAATTAAACACATTTAACAAAAATGGAGCTCTCCACCGACAATTGAACACATTTCACAAGAATGGAGCTCTCCAACTACAACTGAACCCATTTGACAAGAATAAAGCTCCCTACCCACATTTGAACACATTTCACAAGAATGGAGCTCTCCACCGACAATTGAACATATTTTACAAGAATGGAACTCTCCATCGACATTTCAACACATTTCACAAGTATGTAGCTCTCCACCGACAATTAATCACATTTCACAAGAATGGAGCTCTCCACCGACTATTGAACACAATTCACAAGAATGGATCTCACCACCCAGTCATGCTCACATTTCACAAGAATCGTGCTCTCTACCGACAATTGAACAAATTTAACAAGAATGGAGCTCTCCACCGACAATTGAACACATTTCACAAGCATGCAGCTCTCCACCGACGTTTGAAAACATTTCACAAGAATGGAGCTCTCCACCGACAATTGAACACATTTCACAAGAATAGAGCTTTCCAACGACAACTGAACTCATTTTACATGATTAAAGCTCCCTACCCACATTTGAACACATTTCTCATGAATGGAACTCTCCACCGACAATTGAACACATTTCACAAGAATGGAACTCTCCATCGACATTTCAACACATTTCACAAGTATGTAGCTCTCCACCGACAATTAATCACATTTCACAAGAATGGAGCTCTCCACCCAGCCATGATCACATTTCACAAGAATGGAGCTGTCCACCGACAATTGAACGCAATTCACTAGAATGGAGCTCTCCACCGACAAATCAACACATTTCACAATGATGAAGCTCTCCACCGCCAATTAATCACATTTCACTAGAATGTAGCTCTCCAAACACAATTGAACACATTTCACAAGAATGGAGCTCTTCACCGACAATTGAACACATTTCACAAGAATGGAGCTCACCATCCAGTCATGAACACATTTCACAAGAATTGTCCTCCCCACCGACAATTGAACGCATTTCACAAGTTTGGATATCTCCAACCACAATTGAACATACTTCACAAGAATGGAGCTCTCCAACTACAACTGAACCCATTTTACAAGAATAAAGGTCCCTTCCCACATTTGAACACATTTCACAAGTATGGAGCTCTCCACCGCAAATTAAACACATTTCACAAGAATGGAACTTTCCACCGACAATTGAACACACTTCACAAGAATGGAGCTCTCCAACTACAACTGAACCCATTTGACAAGAATAAAGCTCCCTACCCACATTTGAACACATTTCACAAGAATGGAGCTCTCCACCGACATTTCAACACATTTCACAAGTATGTAGCTCTCCACCGACAATTAATCACATTTCACAAGAATGGAGCTCTCCACCGACTATTGTACACAATTCACAAGAATGGATCTCACCACCCAGTCATGCTCACATTTCACAAGAATCGTGCTCTCTACCGACAATTGAACAAATTTAACAAGAATGGAGCTCTCCACCGACAATTGAACACATTTCACAAGAATGGAGCTCTCCACCGACAATTGAAAACATTTCACAAGAATGGAGCTCTCCACCGACAATTGAACACATTTCACAAGAATAGAGCTTTCCAACGACAACTGAACTCATTTTACATGATTAAAGCTCCCTACCCACATTTGAACACATTTCTCATGAATGGAACTCTCCACCGACAATTGAACACATTTCACAAGAATGGAGCTCTTTACCCAGACATGAATCTATTTCACAAGAATAGATTTCTCCACCGACGATCGACCACATTTCATTAGAATGGAGCTCTCCAACATCAAAGGAACACATTTCACAAGAATGGAGCTCTCCACCGACAATTGAACACATTTCACAAGAATGGATCTCACCACCCAGTCATGCACACATTTCACAAGAATGGTACTCACCACCGACAATTAAACACATTTCACAAGATTGGATCTCTCCACAGACAATTGAGCACATTTCACAAGAATGAAGTTCTCCATCCTGACATGAACATAATTCACAATAGTAGAACTTTCTACCGAAAATTGAACACAATTCACAAGAATGGAGATCTCCACTGACAATTCATCCCATTTCATTGGAATGGAGCTCTCCAACTACAATTGAACACATTTCACAAGAATTGAGCTCACCACCCAGTCATGAACACATTTCACAAGAATGGAGCTCCCCACCGACGATTGACCACATTTCATTAGAATGGAGCTCTCCAACATCAAAGGAACACATTTCACAAGAATGGAGCTCTCCACCGACAATTGAACACATTTCACAACAATGGAGCTTTCCAACGACAACTGAACCCATTTTACAAAAATAAAGCTCCATACCCACATTTGAACACATTTCTCATGAATGGAACTCTCCATCGACAATTGAACACAATTCACAAGAATGGATCTCACCACCCAGTCATGCACACATTTCACAAGAATGGTACTCACCACCGACAATTAAACACATTTCACAAGATTGGATCTCTCCACAGACAATTGAGCACATTTCACAAGAATGAAGTTCTCCATCCTGACATGAACATAATTCACAATAGTAGAACTTTCTACCGAAAATTGAACACAATTCACAAGAATAGAGATCTCCACTGACAATTCATCCCATTTCATTGGAATGGAGCTCTCCAACATCAAAGGAACACATTTCACAAGAATGGAGCTCTCCACCGACAATTGAACACATTTCACAAGAATGGAGCTCACCATCCAGTCATGAACACATTTCACAAGAATTGTTCTCCCCACCGACAATTGAACGCAGTTCACAAGTTTGGATCTCTCCAACCACAATTGAACACACTTCACAAGAATGGAGTTCTCCAACTACAACTGAACCCATTTGACAAGAATAAAGCTCCCTACCCACATTTCACTGAATCCACAGTTCACAAACACATTTCACAAGAATGGAGCTCTTTACCCGGACATGAACCTGTCTCACAAGAATAGAGCTCTCCACCGACAAATAAACACATTTCACACGAATTGAGCTCTCCTAGCACAATTGATCAAATTTCACAAGAATGGAGCTCACCACCCAGCCATGATCACATTTCACAAGAATGGAGCTGTCCACCGACAATTGAACGCAATTCACTAGAATGGAGCTCTCCACCGACAAATGAACACATTTCACAATCATGAAGCTCTCCACCGCCAATTAATCACATTTCACTAGAATGTAGCTCTCCAAACACAATTGAACACATTTCACAAGAATGGAGCTCTTCACCGACAATTGAACACATTTCACAAGAATGGAGCTCACCATCCAGTCATGAACACATTTCACAAGAATTGTTCTCCCCACCGACAATTGAACGCATTTCACAAGTTTGGATATCTCAAACCACAATTGAACACACTTCACAAGAATGGAGCTCTCCAACTACAACTGAACCCATTTTACAAGAATAAAGGTCCCTTCCCACATTTGAACACATTTCACAAGTATGGAGCTCTCCACCGCAAATTAAACACATTTCACAAGAATGGAGCTTTCCACCGACAATTGAACACACTTCACAAGAATGGAGCTCTCCAACTACAACTGAACCCATTTGACAAGAATAAAGCTTCCTACCCACATTTGAACACATTTCGCAAGAATGGAGCTCTCCACCGACAATTGAACACATTTCATAAGAATGGAGCTTTCCTAGCACAATTGAACAAATTTCACAAGAATGGGGCTCACCACCCAGTCATGAACACGTTTCACAAGAATGGAGCTCACCACCCAGTAATAAACACGTTTCACAAGAATGGAGCTCACCACCGACAATGGAGCATATTTCACAAGAATGGAGCTTTCCAACGACTACTGAACCCATTTTACAAGATTAAGGCTCCATACCCACATTTGAACACATATCTCATGAATGGAAATCTCCATCGACAATTGAACATAATTCACAAGAATGGATCTCACCACCCAGTCATGCACACATTTCACATGAATGGTGCTCACCACCGACAATTAAACGCATTTCACAAGATTGGATCTCTCCACAGACAATTGAGCACATTTCACAAGAATGAAGTTCTCCACTGACAATTCATCCCATTTCATTGGAATGGAGCTCTCCAACTACAATTGAACACATTTCACAAGAATTGAGCTCACCACCCAGTCATGAACACATTTCACAAGAATGGAGCTCCCCACCGACGATTGACCACATTTCATTAGAATGGAGCTCTCCAACATCAAAGGAACACATTTCACAAGAATGGAGCTCTCCACCGACAATTGAACACATTTCACAACAATGGAGCTTTCCAACGACAACTGAACCCATTTTACAAAAATAAAGCTCCATACCCACATTTGAACACATTTCTCATGAATGGAACTCTCCATCGACAATTGAACACAATTCACAAGAATGGATCTCACCACCCAGTAATGCACACATTTCACAAGAATGGTGCTCTCCACCGACAATTGAACACATTTCACAATAATGGAGCTCTCCACCACCAATTAATCACATTTCACCAAAATGTAGCTCTGCAAACACAATTGAACACATTTCACAAGAATAGAGCTCTCTACCGACAATTTAACACATTTCACAAAAATGGAGCTCTCCACCGACAATTGAACACATTTCACAAGAATGGAGCTCTCCACCGCCAATTAAACACATTTAACAAGAATGGAGCTCTCCACCGACAATTGAACACATTTCATAAGAATGGAGCTCTCCACCGACAATTGAACAAATTTCACAAGAATGGGGCTCACCACCGACAATGGAGCATATTTCACAAGAATGGAGCTTTCCAACGACTATTGAACACAATTCACAAGAATGGATCTCACCACCCAGCCATGATCACATTTCACAAGAATGGAGCTGTCCACCGACAATTGAACACATTTCACAAGAATAGAGCTCACCATCCAGTCATGAACACATTTCACAAGAATTGTTCTCCCCACCGACAATTGAACGCAGTTCACAAGTTTGGATATCTCCAACCACAATTGAACATACTTCACAAGAATGGAGCTCTCCAACTACAACTGAACCCATTTGACAAGAATAAAGCTCCCTACCCACATTTGAACACATTTCACAAGAATGGAGCTCTCCACCGACATTTCAACACATTTCACAAGTATGTAGCTCTCCACCGACAATTAATCACATTTCACAAGAATGGAGCTCTCCACCGACTATTGAACACAATTCACAAGAATGGATCTCACCACCCAATCATGCTCACATTTCACAAGAATCGTGCTCTCTACCGACAATTGAACAAATTTAACAAGAATGGAGCTCTCCACCGACAATTGAACAAATTTAACAAGAATGGAGCTCTCCACCGACAATTGAACACATTTCACAAGCATGCAGCTCTCCACCGACGTTTGAAAACATTTCACAAGAATGGAGCTTTCCAACGACAACTGAACTCATTTTACATGATTAAAGCTCCCTACCCACATTTGAACACATTTCTCATGAATGGAACTCTCCACCGACAATTGAACACATTTCACAAGAATGGAGCTCTTTACCCAGACATGAATCTATTTCACAAGAATAGATTTCTCCACCGACGATCGACCACATTTCATTAGAATGGAGCTCTCCAACATCAAAGGAACACATTTCACAAGAATGGAGCTCTCCACCGACAATTGAACACATTTCACAAGAATGGAGCTCACCATCCAGTCATGAACACATTTCACAAGAATTGTTCTCCCCACCGACAATTGAACGCAGTTCACAAGTTTGGATCTCTCCAACCACAATTGAACACACTTCACAAGAATGGAGTTCTCCAACTACAACTGAACCCATTTGACAAGAATAAAGCTCCCTACCCACATTTCACTGAATCCACAGTTCACAAACACATTTCACAAGAATGGAGCTCTTTACCCGGACATGAACCTGTCTCACAAGAATAGAGCTCTCCACCGACAAATAAACACATTTCACACGAATGGAGCTCTCCTAGCACAATTGATCAAATTTCACAAGAATGGAGCTCACCACCCAGCCATGATCACATTTCACAAGAATGGAGCTGTCCACCGACAATTGAACGCAATTCACTAGAATGGAGCTCTCCACCGCCAATTAATCACATTTCACTAGAATGTAGCTCTCCAAACACAATTGAACACATTTCACAAGAATGGAGCTCTTCACCGACAATTGAACACATTTCACAAGAATGGAGCTCACCATCCAGTCATGAACACATTTCACAAGAATTGTCCTCCCCACCGACAATTGAACGCATTTCACAAGTTTGGATATCTCCAACCACAATTGAACATACTTCACAAGAATGGAGCTCTCCAACTACAACTGAACCCATTTTACAAGAATAAAGGTCCCTTCCCACATTTGAACACATTTCACAAGTATGGAGCTCTCCACCGCAAATTAAACACATTTCACAAGAATGGAACTTTCCACCGACAATTGAACACACTTCACAAGAATGGAGCTCTCCAACTACAACTGAACCCATTTGACAAGAATAAAGCTCCCTACCCACATTTGAACACATTTCACAAGAATGGAGCTCTCCACCGACATTTCAACACATTTCACAAGTATGTAGCTCTCCACCGACAATTAATCACATTTCACAAGAATGGAGCTCTCCACCGACTATTGAACACAATTCACAAGAATGGATCTCACCACCCAGTCATGCTCACATTTCACAAGAATCGTGCTCACTACCGACAATTGAACAAATTTAACAAGAATGGAGCTCTCCACCGACAATTGAACACATTTCACAAGCATGCAGCTCTCCACCGACGTTTGAAAACATTTCACAAGAATGGAGCTCTCCACCGACAATTGAAAACATTTCACAAGAATAGAGCTTTCCAACGACAGCTGAACTCATTTTACATGATTAAAGCTCCCTACCCACATTTGAACACATTTCTCATGAATGGAACTCTCCACCGACAATTGAACACATTTCACAAGAATGGAGCTCTTTACCCAGACATGAATCTATTTCACAAGAATAGATTTCTCCACCGACGATCGACCACATTTCATTAGAATGGAGCTCTCCAACATCAAAGGAACACATTTCACAAAAATGGAGCTCTCCACCGACAATTGAACACATTTCACAAGAATGGAGCTCACCATCCAGTCATGAACACATTTCACAAGAATTGTTCTCCCCACCGACAATTGAACGCAGTTCACAAGTTTGGATCTCTCCAACCACAATTGAACACACTTCACAAGAATGGAGCTCTCCAACTACAACTGAACCCATTTTACAAGAATAAAGGTCCCTTCCCACATTTGAACACATTTCACAAGTATGGAGCTCTCCACCGCAAATTAAACACATTTCACAAGAATGGAACTTTCCACCGACAATTGAACACACTTCACAAGAATGGAGCTCTCCAACTACAACTGAACCCATTTGACAAGAATAAAGCTCCCTACCCACATTTGAACACATTTCACAAGAATGGAGCTCTCCACCGACAATTGAACATATTTTACAAGAATGGAACTCTCCATCGACATTTCAACACATTTCACAAGTATGTAGCTCTCCACCGACAATTAATCACATTTCACAAGAATGGAGCTCTACACCCAGCCATGATCACATTTCACAAGAATGGAGCTGTCCACCGACAATTGAACGCAATTCACTAGAATGGAGCTCTCCACCGACAAATCAACACATTTCACAATGATGAAGCTCTCCACCGCCAATTAATCACATTTCACTAGAATGTAGCTCTCCAAACACAATTGAACACATTTCACAAGAATGGAGCTCTTCACCGACAATTGAACACATTTCACAAGAATGGAGCTCACCATCCAGTCATGAACACATTTCACAAGAATTGTCCTCCCCACCGACAATTGAACGCATTTCACAAGTTTGGATATCTCCAACCACAATTGAACATACTTCACAAGAATGGAGCTCTCCAACTACAACTGAACCCATTTTACAAGAATAAAGGTCCCTTCCCACATTTGAACACATTTCACAAGTATGGAGCTCTCCACCGCAAATTAAACACATTTCACAAGAATGGAACTTTCCACCGACAATTGAACACACTTCACAAGAATGGAGCTCTCCAACTACAACTGAACCCATTTGACAAGAATAAAGCTCCCTACCCACATTTGAACACATTTCACAAGAATGGAGCTCTCCACCGACATTTCAACACATTTCACAAGTATGTAGCTCTCCACCGACAATTAATCACATTTCACAAGAATGGAGCTCTCCACCGACTATTGTACACAATTCACAAGAATGGATCTCACCACCCAGTCATGCTCACATTTCACAAGAATCGTGCTCTCTACCGACAATTGAACAAATTTAACAAGAATGGAGCTCTCCACCGACAATTGAACACATTTCACAAGCATGCAGCTCTCCACCGACGTTTGAAAACATTTCACAAGAATGGAGCTCTCCACCGACAATTGAAAACATTTCACAAGAATAGAGCTTTCCAACCACAACTGAACTCATTTTACATGATTAAAGCTCCCTACCCACATTTGAACACATTTCTCATGAATGGAACTCTCCACCGACAATTGAACACATTTCACAAGAATGGAGCTCTTTACCCAGACATGAATCTATTTCACAAGAATAGATTTCTCCACCGACGATCGACCACATTTCATTAGAATGGAGCTCTCCAACATCAAAGGAACACATTTCACAAGAATGGAGCTCTCCACCGACAATTGAACACATTTCACAAGAATGGAGCTCACCATCCAGTCATGAACACATTTCACAAGAATTGTTCTCCCCACCGACAATTGAACGCAGTTCACAAGTTTGGATCTCTCCAACCACAATTGAACACACTTCACAAGAATGGAGCTCTCCAACTACAACTGAACCCATTTTACAAGAATAAAGGTCCCTTCCCACATTTGAACACATTTCACAAGTATGGAGCTCTCCACCGCAAATTAAACACATTTCACAAGACTGGAGCTTTCCACCGACAATTGAACACACTTCACAAGAATGGAGCTCTCCAACTACAACTGAACCCATTTGACAAGAATAAAGCTCCCTACCCACATTTGAACACATTTCACAAGAATGGAGCTCTCCACCGACAATTGAACATATTTTACAAGAATGGAACTCTCCATCGACATTTCAACACATTTCACAAGTATGTAGCTCTCCACCGACAATTAATCACATTTCACAAGAATGGAGCTCTCCACCGACTATTGAACACAATTCACAAGAATGGATCTCACCACCCAGTCATGCTCACATTTCACAAGAATCGTGCTCTCTACCGACAATTGAACAAATTTAACAAGAATGGAGCTCTCCACCGACAATTGAACACATTTCACAAGAATGGAGCTCTCCACCGACGTTTGAACACATTTCACAAGAATGGAGTTCTCCACCGACAATTGAACACATTTCACAAGAATGGAGCTCTCCACCGACTATTGAACACAATTCACAAGAATGGATCTCACCACCCAGTCATGCTCACATTTCACAAGAATCGTGCTCTCTACCGACAATTGAACAAATTTAACAAGAATGGAGCTCTCCACCGACAATTGAACACATTTCACAAGAATGGAGCTCTCCACCGACAATTGAAAACATTTCACAAGAATGGAGCTCTCCACCGACAATTGAAAACATTTCACAAGAATAGAGCTTTCCAACGACAACTGAACTCATTTTACATGATTAAAGCTCCCTACCCACATTTGAACACATTTCTCATGAATGGAACTCTCCACCGACAATTGAACACATTTCACAAGAATGGAGCTCTTTACCCAGACATGAATCTATTTCACAAGAATAGATTTCTCCACCGACGATCGACCACATTTCATTAGAATGGAGCTCTCCAACATCAAAGGAACACATTTCACAAGAATGGAGCTCTCCACCGACAATTGAACACATTTCACAAGAATGGAGCTCACCATCCAGTCATGAACACATTTCACAAGAATTGTTCTCCCCACCAACAATTGAACGCAGTTCACAAGTTTGGATCTCTCCAACCACAATTGAACACACTTCACAAGAATGGAGTTCTCCAACTACAACTGAACCCATTTGTCAAGAATAAAGCTCCCTACCCACATTTCACTGAATCCACAGTTCACAAACACATTTCACAAGAATTGAGCTCTCCTAGCACAATTGATCAAATTTCACAAGAATGGAGCTCACCACCCAGCCATGATCACATTTCACAAGAATGGAGCTGTCCACCGACAATTGAACGCAATTCACTAGAATGGAGCTCTCCACCGCCAATTAATCACATTTCACTAGAATGTAGCTCTCCAAACACAATTGAACACATTTCACAAGAATGGAGCTCTTCACCGACAATTGAACACATTTCACAAGAATGGAGCTCACCATCCAGTCATGAACACATTTCACAAGAATTGTCCTCCCCACCGACAATTGAACGCATTTCACAAGTTTGGATATCTCCAACCACAATTGAACACACTTCACAAGAATGGAGCTCTCCAACTACAACTGAACCCATTTTACAAGAATAAAGGTCCCTTCCCACATTTGAACACATTTCACAAGTATGGAGCTCTCCACCGCAAATTAAACACATTTCACAAGACTGGAGCTTTCCACCGACAATTGAACACACTTCACAAGAATGGAGCTCTCCAACTACAACTGAACCCATTTGACAAGAATAAAGCTCCCTACCCACATTTGAACACATTTCACAAGAATGGAGCTCTCCACCGACAATTGAACATATTTTACAAGAATGGAACTCTCCATCGACATTTCAACACATTTCACAAGTATGTAGCTCTCCACCGACAATTAATCACATTTCACAAGAATGGAGCTCTCCACCGACTATTGAACACAATTCACAAGAATGGATCTCACCACCCAGTCATGCTCACATTTCACAAGAATCGTGCTCTCTACCGACAATTGAACAAATTTAACAAGAATGGAGCTCTCCACCGACAATTGAACACATTTCACAAGAATGGAGCTCACCATCCAGTCATGAACACATTTCACAAGAATTGTTCTCCCCACCGACAATTGAACGCATTTCACAAGTTTGGATATCTCCAACCACAATTGAACACACTTCACAAGAATGGAGCTCTCCAACTACAACTGAACCCATTTTACAAGAATAAAGGTCCCTTCCCACATTTGAACACATTTCACAAGTATGGAGCTCTCCACCGCAAATTAAACACATTTCACAAGAATGGAGCTTTCCACCGACAATTGAACACACTTCACAAGAATGGAGCTCTCCAACTACAACTGAACCCATTTGACAAGAATAAAGCTCCCTACCCACATTTGAACACATTTCACAAGAATGGAGCTCTCCACCGACAATTGAACATATTTTACAAGAATGGAACTCTCCATCGACATTTCAACACATTTCACAAGTATGTAGCTCTCCACCGACAATTAATCACATTTCACAAGCATGCAGCTCTCCACCGACGTTTGAAAACATTTCACAAGAATGGAGCTTTCCAACGAAAACTGAACTCATTTTACATGATTAAAGCTCCCTACCCACATTTGAACACATTTCTCATGAATGGAACTCTCCACCGACAATTGAACACATTTCACAAGAATGGAGCTCTTTACCCAGACATGAATCTATTTCACAAGAATAGATTTCTCCACCGACGATCGACCACATTTCATTAGAATGGAGCTCTCCAACATCAAAGGAACACATTTCACAAGAATGGAGCTCTCCACCGACAATTGAACACATTTCACAAGAATGGAGCTCACCATCCAGTCATGAACACATTTCACAAGAATTGTTCTCCCCACCGACAATTGAACGCAGTTCACAAGTTTGGATCTCTCCAACCACAATTGAACACACTTCACAAGAATGGAGTTCTCCAACTACAACTGAACCCATTTGACAAGAATAAAGCTCCCTACCCACATTTCACTGAATCCACAGTTCACAAACACATTTCACAAGAATGGAGCTCTTTACCCGGACATGAACCTGTCCCACAAGAATAGAGCTCTCCATCGACAAATAAACACATTTCACACGAATTGAGCTCTCCTAGCACAATTGATCAAATTTCACAAGAATGGAGCTCACCACCCAGCCATGATCACATTTCACAAGAATGGAGCTGTCCACCGACAATTGAACGCAATTCACTAGAATGGAGCTCTCCACCGACAAATCAACACATTTCACAATGATGAAGCTCTCGACCGCCAATTAATCACATTTCACTAGAATGTAGCTCTCCAAACACAATTGAACACATTTCACAAGAATGGAGCTCTTCACCGACAATTGAACACATTTCACAAGAATGGAGCTCACCATCCAGTCATGAACACATTTCACAAGAATTGTCCTCCCCACCGACAATTGAACGCATTTCACAAGTTTGGATATCTCCAACCACAATTGAACATACTTCACAAGAATGGAGCTCTCCAACTACAACTGAACCCATTTTACAAGAATAAAGGTCCCTTCCCACATTTGAACACATTTCACAAGTATGGAGCTCTCCACCGCAAATTAAACACATTTCACAAGAATGGAACTTTCCACCGACAATTGAACACACTTCACAAGAATGGAGCTCTCCAACTACAACTGAACCCATTTGACAAGAATAAAGCTCCCTACCCACATTTGAACACATTTCACAAGAATGGAGCTCTCCACCGACATTTCAACACATTTCACAAGCATGCAGCTCTCCACCGACGTTTGAAAACATTTCACAAGAATGGAGCTCTCCACCGACAATTGAAAACATTTCACAAGAATAGAGCTTTCCAACGACAACTGAACTCATTTTACATGATTAAAGCTCCCTAACCACATTTGAACACATTTCTCATGAATGGAACTCTCCACCGACAATTGAACACATTTCACAAGAATGGAGCTCTTTACCCAGACATGAATCTATTTCACAAGAATAGATTTCTCCACCGACGATCGACCACATTTCATTAGAATGGAGCTCTCCAACATCAAAGGAACACATTTCACAAGAATGGAGCTCTCCACCGACAATTGAACACATTTCACAAGAATGGAGCTCACCATCCAGTCATGAACACATTTCACAAGAATTGTTCTCCCCACCGACAATTGAACGCAGTTCACAAGTTTGGATCTCTCCAACCACAATTGAACACACTTCACAAGAATGGAGTTCTCCAACTACAACTGAACCCATTTGACAAGAATAAAGCTCCCTACCCACATTTCACTGAATCCACAGTTCACAAACACATTTCACAAGAATGGAGCTCTTTACCCGGACATGAACCTGTCTCACAAGAATAGAGCTCTCCACCGACAAATAAACACATTTCACACGAATTGAGCTCTCCTAGCACAATTGATCAAATTTCACAAGAATGGAGCTCACCTCCCAGCCATGATCACATTTCACAAGAATGGAGCTGTCCACCGACAATTGAACGCAATTCACTAGAATGGAGCTCTCCACCGACAATTGAACACACTTCACAAGAATGGAGCTCTCCAACTACAACTGAACCCATTTGACAAGAATAAAGCTCCCTACCCACATTTGAACACATTTCACAAGAATGGAGCTCTCCACCGACAATTGAACATATTTTACAAGAATGGAACTCTCCATCCACATTTCAACACATTTCACAAGTATGTAGCTCTCCACCGACAATTAATCACATTTCACAAGAATGGAGCTCTCCACCGACTATTGAACACAATTCACAAGAATGGATCTCACCACCCAGTCATGCTCACATTTCACAAGAATCGTGCTCTCTACCGACAATTGAACAAATTTAACAAGAATGGAGCTCTCCACCGACAATTGAACACATTTCACAAGCATGCAGCTCTCCACCGACGTTTGAACACATTTCACAAGAATGGAGCTCTTCACCGACAATTGAACACATTTCACAAGAATGGAGCTCACCATCCAGTCATGAACACATTTCACAAGAATTGTCCTCCCCACCGACAATTGAACGCATTTCACAAGTTTGGATATCTCCAACCACAATTGAACATACTTCACAAGAATGGAGCTCTCCAACTACAACTGAACCCATTTGACAAGAATAAAGCTCCCTACCCACATTTGAACACATTTCACAAGAATGGAGCTCTCCACCGACATTTCAACACATTTCACAAGTATGTAGCTCTCCACCGACAATTAATCACATTTCACAAGAATGGAGCTCTCCACCGACTATTGTACACAATTCACAAGAATGGATCTCACCACCCAGTCATGCTCACATTTCACAAGAATCGTGCTCTCTACCGACAATTGAACAAATTTAACAAGAATGGAGCTCTCCACCGACAATTGAACACACTTCACAAGAATGGAGCTCTCCAACTACAACTGAACCCATTTGACAAGAATAAAGCTCCCTACCCACATTTGAACACATTT